>JAWWNI010001017.1:0-7500 GCA_034642065.1 Darevskia nairensis | reverse complement strand
GGGTTAGGGTTAGGGTTAGGGTTAGGGTTAGGGTTAGGGTTAGGGTTAGGGTTAGGGTTAGGGTTAGGGTTAGGGTTAGGGTTAGGGTTAGGGTTAGGGTTAGGGTTAGGGTTAGGGTTAGGGTTAGGGTTAGGGTTAGGGTTAGGGTTAGGGTTAGGGTTAGGGTTAGGGTTAGGGTTAGGGTTAGGGTTAGGGTTAGGGTTAGGGTTAGGGTTAGGGTTAGGGTTAGGGTTAGGGTTAGGGTTAGGGTTAGGGTTAGGGTTAGGGTTAGGGTTAGGGTTAGGGTTAGGGTTAGGGTTAGGGTTAGGGTTAGGGTTAGGGTTAGGGTTAGGGTTAGGGTTAGGGTTAGGGTTAGGGTTAGGGTTAGGGTTAGGGTTAGGGTTAGGGTTAGGGTTAGGGTTAGGGTTAGGGTTAGGGTTAGGGTTAGGGTTAGGGTTAGGGTTAGGGTTAGGGTTAGGGTTAGGGTTAGGGTTAGGGTTAGGGTTAGGGTTAGGGTTAGGGTTAGGGTTAGGGTTAGGGTTAGGGTTAGGGTTAGGGTTAGGGTTAGGGTTAGGGTTAGGGTTAGGGTTAGGGTTAGGGTTAGGGTTAGGGTTAGGGTTAGGGTTAGGGTTAGGGTTAGGGTTAGGGTTAGGGTTAGGGTTAGGGTTAGGGTTAGGGTTAGGGTTAGGGTTAGGGTTAGGGTTAGGGTTAGGGTTAGGGTTAGGGTTAGGGTTAGGGTTAGGGTTAGGGTTAGGGTTAGGGTTAGGGTTAGGGTTAGGGTTAGGGTTAGGGTTAGGGTTAGGGTTAGGGTTAGGGTTAGGGTTAGGGTTAGGGTTAGGGTTAGGGTTAGGGTTAGGGTTAGGGTTAGGGTTAGGGTTAGGGTTAGGGTTAGGGTTAGGGTTAGGGTTAGGGTTAGGGTTAGGGTTAGGGTTAGGGTTAGGGTTAGGGTTAGGGTTAGGGTTAGGGTTAGGGTTAGGGTTAGGGTTAGGGTTAGGGTTAGGGTTAGGGTTAGGGTTAGGGTTAGGGTTAGGGTTAGGGTTAGGGTTAGGGTTAGGGTTAGGGTTAGGGTTAGGGTTAGGGTTAGGGTTAGGGTTAGGGTTAGGGTTAGGGTTAGGGTTAGGGTTAGGGTTAGGGTTAGGGTTAGGGTTAGGGTTAGGGTTAGGGTTAGGGTTAGGGTTAGGGTTAGGGTTAGGGTTAGGGTTAGGGTTAGGGTTAGGGTTAGGGTTAGGGTTAGGGTTAGGGTTAGGGTTAGGGTTAGGGTTAGGGTTAGGGTTAGGGTTAGGGTTAGGGTTAGGGTTAGGGTTAGGGTTAGGGTTAGGGTTAGGGTTAGGGTTAGGGTTAGGGTTAGGGTTAGGGTTAGGGTTAGGGTTAGGGTTAGGGTTAGGGTTAGGGTTAGGGTTAGGGTTAGGGTTAGGGTTAGGGTTAGGGTTAGGGTTAGGGTTAGGGTTAGGGTTAGGGTTAGGGTTAGGGTTAGGGTTAGGGTTAGGGTTAGGGTTAGGGTTAGGGTTAGGGTTAGGGTTAGGGTTAGGGTTAGGGTTAGGGTTAGGGTTAGGGTTAGGGTTAGGGTTAGGGTTAGGGTTAGGGTTAGGGTTAGGGTTAGGGTTAGGGTTAGGGTTAGGGTTAGGGTTAGGGTTAGGGTTAGGGTTAGGGTTAGGGTTAGGGTTAGGGTTAGGGTTAGGGTTAGGGTTAGGGTTAGGGTTAGGGTTAGGGTTAGGGTTAGGGTTAGGGTTAGGGTTAGGGTTAGGGTTAGGGTTAGGGTTAGGGTTAGGGTTAGGGTTAGGGTTAGGGTTAGGGTTAGGGTTAGGGTTAGGGTTAGGGTTAGGGTTAGGGTTAGGGTTAGGGTTAGGGTTAGGGTTAGGGTTAGGGTTAGGGTTAGGGTTAGGGTTAGGGTTAGGGTTAGGGTTAGGGTTAGGGTTAGGGTTAGGGTTAGGGTTAGGGTTAGGGTTAGGGTTAGGGTTAGGGTTAGGGTTAGGGTTAGGGTTAGGGTTAGGGTTAGGGTTAGGGTTAGGGTTAGGGTTAGGGTTAGGGTTAGGGTTAGGGTTAGGGTTAGGGTTAGGGTTAGGGTTAGGGTTAGGGTTAGGGTTAGGGTTAGGGTTAGGGTTAGGGTTAGGGTTAGGGTTAGGGTTAGGGTTAGGGTTAGGGTTAGGGTTAGGGTTAGGGTTAGGGTTAGGGTTAGGGTTAGGGTTAGGGTTAGGGTTAGGGTTAGGGTTAGGGTTAGGGTTAGGGTTAGGGTTAGGGTTAGGGTTAGGGTTAGGGTTAGGGTTAGGGTTAGGGTTAGGGTTAGGGTTAGGGTTAGGGTTAGGGTTAGGGTTAGGGTTAGGGTTAGGGTTAGGGTTAGGGTTAGGGTTAGGGTTAGGGTTAGGGTTAGGGTTAGGGTTAGGGTTAGGGTTAGGGTTAGGGTTAGGGTTAGGGTTAGGGTTAGGGTTAGGGTTAGGGTTAGGGTTAGGGTTAGGGTTAGGGTTAGGGTTAGGGTTAGGGTTAGGGTTAGGGTTAGGGTTAGGGTTAGGGTTAGGGTTAGGGTTAGGGTTAGGGTTAGGGTTAGGGTTAGGGTTAGGGTTAGGGTTAGGGTTAGGGTTAGGGTTAGGGTTAGGGTTAGGGTTAGGGTTAGGGTTAGGGTTAGGGTTAGGGTTAGGGTTAGGGTTAGGGTTAGGGTTAGGGTTAGGGTTAGGGTTAGGGTTAGGGTTAGGGTTAGGGTTAGGGTTAGGGTTAGGGTTAGGGTTAGGGTTAGGGTTAGGGTTAGGGTTAGGGTTAGGGTTAGGGTTAGGGTTAGGGTTAGGGTTAGGGTTAGGGTTAGGGTTAGGGTTAGGGTTAGGGTTAGGGTTAGGGTTAGGGTTAGGGTTAGGGTTAGGGTTAGGGTTAGGGTTAGGGTTAGGGTTAGGGTTAGGGTTAGGGTTAGGGTTAGGGTTAGGGTTAGGGTTAGGGTTAGGGTTAGGGTTAGGGTTAGGGTTAGGGTTAGGGTTAGGGTTAGGGTTAGGGTTAGGGTTAGGGTTAGGGTTAGGGTTAGGGTTAGGGTTAGGGTTAGGGTTAGGGTTAGGGTTAGGGTTAGGGTTAGGGTTAGGGTTAGGGTTAGGGTTAGGGTTAGGGTTAGGGTTAGGGTTAGGGTTAGGGTTAGGGTTAGGGTTAGGGTTAGGGTTAGGGTTAGGGTTAGGGTTAGGGTTAGGGTTAGGGTTAGGGTTAGGGTTAGGGTTAGGGTTAGGGTTAGGGTTAGGGTTAGGGTTAGGGTTAGGGTTAGGGTTAGGGTTAGGGTTAGGGTTAGGGTTAGGGTTAGGGTTAGGGTTAGGGTTAGGGTTAGGGTTAGGGTTAGGGTTAGGGTTAGGGTTAGGGTTAGGGTTAGGGTTAGGGTTAGGGTTAGGGTTAGGGTTAGGGTTAGGGTTAGGGTTAGGGTTAGGGTTAGGGTTAGGGTTAGGGTTAGGGTTAGGGTTAGGGTTAGGGTTAGGGTTAGGGTTAGGGTTAGGGTTAGGGTTAGGGTTAGGGTTAGGGTTAGGGTTAGGGTTAGGGTTAGGGTTAGGGTTAGGGTTAGGGTTAGGGTTAGGGTTAGGGTTAGGGTTAGGGTTAGGGTTAGGGTTAGGGTTAGGGTTAGGGTTAGGGTTAGGGTTAGGGTTAGGGTTAGGGTTAGGGTTAGGGTTAGGGTTAGGGTTAGGGTTAGGGTTAGGGTTAGGGTTAGGGTTAGGGTTAGGGTTAGGGTTAGGGTTAGGGTTAGGGTTAGGGTTAGGGTTAGGGTTAGGGTTAGGGTTAGGGTTAGGGTTAGGGTTAGGGTTAGGGTTAGGGTTAGGGTTAGGGTTAGGGTTAGGGTTAGGGTTAGGGTTAGGGTTAGGGTTAGGGTTAGGGTTAGGGTTAGGGTTAGGGTTAGGGTTAGGGTTAGGGTTAGGGTTAGGGTTAGGGTTAGGGTTAGGGTTAGGGTTAGGGTTAGGGTTAGGGTTAGGGTTAGGGTTAGGGTTAGGGTTAGGGTTAGGGTTAGGGTTAGGGTTAGGGTTAGGGTTAGGGTTAGGGTTAGGGTTAGGGTTAGGGTTAGGGTTAGGGTTAGGGTTAGGGTTAGGGTTAGGGTTAGGGTTAGGGTTAGGGTTAGGGTTAGGGTTAGGGTTAGGGTTAGGGTTAGGGTTAGGGTTAGGGTTAGGGTTAGGGTTAGGGTTAGGGTTAGGGTTAGGGTTAGGGTTAGGGTTAGGGTTAGGGTTAGGGTTAGGGTTAGGGTTAGGGTTAGGGTTAGGGTTAGGGTTAGGGTTAGGGTTAGGGTTAGGGTTAGGGTTAGGGTTAGGGTTAGGGTTAGGGTTAGGGTTAGGGTTAGGGTTAGGGTTAGGGTTAGGGTTAGGGTTAGGGTTAGGGTTAGGGTTAGGGTTAGGGTTAGGGTTAGGGTTAGGGTTAGGGTTAGGGTTAGGGTTAGGGTTAGGGTTAGGGTTAGGGTTAGGGTTAGGGTTAGGGTTAGGGTTAGGGTTAGGGTTAGGGTTAGGGTTAGGGTTAGGGTTAGGGTTAGGGTTAGGGTTAGGGTTAGGGTTAGGGTTAGGGTTAGGGTTAGGGTTAGGGTTAGGGTTAGGGTTAGGGTTAGGGTTAGGGTTAGGGTTAGGGTTAGGGTTAGGGTTAGGGTTAGGGTTAGGGTTAGGGTTAGGGTTAGGGTTAGGGTTAGGGTTAGGGTTAGGGTTAGGGTTAGGGTTAGGGTTAGGGTTAGGGTTAGGGTTAGGGTTAGGGTTAGGGTTAGGGTTAGGGTTAGGGTTAGGGTTAGGGTTAGGGTTAGGGTTAGGGTTAGGGTTAGGGTTAGGGTTAGGGTTAGGGTTAGGGTTAGGGTTAGGGTTAGGGTTAGGGTTAGGGTTAGGGTTAGGGTTAGGGTTAGGGTTAGGGTTAGGGTTAGGGTTAGGGTTAGGGTTAGGGTTAGGGTTAGGGTTAGGAGGTTAGGGTTAGGGTTAGGGTTAGGGTTAGGGTTAGGGTTAGGGTTAGGGTTAGGGTTAGGGTTAGGGTTAGGGTTAGGGTTAGGGTTAGGGTTAGGGTTAGGGTTAGGGTTAGGGTTAGGGTTAGGGTTAGGGTTAGGGTTAGGGTTAGGGTTAGGGTTAGGGTTAGGGTTAGGGTTAGGGTTAGGGTTAGGGTTAGGGTTAGGGTTAGGGTTAGGGTTAGGGTTAGGGTTAGGGTTAGGGTTAGGGTTAGGGTTAGGGTTAGGGTTAGGGTTAGGGTTAGGGTTAGGGTTAGGGTTAGGGTTAGGGTTAGGGTTAGGGTTAGGGTTAGGGTTAGGGTTAGGGTTAGGGTTAGGGTTAGGGTTAGGGTTAGGGTTAGGGTTAGGGTTAGGGTTAGGGTTAGGGTTAGGGTTAGGGTTAGGGTTAGGGTTAGGGTTAGGGTTAGGGTTAGGGTTAGGGTTAGGGTTAGGGTTAGGGTTAGGGTTAGGGTTAGGGTTAGGGTTAGGGTTAGGGTTAGGGTTAGGGTTAGGGTTAGGGTTAGGGTTAGGGTTAGGGTTAGGGTTAGGGTTAGGGTTAGGGTTAGGGTTAGGGTTAGGGTTAGGGTTAGGGTTAGGGTTAGGGTTAGGGTTAGGGTTAGGGTTAGGGTTAGGGTTAGGGTTAGGGTTAGGGTTAGGGTTAGGGTTAGGGTTAGGGTTAGGGTTAGGGTTAGGGTTAGGGTTAGGGTTAGGGTTAGGGTTAGGGTTAGGGTTAGGGTTAGGGTTAGGGTTAGGGTTAGGGTTAGGGTTAGGGTTAGGGTTAGGGTTAGGGTTAGGGTTAGGGTTAGGGTTAGGGTTAGGGTTAGGGTTAGGGTTAGGGTTAGGGTTAGGGTTAGGGTTAGGGTTAGGGTTAGGGTTAGGGTTAGGGTTAGGGTTAGGGTTAGGGTTAGGGTTAGGGTTAGGGTTAGGGTTAGGGTTAGGGTTAGGGTTAGGGTTAGGGTTAGGGTTAGGGTTAGGGTTAGGGTTAGGGTTAGGGTTAGGGTTAGGGTTAGGGTTAGGGTTAGGGTTAGGGTTAGGGTTAGGGTTAGGGTTAGGGTTAGGGTTAGGGTTAGGGTTAGGGTTAGGGTTAGGGTTAGGGTTAGGGTTAGGGTTAGGGTTAGGGTTAGGGTTAGGGTTAGGGTTAGGGTTAGGGTTAGGGTTAGGGTTAGGGTTAGGGTTAGGGTTAGGGTTAGGGTTAGGGTTAGGGTTAGGGTTAGGGTTAGGGTTAGGGTTAGGGTTAGGGTTAGGGTTAGGGTTAGGGTTAGGGTTAGGGTTAGGGTTAGGGTTAGGGTTAGGGTTAGGGTTAGGGTTAGGGTTAGGGTTAGGGTTAGGGTTAGGGTTAGGGTTAGGGTTAGGGTTAGGGTTAGGGTTAGGGTTAGGGTTAGGGTTAGGGTTAGGGTTAGGGTTAGGGTTAGGGTTAGGGTTAGGGTTAGGGTTAGGGTTAGGGTTAGGGTTAGGGTTAGGGTTAGGGTTAGGGTTAGGGTTAGGGTTAGGGTTAGGGTTAGGGTTAGGGTTAGGGTTAGGGTTAGGGTTAGGGTTAGGGTTAGGGTTAGGGTTAGGGTTAGGGTTAGGGTTAGGGTTAGGGTTAGGGTTAGGGTTAGGGTTAGGGTTAGGGTTAGGGTTAGGGTTAGGGTTAGGGTTAGGGTTAGGGTTAGGGTTAGGGTTAGGGTTAGGGTTAGGGTTAGGGTTAGGGTTAGGGTTAGGGTTAGGGTTAGGGTTAGGGTTAGGGTTAGGGTTAGGGTTAGGGTTAGGGTTAGGGTTAGGGTTAGGGTTAGGGTTAGGGTTAGGGTTAGGGTTAGGGTTAGGGTTAGGGTTAGGGTTAGGGTTAGGGTTAGGGTTAGGGTTAGGGTTAGGGTTAGGGTTAGGGTTAGGGTTAGGGTTAGGGTTAGGGTTAGGGTTAGGGTTAGGGTTAGGGTTAGGGTTAGGGTTAGGGTTAGGGTTAGGGTTAGGGTTAGGGTTAGGGTTAGGGTTAGGGTTAGGGTTAGGGTTAGGGTTAGGGTTAGGGTTAGGGTTAGGGTTAGGGTTAGGGTTAGGGTTAGGGTTAGGGTTAGGGTTAGGGTTAGGGTTAGGGTTAGGGTTAGGGTTAGGGTTAGGGTTAGGGTTAGGGTTAGGGTTAGGGTTAGGGTTAGGGTTAGGGTTAGGGTTAGGGTTAGGGTTAGGGTTAGGGTTAGGGTTAGGGTTAGGGTTAGGGTTAGGGTTAGGGTTAGGGTTAGGGTTAGGGTTAGGGTTAGGGTTAGGGTTAGGGTTAGGGTTAGGGTTAGGGTTAGGGTTAGGGTTAGGGTTAGGGTTAGGGTTAGGGTTAGGGTTAGGGTTAGGGTTAGGGTTAGGGTTAGGGTTAGGGTTAGGGTTAGGGTTAGGGTTAGGGTTAGGGTTAGGGTTAGGGTTAGGGTTAGGGTTAGGGTTAGGGTTAGGGTTAGGGTTAGGGTTAGGGTTAGGGTTAGGGTTAGGGTTAGGGTTAGGGTTAGGGTTAGGGTTAGGGTTAGGGTTAGGGTTAGGGTTAGGGTTAGGGTTAGGGTTAGGGTTAGGGTTAGGGTTAGGGTTAGGGTTAGGGTTAGGGTTAGGGTTAGGGTTAGGGTTAGGGTTAGGGTTAGGGTTAGGGTTAGGGTTAGGGTTAGGGTTAGGGTTAGGGT
>JAWWNI010001016.1:0-323249 GCA_034642065.1 Darevskia nairensis | reverse complement strand
ATTATAGAAGAAACTACACATTTGTACACTGCATACCTACAGCCGTCTGTACAAACATGTAAGGGGGGGGGGAGATATGAAGTCTGTAATAGTTCCCCTTCCCATGATTTACTACAAGTGACTTTGAGGCAGTCACATCCTTCTTCAAAAATCTCAACAGAGATGACCTTTAAAGATTTTCTGACCATCTTCAACAGGCTTGAATCAAAGCTGTTTATCTTTGAAATTATATTTCACGTGGAGCCCAGCTTTTTTTATATAAATGCTGGTTGTCAGGTCTAGGACAACGGTGTTCTTTATGTTCCAAGCTCACCTACAGTTTTGATACTTTTATGCAATCTAATAATATTTAACACTTCTGTAACACTTCGGACGTGTTCAGACAGTTTCACATACCCTAAAATTGGCCTGGTACCTGGTTTCTTGAGGAAACACCTTTTCCCATAGATCATTTCTAGCATAGCATCCACTTTGTGGAATTCACTGCCTAGGGAGATTTTCCAGACCACCTCCCTCACCATCTTCCATTGTCAATACATTTTATATAGGGTGTGTGTGTGTGTGTGTGTGTGTGTGGTGTTGTTGTTGTTGTTGTTGTTGTTGTTGTTGTTGTTGCCTGCCCTCCACCTCCTCCTAAACCAACCTGTCTTCAGGTGTGGAGGATGCTATCCTATTACCAATGTAGATATAGGATTGGACCACCGATCTAGTCATCTTTTGTACATGAAACCAGGAGAGTACCATCTTTTGCTTTGCCTCAGGGTAGCATAGCCCTTGGCCAGTACTGGGGCAATCCACTGCAAAAACCCTAGCCATTTACCTTGGGTTGGTAGGAGGCTGAAAGTATCAATGTTATCCCTGTTGTTGAGTTTTCTATCTGAAGGGCTAATCTAATACTGTTGTAGGAGGAAAATATTGGGGAGGGGGACAAATTGAGATCACGTTGATTCTAGCAGTTACGATATATGTTGTAACCTTTCACCTTGAAACTTACTCTGCTTTTCTTTAGGCTGTCTCTTTACCTTTTGACAATAATGTTTTTGAAGTCAACAACCAACAAGATTAAAAGGGGCCTCCCTGCCATCTCATTATCTTTAGCTTTCAAACAGGATTAAGGTAGGAGGAAATATGGCTTAGATAAGAAAGACTGTAACAAGGATGCTAGTTAATTAACAGTAAGGAACAGGAATGGTGAGGAACAAGAAAGGAGAATTTCTGAACTTCGAAAAGGTGAAAGTTCCAAACAGAGACACTGAATTTCAAAAGCAAAGGAAGTAAAATATTATTCATAGCTTTTATCCTGACACTTAAACAATCCATTGCTCTCATTGATGAAAATGTTGTCCAGGTAAATTCCTCAACAGAGTTATCTCAAGAGAACTGAAAGAAGATGAACCAGCTTTTTGAATGCCCTACCGGACTCACATCAGCATAGTAGAAACTTGGTCAAATTCATGTTTTCCCTTTCTTGTGCCCTTTTCCAAACCCCACTCACATTTTTAAATGATTTCCCTTCCATTTTTTTACACTTTAGGAGGGAGTGCCTAGCATGGCCCAGGATTCTCTAGAAACCAAGAAAATGTGGGTTTTTTTAGATGGAACCGTCACACGAACAATCTGGTGAAGTCACAAAAAAGTCATGTTTGGGTCCACCATCTTAATTCAAAATGGCACCTGGCATACTAACATCAAGGAAGACGTCTAACTCAGGATCCCTTGTGCTGAATTTGGCAGTGATATTTCAAGTGGTGGTTGAGCCTATGCTTAAAGCTGGTGGTGTTATGTCAAAGTCGCTTCTTAGTTCACCATCTTGATTCAGAATGCCACCTGGCATCCAAACCGAGCAGGCAGACTTTTGGCTATTCAGATGTTTTGAGACCACAACTGACCATGCTGGCTAGTGGCCACCGAGACCACATAACAGCGGTCCTGGAAGACCTACATTGGCTCCCAGTACGTTTCTGGGCACAATTCAAAGTGTTGGTGCTGACCTTTAAAGCCCTAAATGGCATTGGCCCAGAATACCTGAAGGAGTATCTCCACCCCCCATCGTTCAGCCAGGACACTGAGGTCCAGCGCCGAGGGCCTTCTGGGAGTTCCCTCACTGTGAGAAGTGATGTTATAGGGAGCCAGGCAGAGGGCCTTCTCGGTAATGGTGCCCACCCTGTGGAATGCCCTCACACCAGATGTCAAAGAAATAAACAACTAACTGACTTTTAGAAGACAACTGTTTAGGGAAGCTTTTAATATTTGCTGAATTATTTTATTTTAATGTTTTGCTAGAAGCCACCCAGAGTGGCTGGGAAAAGCAGCCAGATGGGCGGGGTATGTATGTATGTATGTATGTATGTACAGTTGGGACCTCGACTTACGACGATAATGCGTTCCGACGCAATTTTCGTAAGTCGAAAACATTCGTAAGTCGACTCCCCATAGGAATGCATTGAGCGAAAAAAATTCGTAAGTCAAAATTCGTAAGTCGAAAATTCGTAAATCAAAAAAATCCTATTAAAAGCGGCCGCGACTTCCATTCGTAAGTTGAAAAACACGTAAGTCGAATTGCTCATAAGTCGAGGTCCCACTGTATGTATGTATGTATGTATGTATGTATAAATAAATAAATAAATAAATAAATAATATTAGGTGGCTGATGGGAATCATTTGGACGTGCACAGGCCACTCCTGCACTAAGGCGTCCTATAAAGATACAATTTCTGCATAGGAAAATTATGAAAACATGCCATCACTGCATATGATGAAAGGGTACATGCCTATTTCAGTAAGTGCAGATCAGCTGCACATTTAGTGACCCTCTGAGCAAATTGCAGTTTTACAGCCTCGTTTTGTGACCTTACAGGTGTTTGACAACACCATTATTTTTCTGTTCCAGGAGGATAACGAAGGCTATAGTCCTAACTGTATTTACCTGGGGGTAAGTCCCACTGAATTCCATGGGGCTTCTGAGCAGACATGGCTAGGATTACATCCTAAAATCTCTGTCTGGGACAGAGTCTTCACAAAGAGATGAGTATTGTTAATATTGCCATAAATACAGAATTAGCAAGAAAGCCACCCAATAAAAGCACTGCTAATTGTGCAAAAGAATCAACGGAAACCTACCAGTGTACAGGTTGGTTAACATAGCAAAGTCACTTGCCATGATATTCCCATCCTGTAGGAAATGAACAAAGATAATAGGGATGGAAAGGGATGAGTTCATTTTTGCAGAGGTGTTTTCCCCCCTCTCCCAAAGGTTAAACTATGTGAATTTTATTCATGGTTGGAAAATGGCACTCTAGTTACTGCAGGTACGTATGCAAGCAACACAGAGATGGTAATTTAATCCATTGCCTACATTTCTAAAATGGCATCATTATTCTCCGTTATCGCTACTCAACTTCTGCTACACAGCGTGGCTCTATTACTGAACTGCCGTAACTTTCACTCCTATCTGGACTTTGTAGTGTTCCATTTTCTTCCCCTCCCAGTCTTTTCTTGAGAGAGAAGTGGGGGGGAGGGGTATACCATCCATTCAGGATTAAGCCACAAAGCCAAGGGGGGAAACATAACAGAAATGAAGGAAACTAATCAGCAGGAAGTGAAGGGAGTGCAGCAACCAATAGCCCGAGTAACACACACACACACACACACACACACACACACACACGATTGTGGGGAAGCGGCAGTAGCTCCCTTTGTCATGTTCAATGGGCTAAACACCAAGAAAAAGAGTTCTTAAAGGAGAAGTGTAGTCAGCCGCTTCAAAGGAGGTCTCTGCACTACATATTTTTATTTATATACATACACACAGAGAGAGGGGGGGGAATTGTAGCTTACCTCTCACAGAGCTACAATTTTGGAGAGAAACCTGTCCAATTGATGGAGGACATCCAAAGCTGTTCAAACTCGCCACAAAGCAAGAAGCTTCATGTGAAAACCAAACCCATTGGGGGGTGCAATACAACTATAATATGGACTTGTTGAACTGGAGTATTGTCAAACCAAAGAGATGACTGCGGACATTCTCACCAAGCCTCTACCAGGAGAAAGTTTTGAGAACAATAGAGTCAAGATGGGATTCTGGGTGGTTTCTTAAATTCTGCATACAATTGTTATATTGGCCTGAGAAGGGGTTTGTGGGATAAATTGCAGTCCCTGATAACTAGCATTTGTACCTCTAGTTAATGCATGAAAGGGTTAAGACCAGGGGTCAGCAACCATTTTCAGCCATGGGCTGGTCCACCGTCCCGCAAACCTTGTGGGCGGTCGGACTATATTGGGGGGGGGGGAATGAACAAATTCCTAAGCCCCACAAATAACCCAGGAATGCATTCTACTCATATAAAAACACCAGATAGGCCCCACAAATAACCCAGAGATGCATTTTAAATAAAAGGACACATTCTACTCATGTAAAAACACGCTGATTCCCGGACCGTCTGCAGGCCAGATTTAGATTTAGATGGGGCCGGATTGGGCCGCATCCGGCCCCCAGGCCTTAGGTTGCCTACCCCTGGTTAAGACCAAAGAGTAAACTGTTGCTGCCAAATTTGACTAGAACACACTCTCTTACCTCTGGTGAAGAAGTCATAGATGAAACCCTGAGGATCATCTAGTCCAACCCTTTGCAATGCAGGAATTATCCAGCTGTACCATAAGGAGATCGAACCTGCAACCTTGGTATTACCAGCACCACACTCTAACCTACTGAGCTTTCCAGTAGGCTTCTTTGTTCACTCTCAATCTACCATGTGAACTCTGTAAAAAAAAAATGGAAGTCTGACCAGGGATCTAGTGCAGTGTTTCTCAACCTTTTCTGGGCAAAGGCACACTTGTTTCATGAAAAAAATCTCGCGGCACACCACCATTAGAAAATGTTAAAAAATTTAACTCTGTGCCTATATTGACTTAAACTAGATCTGAATATGGAATCATGTACATGCAGTGCATATGCTCTACCACTCAGCTACCGCTCTTCTCTAAAACAAAACCTCTTTAAACCAGGTTTGTTAATTATACCCCAGAGCATTTGTAGCACTCTGGATCCCCCCCCCCCCCGCAGGTTCTACACTGCCATCACTGCACTGAGAAATATGCCAGGGCATATGTAGCCATCACCCACCATATTTTATCCAGGATGCCTCCCCTTTTATTTCAATTTATCCAAGACAGACAACCGAAGGGGAACCCCCCCCCCCCATCACCACTACACATAAAGCTGCAAAGGACGTTCTGAGCGAGGTTATCTGCCTCCGCTAAAACCAGCTATTTTAAACGGGATCATTTTAGCATTTCTTCCGACCTCTGGCATCAATGAAATTGGGGTGCGGGGGCTTGGAAGACACTAGCCTTTAGGAATAGACCCGGTGGCGGGGGGAGATCAGCACTGCAGACCTTTGTGCTACACAACAGAGAACAGGGGGGAGGCGATGACGGCCGCTTGTGGGTCACCTCTCCCGACAAACTGCCTGCTCGAGGTGCATTTAAAGCTGAGTGGAGCTCAGCATCGGGGCCCCCCCGCCTCTTCCCTCCTTTTCCCACGGCGCCTGGGCGGCGGGTGTGACGAGCCCCCTGAGCTCACCTTCAGGCCTGCGCACGTCCGGCGGCCGCAACCCCTCTCCCGCGAAGTCCCCTCACCCCTCCGCTCGCTCAGACGCTACGTGTCAGCCGCCCAAGGAGAAGCACTTCCGGATCGACAGGGGCATAGACCACAGCTAACCATAAAAGGCGGCTCACTTCCTAGAGCGCCCTTCTTAGCCGGGGCCGTTTTTCAAGCCGCCCGCTTCCCCTCCCGCTCTCGGGGATTCCTCCCGCTCTCGGGGAATCTTTCGAATTTTTCCATTTTTCCCACGGCACACCAGGCAACATCTCGCGGCACACGAGTGTGCCGCGGAACAGTGGTTGAAAAACACTGATCTAGTGAATTATTTTACCGAATACATTTATATCATTCTTGTATGTTGGGCTGTCCATATTTACCCCCACATGTTTCTATCTAGTGCTAACTATATCAGATGTGTGTTTCCCCTTCGCAACACTGAGAAACAGGGCAGTAGGGAGAGACCAGAAAACTAAAACATTCCAGGGGAAGTTCTTCCAACAGCAATAGCATTGTACTAATCATTTCTGCCAAGCTCAGCCAAAGAACATGATGGAAGGGCTTAATTCATTGGCATCTATGCTTCACAGGCTGATGCGACTGCTGAATGATTACAATATGATTGGCACAATGAATAAAAGTTTGGATTTGATATCCCGCTTTATCACTACCCAAAGGAGTCTCAAAGCGGCTCACATTCTCCTTTCTCTTCCTCCCCCACAACAAACACTCTGTGAGGTGAGTGGGGCTGAGAGACTTCAAAGAAGTGTGACTAACCCAAGGTCACCCAGCAGCTGCATGTGGAGGAGCGGGGACGTGAACCCGGTTCACCAGATTACAAGTCTACCGCTAACCACTACAGCACACTGAACTCCCCTCCTGTCTTTTTCCATTCTTTGTAGTGCTTTGCAGACTTGGCAGAGCCACTGGACAACCTGCAAAACCTATGTGAACTAGCAAGCCAATTCAGCTTTAAGTTCAGCTATCTGCCTTGCCAGGAAATTAGAAGACGCCTGCTTCTTGGGAGAAAAGCAATGACAAACCTAGACAGGATCTTAAAAAGCAGAGATATCACCTTGCAGACAAAGGTCCGTATAGTTAAAGCTATGGTTTTCCCAGTAGTGATGTATGGAAGTGAGAGCTGGACCATAAAGAAGGCTGATCGCCAAAGAATGGATGCTTTTGAATTATGGTGCTGAAGGAGACTCTTGAGAGTCCCATGGACTGCAAGAAGATCAAACCTATCCATTCTTAAGGAAATCAGCCCTGAGTGCTCATTGGAAGGACAGATCCTGAAGCTGAGGCTCCAATACTTTGGCCACCTCATGAAAAGAGGAGACTCCCTGGAAAAGACCCTGATGTTGGGAAAGATGGAGGGCACAAGGAGAAGGGGACGACAGAAGATGAGATGGTTGGACAGTGTTCTCCAAGCTACCAACGTGAGTCTGACCAAACTGCGGGAGGCAGTGGAAGACAGGAGTGCCTGACGTGCTCTGGTCCAGGGGGTCACGAAGAGTCGGACATGACTAAACGACTAAACAACAACATCTGCCTTGCATCAAAGCAGCATAGTGGAGAGACTAGGAGAAGCAATTGCTTTGCTTTGATAATATTACACACACACACACCAGGCATACAGCCAATGCAACAGATTAGTTGGAGGATGATTTCCCCCCCCCGAAACCCCTCCCCCCAAAAAAAGTGTTCATGTTTTGGTTTAAAATGAAGACAAGCAAGGCTGTGCAGGAACACAGCAAGGAGCCAGCTCCCGTTTTGTTCAGAGATTTGAACTCAAGTGAGAAAGTGAAATGCATGAGGCTCTACACTGGAATCACTGTGTTTGTTTGTTGTTGCAACAATGAGCAAGTGTTGCAAAGAATGCCAAAATAAGTGTTGCATATTTATTTATAATTTGTATTATTAATGCCTTATTGTTATAACAAGCCTCATATGACTTCCCCATTGATTATAACTGGAAAATCAGCCACCAATAATGCTTCATATTTGTATAAAATTGAATTAAAATTCCCTGGCATACTAGTTCCTTCTGTGGATGAAAGCACAGAATACACATTGCACATTCAACTCCTAGCAGCATCCACATCACCCAGAGGATCACAGCCACGGAGATAACAAATGAAAAGTTGTTCCATTGTCTGGAGATGTCGCCACTCCCTGGTTCACACGGAGAAGCCGTTTCAATGGAAGCACACAACTGTATTGAGGCAGTACCGGATGTTGAAATTTTGTGCCCCCTAACAATTTTGCACCCGGGGCAACCACCACAGTGCCCCCCCCAAGCTACACCACTGAACCCAATTAACGGCTGTGCTCCAATCCACATATAAATCCAGGACCAAAAAATTAGGCTGGTTTGCTTTAAAAAGGGACCCAGGTGGCGCTGTGGGTTAAACCACAGAGCCTAGGGCTTGCTGATCAGAAGGTCGGTGGTTCGAATCCCCGCGACGGGGTGAGCTCCCATTGCTCGGTCCCAGCTCCTGCCAACCTAGCAGTTCGAAAGCACGTCAAAGTGCAAGTAGATAAATAGGAACCGCTCCAGAGGGAAGGTAAACGGCGTTTCCGTGCGCTGCTCTGGTTCTCCAGAAGCGGCTTAGTCATGCTGGCCACATCCGTAAGCTGTACGCCGGCTCTCAGCCAATAAAGCAAGATGAGTGCCGCAACTCCAGAATTGGACACAACTGGACCTAATGGTCAGGGGTCCCTTTACCTTTTGCTTTAAAATGTACAAAAAAATGAATTTCTTCCCACCTCTATGTCAAATATACATGAATGGCACTGGATGGAATAGATCTTTGCTCTGAGTCCAGCAGAGCTTTTTGTTGTTGTTTAGACCTCAGAAGGTAGTCAGATGAGGACTCCTCCAATTAATGACTTTTAAAAAATTATTTTAAAGTAGCTTAACATTTTAAGTCACTGAACCTCGCGAAGTCAAAACATTTTATGGCTGGTCGGTGCAACAATGGAAACTTCTCTAAGAGAGCCAGGCTAGAAAAAGACACCATGAAAGCAAGATATTGGGGGGGGGGGGTGTTCCACAATTAGCATTCTGTTATGCCTTCAGCTAGAGAATATGTTGACAGAATGCAATCTGCAGTTAGCAGAGCAGAAAGCAGAAACGTTCTAGTATTGACTGCAAACACATCAGCCTTCGAAGAACCTGTAGGAGTAGGGGGGAAATCATAGCCCCCCCCCAAAAGACAAAAAAGTATATTCAAATAATTTTAATGTACCATTTGGGTAATGTTCTCGGAACGGATTCAGCATTTTGCTGTTCCCCTTACCCTTTTGTCGAATGAGTGATGGGTCACATTCCTCTACTACTGTTAGCTCTTTAAGCTAACAGGCGGCATTAATCACAAGATAATTTTTCCCCCTATTGCTATTCTAAGTAGGTAACGATTTGCTTCCATCGCGGTTTTGTGAATTGGCATGGAAAAGCATCTTCCGCGTAGCCACAGCCGCTCATTACATTCAAAAGCAGCTCGGAGCCAGCAGGAGTTCAAAAGACCATTTATTAGCTAATGTACAGGTTGAGCAAATAAATGTATCGGGGTGCTGAGGCAAGCACACTGGCACTGCCAATTTAACAGCAGTAAAAGAGGAGAGCCTCGAATCAAAATCAGGGAAAACTGGTTTCAGTCACACACAAACACATCCCAGAAAAGCTGGCTCATGCTATATTGGTTGGCTTGCTTGCTTGCTTTGTATCCTGATTATTTTTACATCATGGAAACCAATATGGTGGTTGCCAGGTGGTTACCCATCCAAACACTGACCATATCCAAACACTGACCATACCATACCGCCTCTCCTGGTATGCCCCGTGTAGGACCTTAAGGTCCTCAAATAATAACCTCTTAGAGGTCCCGAGCCACAAGGATGCTAGGCTGGCCTCAACTAGGGCCAGGGCCTTCTCAGTACTGGCCCCGACTTGGTGGAACGGTCTGTCACAAGAGACCAGGGTCCTGCGGGATTTGGCATCTTTCCACAGGGCCTGCAAGACGGAGCTGTTCCGCCTGGCCTTTGGGTTGGTTTTAGTTTAACTCTGATGTTTCATTCCTTTATGGTTTGATTGGTGGGCTACTTAAAAATGAGGCTGCATTTTAAACTTTAAATTGTATTTTAACCTGCATTTTAATTGATTGTTTTGTATGTTCTGTTGTGATTTTATTGGTGTTAACCGCTCTGAGCCCGGTCTTGGCTGGGAAGGGCGGGGTATAAATAAATTATTATTATTATTATTATTATTATTATTATTATTATTATTTTTCGGCTTCTGCACTGTAATGGCCTCCTATAACTTCAGATCATTCGATTCGCAGAAAAAATATGCATTGAAATGTGTGCTTCAATGATATTTTGTTTCTGTGCAGATTGACCTGGGAATCGAATTATGGGTGAACCTTGGCCAAAAGTGGCACAGGCTAGTCAAAGGTTGATTCATCCATCTTTAAACACATCTGCCCCAGGCAACGTTGTTCCAGATATCTGGACGGGAGAGAGGGTAAAAGAGAGGGCCTTTTCAGTTGTGGCTTCCCATGTGTGGAAGAGTGGGAGGAAGAGTCTCCATTGCGCATGTGGAAATCATTCTACTCTCCCATGAGTTTAGTTGAATGCTACCCAATAACAGTAAAATTATTATTATTATTAATTTTCCAATAAAAACAGCCGATTAACACATCCATCAAATTATAATAATCCAATTAAAAACAATAAACTAAAATAAAAAACCACCAAATTACAATCAAATTATTAATTTTTTTCCCCATAGTCTGGACCTTGAAGTATCTTCAACATCTTCTTCCTGCTTTGTTAATAACAGTTAAAAATAAAACAATTATTTCCAGCACCTCTTGGTTGATGCCCCCAAGCAGCTGCAGATACTGCCTATATGTTCCTGAAGTAGGCTGAGACCAAGGTATGTCAATCTAGCTAAACATTTTTATTTATTTATGTTTTATGTATTAATTTTATATACCAACTTATACCCACAGGAGTGCCTGGCGTGCTCTGGTCCATGGGGTCACGAAGAGTCGGACACGACTAAACGACTAAACAACTACAACATACCCATAGATCTCAGGGCAGTTCACAACGTAATATATATATATAAAAACAGGAAACACATAATATAAACAAAGACAACCTGATAATCCTCCCCATCCAATAAACTTCCAATGTATCCATCATATAGCAGACTGTACAAAAACCTCAAGAGGGTCCGGCATTTCCACGTTGTGTGGTGACAAGGGTCTCAGAGTCACACTCGAGTTGTTTGGCTCCAATCTGCCCCTTCGTATTCTAGCCTCCCTTGATATAATTTCATTTTACTCTGCGAAACCGAAAATTCGAGTGGGAGGGCTGCCTTCTCCTTTCCTGCAAGCACACGGTGAGTCATCAGTGTCACCCCATAATTTATTGCTAATGGGAGCCATGCATGTTATGAAGTCAAGTTTATTTGCAACCTTGTGGCTCCTATCATAAAATGTTAATAAAATACATAAATAAATAGTTGGTGCCCATAACCCCTGCACAATGAAATGTCATCTCGCAAAGTTTACGACTGCCCATGACAAAGCCTCAGCAGGAAAGAGAGTGACAGCTCTGGGCAGGTTTGAGGGAAGATACCGGGCTTTCAGAACTCCGCGTTAAATCATGTTTATTCTGAAAATATATTGTTATATTACTTCAGTAATATTACAGTAAAGGCACATTCATAAAAATGACTCATTCTCACTGCCAAAATCTGACATGCAAAGCACCTCGGTAGATCACAGGTTTTATATTCACCTCCATATAGCCTTGCTCTTTGGGAAACGGCAGGAGAGATGGCACAGGATGTCAAGATCCTGTCTGTGGGATGGACTTTTCTGATCTAGCTTCTCTTGGACCTTCTAAGTGTCCCTGTTTTCCAGGACCAGTCCTGGGTTTATAGAAGCCGTCCCGGTTTCTGATTTGATCCCGGAATGTCCCACTTTTCCTTAGGGTGTCCGTATTTACATCAGAGAAATGTTGGAGGGGACATCAGAGAAATGTAGAAGGGACTGGTCTCCTCCTGCGGTGGTTTTCAAACCACCTAGCCTTTGCCACCTCTTTCAGCCAAGGAAGCCTTGCGGTCTGCCATGAAACTACTGCACCTTGCAGAGGATTCTGGGATATATTCTACAGCACACAGATCATGCAGGGCAGGGAGCCTTGGGCTCTCCAGAGGTTGCTGAATCACAACTCCCATCTGACCCAAACAAGCATAGCCCAAGGCCAGAGATTATAGGCATTGTACTTCAGCAACATCGGGGGAGGGCAAAGGTTTCCTCCATATCTGATATAGGGCACAGTAGAACAATGGTAGGCCCTTCACAATAGCCACAGCCACATCTCCTCACAGCCACCCTGCCTCTGAAGATCAAACAACCTTCTACGGTTATATAATAATCTTATAATTATACTATAATTATAATTAGAGGTTTGCTGCAACATTTATGTGTTGCCTTTCAGCTAGATCTTCTGGCCAAATGATTTGGAGTGCTCTGATGTCTTATTTTGGAGCGGCTTGAGTTGTATGCAACAGAACTTGCATATCATTCTCTTGAAACAGAAGAAGAAGAAGAGTTTGGATTTGATATCCCGTTTTATCACTACCCAAAGGAGTCTCAAAGCGGCTAATATTCTCCTTTCCCTTCCTCCCCCACAACAAACACTCTGTGAGGTGAGTGGGGCTGAGAGACTTCAGAGAAGTGTGACTAGCGCAAGGTCACCCAGCAGCTGCATGTGGAGGAGCGGAGACGCGAACCCGGTTCACCAGATTATGAGTCTACCACTCTTAACCACTATACCACACTGGCTCTCATTGTTGTTGTTGGTTGTTTTTTTTGCAGTGTTCCAAAATGTTTGGCTCTGGAACATACAGAACAAAAATTCCTCAGTGTTCTTCCCATGCACCTTCTCTAGGGTGACCCTAGAAGCCAATCACCAGTGGTTATTATTATTATTATTATTATTATTATTATTATTATTGACACCAAGACCAGCAAGCCATGTCTGCACAGAGCATGCAGGAGTGCAGAGTCCCTGCCTTGCCGTAGATATGATTTCCACACACCAGTCATAGCATTTAAATGTATTTTAAAAAATACTCTGCCTTTTAGCTGTGCCACCCCAATTCCCACCCCCAAAAGCTTCCCAGAACAGATTAATTTTTAAAATGATATTCTCCGCCATCAGGCTTACTATCTAAAAGACATGGCACAAGAGGAAACTGGATTGGAAGGGAGGAGGAAATCATTAAGCTCAGAGTTACTCAGATAACTTTCCTCAGATACAAGTTCTTCTAACAACCAGCTGAGATGGAAACAGCTCCTCAGAGACAGGAGGAGCCAAGTTTGCTGGCCTCTCAGCTGTGCCAAAGGTGTGGCCCTGCATCCCTTCTCTCCCTCCCTCCCTCTCTGCTGCAGCCTGATGGAACAGCTGCAAATAGATAAACAGATACATCGACAAAGTCAGATCTTCTGGCTCATGGGGTGTTTGGCTTTTAGGTAGGCTTGCGCTCCAGTCCCTTCATTCTTACAAAGTAAGTACAATGGTACCTTACCGTTCGAAAACCAAGGCACGGCTTCCGATTGGCTGCAGGAGTTTCCTGCACTTAATCGGAAGCCGCAGAAGCCCAATCAGACGTTCGGCTTCCAAAGAACATTCGAAAACTGGAACACTTACTTCTGGGTTTTCGGCATTCGGGAGCCAAAACGTACACATACTGTCAGAGGGGAACTCCAGACCCCCCTGCCAGTCCAGCTCTGAGCCAGTACCGGCTGCAGCCAGAGCTTTTGTCGACAGACCCCTCTTCCTCCTCCTCCCCTTCTTCGTCAGGAGGGAGTGCTGGAGAGGACGAGGGAGTGCTGAGGCTTCAGCCAACATCCCAGGGACCGGGTCAGGTTCCCAGGGGACACAGAAGAAGGAGGAACCGGAACTTTCATTTCCCGCGCTGCTGCGACTGGCGGGAGAATCGCAGCTCACACGGAAGTTCTGCTTCGGACTGAGCAGACATGATTGATGTTCTCTGTACATGAATGTAAATAACTTAGATAAAAGCCTTTTGGCAGAATGAGCTTTTGTCTTTCTTGGAATGTCCAGCCAAGGGGGAAGGGAACCCCCTACACGTGACACATACCAAGGCGTTTGTGAACTAAAGCATGACTGTAATAGGATGATGCTTTGGAAACATCATGTCTATCGTGTGACGGTTACAAACACTGTGTGGTAAATGCTCTCTACCTTTGCCCAAAGTCCTGTGTGTGTGTGTGTGTGTGTGTGTGTGTGTGTGTGTGTGTAAAGGTATTTTTAATATCTAAGGGAGGGAGAATTCATTTAGGCAGAAGGAGCAAAGACACAGCGCTACCCGTCAGGCCACAACTGCCGCATAAAGGATGCTAATAAGATTCAGCAGATTAGCTGTCCCCATTGGGTAATTCCCAGATGGTCCCCTTCAGGCACAGCCTCCCCCCCCCTCTGTTTTATGGTTGCCATTATATTCTTCATGCAAAAATAATGACTTCCTCTCCTTGCCGTTTTTACTGCTTGCAACAGATTAGATCCAGGTAGGCAAGGCTGTGCGACTGCCAGAGAGAGAGAGAGAGAGAGAGAGAGAGAGAGAGAGAGAGAGAGAGAGAGGGAGAGGGAGAGAGAGAGAGAGAGGAAAGCAGGGGAGGGGGCGGAAGGGTACTGTGGAGGGGGGGTGTCTCACCTTGCAAGTGCTTTGCTACTGTTTGAAACCCTGTGAAGGTCACCCACTCAGCTGTGATGTTATTTTTGTGCGCTCCGCAACATATTTAGATGCGGCTGGCCGGGTCTTTCCTATCCTTTCCTTTCTTTTTCCTGCTGCCTTGCCTCCGTTTGTTGTGCTGCGCTCGCACCTCAAAAGGCAGCAGTTATGTAAAAGGAGACGAGGTGAGGCAGGCAGGCGACTGGAAAATATGAAGGGTCTGCTCTCTTTCTTCCTCCCTGCCACCGTTGTGCCGAATTCTCTGAAGATTCCCGCGGCAGCTAGATTTGCGTGTGTACCTTGAGCGCTGCCTTCTCTGAGCCCTTTTCAATAGGATGATTGGTCCTCCTGATAACTTAATTCTCTTCGATCACAGGGACATAAAGAAACTTCAGAAGAAAGGAAAGCTTCACTAAGCAACTGCCATGCGCTGGTTGCAAAGAGATCTTTAAAAGGGGAGAGGGAGGGGGTTATCTCCTAATGTGAAATATTCATGACTCCTGCAGCTTCCGTGCAGATACAATCAAAAAGAGGTGGGGAGGGGGGTATTGAAAAGTGTTGTCTTGTTTTCTTATTGGAAGAAAGGAAGGGGGAATACAAACTCTGAGAATCTGCCTGGCAGTGTTCTCGTTTTCTCAGATCCTTTGCATACAATTTACAGAGCTACAAAACCAAGTTTCCCCTCCAAGAAGAATACTTACTTCCCTTATTTCTTGGATATCTTTTCTGCCTGTTCAAAATACAATCAAGGCAGCTTCAAAGTGTTTAAATGGCAAAGACCATCTAAATAATGCTGCTTTATTCTATGAGAATTATTTCTCACATTCCTGTTTATCATACATTTTATCGTACGCTGTCTTGTTTCGCGGTAAACCTCCCTGTGATCATTTTTGTTATTGCTGTTGAAGGGTGGTACAGACATTTCTTAATAAATAAATAAATGGCACCATACTCCCCCCCCCACTCTCTCTTTGTTTGTGCGTGTGTGAAGGGAACTAGTAATATTAGTTCCATTCATAGGTAAAGGGACCCCTGACCATTAGATCCAGGCGTGACCGACTCTGGGGTTGCGGTGCTCATCTCGCTCTATAAGCCGAGGGAGCCACCGTACAGCTTCCGGGTCATGTGGCCAGCATGACTAAGCCGCTTCTGGCGAACCAGAGCAGCGCACGGAAACGCCGTTTACCTTTCCACTGGAGCGGTACCTATTTCTCTACTTGCACTTTGACGTGCTTTCGAACTGCTAGAGAGACACCACGACCCCGGGTGGTGCCTCCGCGTTTGCCACCCCGGGCAGCCAAGCAGCTCCATTCGCCACTGCCAACAGTTACAAATTACCAGTCTGTTGTAGCCAAAGCAGGTGCTGTGATTCTCCAGCAGTTTGACATTGCCTCTGGGATCCCACTCCAAAGTCTCTCAAGACAGATGGATGCCAACTACTTTACCCGTCTAGCTTTTCTCAAAGATTCCTGTAAGTTGTAGCTTAATGAGTGTGGTGGAAAAAAATTGTTATACAGTGGCATCTCGGTCTACGAACAGCCCTGTTAATGACCTATTCAGTGTACGAATGCCACAAAACTGGAAGTAGGTGTTCCGGTTATTGAACTTTGCCTTGGAAGATGAACGGAAGACGAACGGTGGAAGGGCACCAGCGGCAGGAGGCCTCAGTAGGGAAAGCGTGCCTCAGTTTAAGAACGCTTCGGTTTAAGAATGGACTTCTGGAACAAATTAAGTTCGTAAACCGAGGTACCACTGTATTCCTCTTGCGCATGTCACAAAGCTCCAGTTCCCATTTTCCGTAGGACAGGAGAGTTATGATTGGTCTGTGGTCTAGATATAGAGATCTATGGTGCCCTCAAAAATGTAAGCAAAATAGAGATCCCCATACAGCTCTGCCTCTGAGTACAGAACATACATAGTTGAGACCAATATGATCACTATGAAAGTAGAACTGGGCTGTTCTTTTTGCATTCTGCCAGATTTAAATAAGAGTTTTAAGATTCCTTCTAACTCTGTGGGAATGCATCTGCAATGGAGTTGGAGAGCGAGACAGAAGAAGGGAAATATATATTACACACACATACAGGTATGCATACAGCACAATAATAACCTTTCCTTGATTCAGCCATGCAAAATAAACTGTACAGCAAGGCAGCAGACAACAACTTGTTATTAAAATATGCACGCAGAAATTAAAAAAAGAAGACGTTTCAGACTATAAAATCCTTCTTCAAGCTAACTCATTTTAAATTGAAAATAAGCACTGGTACAGCAGAGCCATTGATCTAGCTGAGGGGATTTATTGTCCGAAACATCCTAAAAAATGTGTTTTGAATCACCCTGTGTGCATTATGCACACTGAAATTATCATCGGAGGAATTTTGTGTATTGATGGTGCACTGCCATTTACATTAACTCTTTGCTAACAAAATTAACGGTGGAAAAAAGAAATGGTGCATGGAGGTTTCTTCCCAAGAATTATGGTGGGAGAACCATTTCGTCTTTTAGACTTCTTTGTTAAATAGATAAACATATACATGCATATGAAGTACAGGCAGAAGGGTGGGCCAGTATTAGGGATGGGATAGTCATTCGATTCAGTTCACATTTATAGGCAAACCTACCAAATTCACACTTTCTGAAACAATATGTGACCCAAAACACAGCCGTCCTTTGAAATATTCGCTTTCCTGAATTTTGTAGTGTGGTTGTCCAGCCAGGTAGTTCAAACGCTAGGGCAAAGTGTCCATAAAACAATGCACATATTTGTGAAAGTAGCATACAAAAATGCATTATATAAGGGGAAATTGCCTTGCAAAAATGTGTACACTAGGCAAAATTGCATACGAAGTTTTGTATATTAGGAGAAATTCACACTAAGATGATGCTGAATTTTCCCTTTCTTTCATTTTTTAAAAAAATCACAAACTGGTTTGGAAATGTGGAGAATTAAACAATACTGGAACAAAGAGAAACTGAGAGCAAAAAGATGACAGACATACCCCTACATTAGAGACACAGGGCAACTCTAACACACATGCATGCATGCAAACAACATGTTTGTTTGTTTGTTTGTTTGTTTGTTTGTTTACTTATTTATTGCCATATGGCTTTTATTGATTTACCAAATTGTAATGAATAATTCACAAATTAAAACAATTTTAATACAATTTTTCCAAAAAATGGCTTCCCACACTCCATTCTCAATGTGTCCATAATTTCCTCTTGTTGCTGCACTGTTTTCCCAGTTATTCCTGATTCACATTCCATTCCCTGTAATTATCCATATATTGCAATATTTTGGCAGCTGTACACTTGCCAATTTTTGCAATATTTTAACATTTCCAGCATCTACAAGTGAGGTTATTCATCAAGTTGCCAAATTTCTAAAATAAATTTTCTTTCCTTCCTTCTGCATGCATGAAAACCTAATAGTTTCACTGGAGCAAACAACATGTTTAATAGCACACACCTGCCCCAATATCTCTTCAAAAGGTGGAGGACAGAGGCAGTGGAATTGTCTACACTTCTACTTGTTCCATGCACAGTTTTCTTGTGGAGTTTTCTGCTTCCCCTACTCCTTGCCCAGGGAAAAACTACTCTTTAATGCCAAATCCCAGAAAACAGCAACCTGGAGAAAACTTGAACTGCTGTTTGCTCCGAATGAACAATAAAGATTGGTTTTCCAGGGGGCAGGGAGTGGAACAAAAGGATGTGTAAATAAGTCATGTGTTTTACTAATGGTCAATTTTAGAAAACCAGAACTGTCCCCCCAAAAGGCACAATATTTGGATCTGTGACAATGAATGGCAAGCTGAGATGCCTTGAAATGAAATGTGGCCAGGAGAGCCAGGGCAATGGTATCAGGCAGAACATTGTTTAACAGGTTTCTCTTGTTGTTGTTTAGTTGTTTAGTCATGTTCGCCTCTTCATGACCCCATGGACCAGAGCACGCCAGGCACTCCTGTCTTCCACTGCCTCCCGCAGTTTGGTCAGACCATCTTGTCCTCTGTCGTCCCCTTCTCCTTGTGCCCTCCATCTTTCCCAACATCAGGGTCTTTTCCAGGGAGTCTTCTCTTCTCATGATGTGGCCAAAGTATTGGAGCCTCAGCTTCAGGATCAGGATCTGTCCTTCCAGTGAGCACTTAGGGCTGATTTCCTTCAGAATCCCTGCGACGGATGATCTGAGCTTTCTGCTTCTGAGCTTTCTGCTCTACTACTCTCAATGCCCGCCTTGTCCCGGGAGGGGGGGTTCAGGAGAGCATTCCTGAGTCTGTCAGCTGCCTCTCCCCTGGTTCTTCTTCTTCCTGCTGTTCCACTCCCAATATTTCCCAGCTTCTTCGCTCTGCAGCTTCTGAACTATGACCTTCTGCAAACCACTGCTGTAATTCTATACTGTCCTCCCATTCTCAGGAAATTTCAGGAAAAGGGGCGCAATCCCCAGTATTCCTCCTTAGCTCCTGACACCCATGAGCTTTGTGGCTGAGCAGGGATTTGAATCCCAGACTCCCAGATCCTAGTCCGACACTCTAACCACTACACCTCACTGGCTCTTCTTTTCTTTTTCACCAACCATACCCCTAGCCAGGCATCCCAACTTTAGGGGGTCGAGGTGTCTTTGACCCGCCTCAATATTTGTTTGAAGAGGGCCCAGCCCCCTCAATGTTGAGAGGGTCCAGGATGCAGCACACACATGTGACGCTTCCTCCAGAGGAAGTGACATCATGGAAGCTGGCACTGACCTGGACAGTGTCGGGAGACACATGTGACGTCATGCGTGTGTGACACACGCCGGGGCCCCTCAATCTTGGGGGTAGCCTGGTGCCTCTGCCCCGAGCTGCCACAACCATCGTAGCTTCTACCCACCTGTTGTTTTTCAAGTATAGTAATGACTAACAGCGAAGCGGTTCTCAGGATAGGAATGCATGATAACTATAGCAGGACCATGGTGCTCCCGCTCGAAGGGATATCGCAGGTGCATTGTGTACGCTGTAGTTTCAAAATCAAAGGATTGTTCTGCAATCTGTACCGTGTGTGCTAGCAAAGCCTTAGGCACATTTCAGATAGCTAGATATAAAAGTTTGCTGTATGAGAGGCCGGATTAAGGTATCACAAAATTCCTTCTGGCCTTACAGTATACCCTCTAGCTCTGCTGAGTCTCTTGATAAAATCCTGCCTTCCAAGGCTCTGCTCCAGATGTCTATAGATATAGCTGCTCTGTGTTCCTCGGCTCTTTCTGCTTCACCTTTCATGTCTGTGGAAGGGCCTGGCTGCTGCACCTCCAGAGACCTGGTGTTGCCAAACAGAGCAGTCTCTCCTAATGTGAATAGCTTCCTCAATGAACGTGATGAAGAGTCTAAAGTTGTCAGGGGCTGGACTGAGCAGGAATGGTGGGAGCCAACCTCCCCCTACTCCTGAACCTTCCCGAGAACAGTAAGACAGTATAGATTTAGAACAGTGGTTTGCAGAAGGCCGTAGTTCAGAGACTGCAGAGGGGAGAAGCTGGGAAATATTGGGAGAGGAACAGCAGGAAGAAGAAGCAACAGGGGAAAGACAGCTGACAGACTCAGTATCTTTGGAAAGCATTCCTGACCCCGTCCCCCCTCCCAGGACCAGAAAAGCATAGAGGGAAGCGGCCCATGGAGGTCGTTTGACCGGCCCATGAGCCACCCCCGAACCAAATCCCCCGCTCGGGTGCTGCACTAAACCGGTGCGGTGGGGCACAGGGATTCGCTTCTGCGGGGCCGGAAATTGCATCTGCGCATGCACAGATGCCAGAAATCACATCTGCACAGATGCTGAAAATTGAGGGCGGGCACACGATCCAGCCCACGGAGGGATCTCCATGGGACCGATCCAGCCCAGGCAAGATAAACTTTGCCAACCCCTGGGGTAGTAGAACAGAAAACTCAGAGGCAGAAAGCTCAGATCAGCCAATGCAGGGGTGACATAGAATACTAGAGACGTAGGGGGGGTGGGACTTTGGTTGGAGCAACGCCATTGTCTTCAGAAGACCGCATTCCTTCGTCTCTCCCTATGAATATTGAAAAAATTACTTGGTAAGAACTTCTTTTTTATATCTGCTTCATGGCTACCACCATGGGAGGCATAGGATTCCATGAAACCTGAAAAAAGGAAAGAGTAGAGATCCTTGCAGTAATGACCTCCCGAGCCAAGGAGGTAAGTAACTATATAAGGTTTAGAAGACATCTGAAGGCAGCCCTGTATAGGAAAGTTTTTTAATGTTTAATGTTTTGTTTGTTTTTTTATATGTTGGAAGCCACCCAGAGTGGCTGGGGTAACCCAGTCAGATGGGTGGGGTATAAATAAAATATTATTCTGATTCTGATTCTGATTCTTATTGAATAGGACGTCCCTATTTTCGTCAGAGAAATGTTGGCAGCTATGAATGAACCATTACTGTGATCAGTGTGTTTTCTAGTGGGGTGGGGATAGAACTGAGGTGTCGGGGACTCAGGTCTTGACAAAAGTGCCAGCAAAAAAATGGCTGTCATAGGCACCAAAAATGGATCTAATGGTGGTAGGGTCTGAAAAGGGGAATGACCCTGGTCATGGATTAAATAGGATCTAAAGTCCTCATGTGTCCCCAAAAAAACCATTGACAGTCTTGGAGCATTTGATGAGAAGGAAATCTGGAAACCCCCATTGCAGAAACATCCATTGCAGCTTTGCCAAAACTTGTTTTTTCTTAAGAAGAAGAAAGGAGGAGGAGGAGGAGGAGGAGGAGGAGGAGGAGGAGGAGGAGGAGGAGAGAAGGAGGAGGAGGAGTTTGGATTTGATATCCTACTTTATCACTACCTAAAGGAGTCTCAAAGTGGCTAACCTTCTCCTTTCCCTTCCTCCCCCACAACAAACACTCTGTGAGGTGAGGGGGGCTGAGAGACTTCAGAGACTTCAGAGAAGTGTGACTAGCCCAAGGTCACCCAGCAGCTGCATGTGGAGGAGCAGAGACACGAATCCGGTTCACCAGATTACGAGTCTCTTAACCACTACACCACACTGCCTTAACCATTCCCCATCAATTAATGAGGAATTTCAGTGGAATTCTTATGGTTGGGTGCAGGGTTATTTGCCTTCCTTTCTGTATAGCCAAAGGGTGTTTGCGAGTGCCCTTTCTTTCCTAAACACATGGAGATGTCTGGGAGATGCTGAACGCACTATCTAGTCCCACATCATGTTTTCAGAGAACGCTCTCCTAATGATTCAATAAGTTTCAGTGCTCCACTCATTTGATACCAGAGGTCAATAACAGGAGCTATTACTCCCGATGTCAAACGCCTCCCCTCGTTGCAAACAAGAAGCTTGACGAGATCGGAAATATCATTTAGAAAATTCAGTCTCCAATGAAATGTGTATTTTCCCCCTTCTGGCATATTGATTTTCTTTATTGAATGCAATGAATATCCAATGTGAATCCTCGCTCGTACCATAGTAATGCAGATTGGTGGCAGAGGGACTACTTTCAAACTTAATTTGTCTTTCTTTTGGCCTCCATTGCTTTCTTTCTCTCTCTTTCTTTTCCCCCCTTCTTACTTCCAAAAAAAAACCTGTATAGAACAAGCTCCCTATATTGGCTCATTTTTATGATCTAGATAAACTGTGCCTCAAGATAAATCCTTATATTGAGCTTCATGCGCATTAGCATATACCTTTTTATAGGATGTGTTGAAAACAACTTGCTTCGCTTTGGGAAAAAGAAGTTTTGAGAACCATCCTCCTAAACCTTTGCTATTTCCTCCTTGACTATGGGGCAAAGTGTATCGCTATCTGGATCCAGTATGGGCAGAGATGGGTGAGAGGACATTGCAGGGAATTCCTGGTATTGTCCAATTGTAATATCTCAAATCGGAATCAGTGTGGTATAGTAGATAGACATGGGTGGCAAACTTTCTGCCTTCTGAATGGCCTATGACTACAACTCCCATCGTCCCTAACCATTGGCCATGCTGACTGGGGATTATGGGAGTTGGAGTCTAACAGCATCTGGAAGGCTAACAGTGTCAGGGACTGGCTAAATGAGGAGGAGCAGTGGGTGTCTCTATCCCAGGAACCACCCCCACCACCACCCCAGGGATGGCACAGAAGCAGAAGACTTGAACCCAGGCTTACCCTCCTATCCAAGGGAGAGAGAAAGCACTGCTGAATCAGATCAAATCTAGTGCAATCTAGCCCAGCGTCCCGTTCCAACCAGATGCCCAAGGGAAGCAGGACCTGAATGCAAAAGGACTCTCTCAACATGTGATTCCCACCATCTGGTATTCAGAGACATGTAGCCATCGTTGCTAGAAGTCACTGCTCATTATAATTTAAATAGAAATGCAATGCATCTCGCTAAAGTGGGCAAGGCTTAGTCTAGGTGCCCTGTGCACCTGCTCTGTCTGCTGTCCAAATAAAATAATAATTTTATTATTTATACCCTGCCCATCTTATTGGATTGCCCCAGCCCACTCTGGGTGGCTTCCAGCATATAAAGGTAAAGGGACCCCTGACCATTAAGCCCAGTTGCGGATGACTCTGGGGTTGCGGCAGTCATCTTGCTTTACTGGCCGAGGGAGCTGGCGTACAGCTTTCCAGGTCATGTGGCCAGCATGACTTCTGGCAAACCAGAGCAACGCACAGAAATGCCATTTACCTTCCCGCTGGAGTGGTACCTATTTATCTACTTGCACTTTGACGTGCTTTCAAACTGCTAGGTTGGCAGGAGCAGGGACCGAGCAACAGGAGCTCACCCCATCGCGGGGATTTGAACCGCCTACCTTCTGATCGGCAAGCTCTAGGCTCTGTGGTTTAACCTACAGCGCCAACATAATATAACAGCAAACATTAAAAACTTCCAGATACAGCGCTGCCTTCAGATGTCTTCTAAAGGTTGTATGGTTACTTATCTCCTTGACATCTGGTGGGAGGGCGTTCCACAGGGAGGGTGCCACTACTTGTTACTTTACTTCTCATAGGAGGGAACCACCAGAAGGCCCTCGGAGCTGGACCTCAGTGTATGGGCTGAACAATGGGGGTGGAGATGCTTCTTCAGGTATACAGGGCCGAGGCTGTTTAGGGCTTTAAAGGTCAGCACCAACACTTTGAATTGTGCTCAGAAACATACTGGGAGCCTGTGCTGGTCCCGAGGGGTATTCAATAGGTCCAGTCCGATAAAGCTGAGGTTAAACAGTCCGGGTCAGAAGCCAGCCAAAGTCAGTTCAAACCAGAAGTCGCGAAGCCGAAGTCACGAAGCCGAAGTAAGAAAGCTGAGGTCAGGAATGCAGGAACCAGGAACTGGGCAGCAACGATGTTGCTCCTGCAACTTGGGACTGGGACTGGCCGGCTTTTATCTGTCCCAAGGCATAGGGCGGCTCCGATCCTCAGGTGACTCGCCTCTCCTGGCTTGGAGGCGAGCACTCCTCCTGCGGGAACTTAGTTCCCTTCGCCTCTCTGCCCTGAGCCTCTGCAGCTCAGGAGAAGCTGGAGGGTTACCGGACCCAGAGGCAACCTCAGCTTCCCCTGACTGGGCGGGGAGTGGAGCACCTGCAGGCAATAAGTCCTCCATCCCATTAGAAGCCAGATCAACCTCAGCCGATGCCTGCACCTGAGGATCTAGCACAGGTGAGTCCCCTTCAGACTCAGGCCCCAGCCCTGGCTCTGCTGGTTCTGGAGGCAGGGAATCCTGTGCAGGCTGGGATCCCTCAGGTTCAGTGTCTGAGTCTGACTCCCAGGTCATCACAGAGCCAATGTAAGACTTTCAAGACAGATATATGGTCCCAGTAGCCACTCCCAGTCACCAGTCGAGCTGTTGCTAACTATTGACTGGTAAATTCAAAAAGCCCTCTGCTCTCCCTTCCCTCCTTTATCCTGAAACCAGACTTAAGACAGGGTAGCCTTTCAAGTAAAGGACTGTCCTGGCCACTCGAAGGGAGACCCCCCCCCTCCCTCCCTAAATGGCACCTGGGCACTGTCACAAAGCAGATAGAAAGACTCAACACTAAAAAGTTAATAAATGGGTTACAAGGGGGTCTTTGTATCTTTATACATTGAGCTGGAAGGTACACCATGACATCCACTGCAGGCCCCCCCCCCAAAAAGGTATGGAGTGTTAACAGAAAGGAATGGTTCTGCAAGCCAAGAGAAGAAAGATACTTCTGTCATGGCAATTGCAGCCTGAAGTTTGTATTCATAAAACATCTGTCAGAATTTGAGACTCAACAACACACACACACACACACACACACACACACACAAATGAAAAATGCAAAGTGCTGTTCTTGTTTGCAATTTCTTAACTTTTTAATAAAAAAAAATTGTGGTTTTCTCTGAATTTTAATACACTGGGCATTTTTTAATCTGCATAGTGAGAGCACAAGAGAGACCAGGATTGATGAATATGAAGTAAACAAAAGGGCCTGGTTAGCCGGCATGTACAGGCCAGATAAGGAATTAATGATCCCAGGAAATATGGCATTGCTCCCATTAAGATTTTGAAACATGTTGTTCATTGCTCTCAACACTGCAAACATCGGGATGTAATGCCTCGCTTCCTTGTCAAGGGGAAAGTGTGATTTTATTTGTTAATGAAGCAACATAAAACCTGGCTGTCCAGGGTGCAGGCCGGAGGAAGAAGAATACCAGCTCAGTAGTCTACATGCCCCAAACCTAGGACATTAACAAGGACAACCTGATTGCTCTGTTGGGGTAGAGGGAGGGAGGGAAGGAGGGAGGGAGGGAAGGAAGGAAGGAGGGAGGCAAGGAGGGTGTTTTGCCTTTGGAAAATTGCGTTTGGTTTGTCAGGGTGTTAGATGCCTCATTGGCCCCACATAATGAGCAACACACAACAACTGAGACAAATCCTTTGGCAGGACCAAGCAACGCTGGTAATGAGCTTTTCAGATGCACAGAAGTCTTCTTTGGGCTTATAAGCTCGGAGCAAAATGAATATATTTTAGAAGTGGACTTCCTCAGAGTGCAGGTTAATTTGCCCGGGTTTTGCTCCATTGACAACCAAGAGGCAGAAAGTTTTAAACAGGAATAACAGTCATTAGATGGTTGTGGAGACAGGGACACCTTTTGTTTTGTTTTGTTTTGTTTTGTTTTGTTTTGTTTTGTTTTGTTTTGTTTTGTTTTGTTTTGTTTTGTTCTGTTCTGTTCTGTTCTGTTCTGTTCTGTTCTGTTCTGTTCTGTTCTGTTTCCATCCCAGCCTTCCTCCCAAAATTGCCTAGGGCAACGAACACGTCTGTGCGAGAATAAAATAAAATGGGGAAAAAATAAATAATAGCTTAAGCATTTTTAAACTGTTAGAAACATATTTAAAAACAAGCAAACGATTGAACACAATTAAACACTTAAAACAAGTATAAAAATTGATCTAACCATTTCATGTGTCTGGATTAGGCCAACCGAAACAGGAAAGTTTTCAGCAGACAACTAAATTATTATTACTGTTATTAATTAATTAATTAATTAATTCGTATATTGCTTTCATCCACCCTTCACAACATAAAAATACAATACAAAAGCACAAAATACATGGTAAAAAACAAGAACAAACAAACAAACAAGCCCATAACACACACACCCCTCCATCTGTCATCAGTATGAAGTGGAACTGGGCTGCAAAAGTAATCGAAATATTTGAGTAGGAAGTATTTGAGTGTAATAGCAAATACTTCGCTACAGACTTACCCAGGGCGGGAAGAAATGGGGAGAGGACAGCAGGGAGTCTTGAATATTTTTAAAAAATGCTTGGTTCACCTGCATCTAATCTTGCCCCTTTCTAAAAGTTATTTATTGGTGTGTGCAATGTTGTTTTCTTCTGGGGGGTGCAAGGGTACCCTTAAACTTTTTGTGAACCCCTAAACATTTTTTTCAGGGGGGGAGGCGCCGGGTGTATGTTTTTATTTTTGCAAATCTACCAAAGAATACAATAAAATCAGGATTAAGGGTTTTTCTCGGGACGGCGGAGGGCCTGTGTGCTGTGTGTTGGCGGTGGCACTCGCCCTTCTTCTGACAGGAAATGCTCTGTGGGGTTGGGTGGGGCAGGGGACAAAAAATGGATGGGTCAAGGAGGGTCAGTTAAGGGGGAATGAGAAATGTCCCAATTTTCATTTGAGGAATGTTGGAGGGTATGTAAATGGATAGAGTAATTGGAGACATTTAGGGCTCTGTGTGCACACACATACCCCAACCTGGGGTCTGACCTCTGGTGGATTAGGGCCTTTGTTTCTATGGGGAGGAAGAAGAAGAAGAAGAGGAGGAGGAGGAGGAGGAGTTTGGATTTGATATCCCACTTTATCACTACCCAAAGGAGTCTCCAGGCGGGTCACATTCTCCTTTACCTTCCTCCCCCACAACAAACACTCTGTGAGGTGAGTGGGGCTGAGAGACTTCAGAGAAGTGTGACTAGCCCAAGGTCACCCAGCAGCTGCATGTGGAGGAGCGGAGACACGAACCCAGTTCACCAGATTATGAGTCCACCGCTACACCATGCTGGCTCTTCAGAAGAAACCTGACACACACTTCCCCCTACAAACAGGCCTGGGGATTTAGTATCAAGACATTATTTGCCATGCTGATAAAAATTGACTCTCCGTTTTCTCTTCCCACCCACCCAATTTGTTTACTCCCCACATTAAGCCTCCATGGCCTGACAGAGGGAAATCTAATTCAAAACCCTGATGCTGAGAATATGTTAGATCTTCCTAAACTTTCTGCCTCATTAAGTGAACTTTACAGTGGCCTGGGACACTTCCTTATCAGCAACAGTAAAGGGAAATGTAGATGGAGACTTCGATGGGTTTTATTAAACCTGCGATATCATTAGAGAGTTCATTAAGAACCAGCAGAACATACTGGACTGGCGATACTGAAAGTTTTCCGAGGAGATAAGGAAAAAGCAATCTGCTGAGATTGTAACTGCATAAGATAATAATCAAATGAGCCATTTTATTACCCCTACTATGCTTTAAAACACATCCTCATAATGACCACCATGATAGGTTTCTTGACATTCTTGAGAAATGCTACACACAGGTCATTCCAATTTCAGGATAGCTACAAGAAAATGTCAGGGGCCTGGGCAAATGTAATGCACCGATGTTTTAGCCTGTAAGATGTAAATGCTTTGGTTTATACCTGTGTCAAATATTCTGTAAAGAGGAGTGAATCTGTCGATTTGGGCTTCTCTGGGTTTCTCATTTTTCCAACCATAAGGTCAGTTCTCCACATTTCCACATCAGTTTGTTATTTTAATAATAATAATAATAATAATAATAATAATCCTCATCTAAACATTCCATCAGCCTTTTGGGGTGCATTTATCCTAACATAAGCATTATTGTGTGCACTTGGCTAATATACACATTATTACAAGCCATTTACCCAAATACATTTTAAAAAGAAAATTCACCAATATATGCACACTGCATGTGGAAAAGTGCATTGCAAAATTCAGAGGAGTGTGAATTCTGAAGAGTGGCTAAATTTCGATTCATGAGTTGTTTTAGGAAATTAGGTAGGCTTGCTCTTAAATAGAACTGAACTGAAGTTCTTTCCCAATCGTAGGTGAAACTGATCTCATTACCGAAGAATAACCCCCCTTGCTAAGAATTTGCATTGTTCTGTGCTGTTTCCTTCCAGTTTCTTCTACTGCAGCTGTTAGGCATGCAGGCATCTGTGGGTTCCCGTTTCTCTCATTTTTCCAGTTTTCATTTCTTCCCATTTTCGCAACATGTTTTGAGTTTTGATCCATCTTCTCTCTCTCTCCGCCTCCTTTTAGTTCTCTCTTGAAGTTTCATGCAAACACTTTTAAAATGGCCACGCGGCAAAAAAAAAAAAAGGCAATTATAGCTGCAATCCAAACCCCGTTTACCTGAGAGTAGGCCCCACTGAATTCCGTAAGACTTGATTCTGAGTAGCAAAGGTTAGGATTGTGCTATAAGTTGGTTTAGAGAAGCGTCAGGGAACAGTCGTAGATCATCATCCCAAGGCTTCTCTAAGGTCACGGAAAATAGGGAGGACAAACAAAATATACAAATGAGAAAGAAAAAGTTGGACGTATCGATTTTTTCCCTCTGTGCTTAAACCCCTGATAGGAATCAGCCAAAGAGTCTGGGCATAAGACATGATTGCAGAAATGAATGAAAGTTATTTGATGGATCTTTTTACTTTGCCATCTTTTTGCTTCAGGCAGCGCTCATGAACTGAATCTCGACATTCCTTTACAGGTGATTATTACACTTCCGAACGGGCGGCTAATAAATGGGCTGTCACAGAAACCTCATTTCTCTTTAGCCAACAAATGTCAACATTCCTTACTACAGGACTCCTCTTCTTTACAGCTCCTTCTATTTCAGTCTTTCCAAACATTAGTATATTAAGCTATATAATGCCTCTGGGAGCAAAATGGGGAGATGTCAGAGCATCGCCATCATCCACAGAGCTGCACAGGGACTTAAAACACTGTCGCAAGCTTGCTTCCTGATTCAAGTTTTAAGCATAACCAAGTGTTCAAAATTGGGAGCGGAAATTGGTGTCAAAGCTGGGATTAAACACAGACCCTCAAAGGAGAGTTCAGGTGCTCCCTAGGTTTGTTATAACCAGTAACAATACAATACAGTTTATTCGACAGTCAGTCAGAGCACAATCATTATCCATACAAAAATTTAAAACGTCCAAACATCTCGGAAAGCTTTACACTAAAACATACAATGAGAAGTAGATTATACATTTAGACCCATGTCAATACTGTCAATTGTAACCTTACGGCGTTTAAAGCCCAAAAAAAGAAATTTGGCCACCAAGAGGGTTGTGGTACCAGTAAAATTGCTCAGCAAAAACAAAACCTGTCTTTCTCTGTCTACTAGGTTAAGTTGGCATAAGAGTGGAGCTATCAGTTTTTGTCTAAGATCTACATAAAATGGGCAGGTCAAAAGAATATGTTCGGTTGATTCAACCGTTCCCAGGGCACAGGGACAAAATCTCAGAGCATATGGAACTCCCCTGTATCTTCCCCACAAAACCGCCATATCCAGAACGTTTAACCTAGCGGCTGTGAGGAGTTTACGGTATTCCACATAATGGATTTCCACCAGATAAGGGGCTGGTGAAATCTGGAATATCTGATCCCCAAAAAACATCCCTGGTTTCACACGGGCAATGTCCTCTTGTCTAGCAATGTCCCTCAGTCTTTGAGAGATCACAAATTTAGCTTGCCTGAATGTCATAGATTCCAGGAAGAGATGTGACAGTCCGCAGGTCTGAACTTCGTCTAAAGTCTCTTTTTCCCACGATGATTGGAAGTCATCCCTTATAACCAGCCAAGCCCGTTAAGAGATATCCGGAATAATTTACTCATGAGATGGCAATAGTGCCTCATGTGGTGATGTCACTGGGGTACTGCTGTTTTCCCAGCATCGCAACCCAGCACATGACTGGTGCTCACTGGGGAGCTTGATGCTTGCGGTACGGTGCAGCCATTCGGATACGCTCTTGCTGTTACATGACTGCCTGGTGCCAAGCTGTGAGAAGGGATCGAAACAGATGGGGAGGGGAAAAACCACCACCGTTCTGTAACCTCTTTGTATTGTTGCTTCCACATGGAGCCAGAGAACACAGGCCACAAAACCATAGCATGCCACAAGCCACAACCAAGAAGGATCTGGCGTAGGACACTTAACTATTGGCTTCGCCTAAACTCAAATCCCCCCGGTCTAATATCCCTAGTGCTGCAAGATTGTCACAAGAGCCCCTGGACTAAAATTGTCTATCAAAAGCTTCACTCTTGTGGCTTATCACCACAACAGCTACTCACCTTGGGTTTTAGTAAAGCAAACAGTCTAATTTGTCAGCGCCTAAATGATATCGAGCATCAGAACAACTTGGCCACAAGAAGGAAATTTTGCCCATGATATGACTATTTTCCACCTTCCCATTTCGACTCTCTGGCACCCCATGTGCATAACCTAGCAATTCTAAAATATAGACGCGCTTTTACTCTTGCAAGATTGAATGTCTTGCCCTCGGCTGTACTTGAGGGATGATTCCAACAGATTCCACACGGAAAACGCTTATGTCCCTGTGGAGAAGGCAGTACCGAATCAGTAGTGCATGCCCTTCTGGCTTGCACTCTTTATAAAGACTTGAGGAATGAGATTATCACCCCTCTTTTATTGTCCATTCCAGGTCGCCCGATCACTGCCACAGTGTCCTTTCTCTTGGCAGATCAAGATGAGCAAGTGACAGCAAAGGTTGCAAGGTTTTTAGCTGGGGCAATCGGAATAAGACCCACTATTTGACTATTGATTCAAAACCCTAAAATGTATTTTATATAATTGACTTTTTATTTCTATTATTTATATATCGTACTGTTGTTTCATTGCTATGGCCGATGGCTGGCGCAAATAAAGATTCATTCATTCGGCTTAGGGAGCTGGGTAAGTTTAGCCTGGAGAAGAGAAGGTTAAGGGGTGATATGATAGCCATGTTCAAATATATAAAAGGATGTCATCTAGAGGAGGGAGAAAGGTTGTTTTCTGCTGCTCCAGAGAAGCGGACACGGAGCAATGGATTCAAACTACAAGAAAGAAGATTCCACCTAAACATTAGAAAGAACTTCCTGGCAGTAAGAGCTGTTCGACAGTGGAATTTGCTGCCAAGGAGTGTGGTGGAGTCTCCTTCTTTGGAGGTCTTTAAGCAGAGGCTTGACAGCCACCTGTCAGGAATGCTTTGATGGTGTTTCCTGCTTGGCAGGGGGTTGGACTGGATGGCCCTTGTGGTCTCTTCCAACTCTATGATTCTATGATTCTATAATTCTATGATTCATTCAACCAAGGAGGAAGTGCCCTTGAAAAAGGTGGGTGCAGAATAAATAGATCCAGTTGACCCCTGCAGCAGCAAGCCAAGCCACAGACTGCAATGGAACAGAGGCCAAGGTACAGAGGAGGGCCTTTTCTGTGGTGGCTCCTAACTTTGGATTACTCTCACAATTGGCACTATAATGATTAAAGGTCCAGGTGAAGACTTTCTTGTTTACTCTGACATTTTAAAGGGCTTGTGTGTCTTTTCAGTCTGCTTTATTGGTTCTTAGCTATCTTCCTGGGGGGAACGGTTTTCTGTTTCATTCTCTTGCCTATCAGTCGAGCATCGAGCTTCTTCTTTGCTGTTTTCCTGCAGGGATTTGGACCGGGGCACTCAGCTGAGGGCAGCACCTCAGGGGTAGAAGAACCGAGGAGAGCAGGGCGGAGCAGATTGCAGGCTTGCAGATTGTGCTAGAACCCCAAGACCAACCACTTAGAGGCTGGTGGCAAAAGACATACAGATAGAATCAAGGAACTGGCACATTCCAAGCACAGACTGAGACTAGGAAATTGCTTTCGGTTCCAGAACTGAGCTCCCAGTCATTAAACACAAAAATCCACTCCTAGTAAGCTCTCTTTAGTTCAGTAGTCTAATTTGGGTGGGGAGAAAGTCACTTTCTTGTTGCTGATGTTAAAAAAATTGGGGTCGGAAATCCTTGTAAAACAGATGACCAACCATTGAGCTATGACCCTGCCCCATCCCTGCCTAACTTCTGTCCTTGGAGTATTCGATATTTTGTATTCCTGTCTGCCAATCAACTATGAAGCTTCCACCTGCTTTTATTGTATTTTGTTTCTCTTGGTATTGTAACCATCCTGGGATTCACTTGGATGTGTGTGTGTGTGTGTGTGTGTGTGTGTGTGTGTGTGTGTGTGTGTGTGTATACACACACACACACACACACGATAGGTAGTTGTATTAACTAATGTTCTTAGGGTGTATGGTTGCCCAGAAAAGGGAAGGACAAAAGAAAAATCTAAAAGGAGAAAATCAAATATTGTCTACAGCTATGAAACATGAGCTAATGCATAGTTGTAAAGAGACTTGAATGGAGAAACTGGGAGCGGATGGGGTTGGGGAGAGGGAATCAATACTAACAAAATTTATCTTCATGAATATTATTGAGGTGCTACAGCTCCATCTAGAGACCGAACTTCCTGAACTAGCTCAACTTCCTGAAGTAGAAATATATGCATATTTAACAAACATAACATTGCCATTCAATTACCTACATGTGGGTTTGGTTGAAATAATTCTTTGGAGAAGTTCTTGTTTCATTTATTACTGTTCTTTGCTTCTGGTGATATCAGTTATCTGTTTTTGAGGAAAGGGGGAGGAGAAGCCTTCAGATTTTCTTTTTAGCAGAAAATACCAGCATCTTGCCAACTGCTTGAGAAGGTGTTTTCTCAAGTCAGAAAACCAGGCCAATCTTGACAAGATCTCTCTCTCTCTCTCTCATGCCATCTGCTACCCAGTTGGGTACAGCAGTACTTTCCCCAATTTTTCAAGGACAGCTGCTCACACCTATCCACATCTTGTTGTGCAGTTGACCTATATTCACCAGAGGACTCTTCTAACACTTGGCTCTACATTTGTGCTGGAAGAGGCTGTGTTATATTGAGCCACCAGATGAAAAAGGCAGGCAGGGCTCCTGTTAATAGGGGTGCAGAAAGGTGGCTTTTGGCCCTATAGCTGAGAAATTCCTGGTTATCCAAAATAGTTAAGAAAAGAAGCCCTGTCTGCCTTTGCATCTCTTCCCAGGCCTGTCTCACACAGATTCCAGCATAGGTAAAAAGGTAAAGGACCCCTGGACTGTTAACTCCAGGCAAAGGCGACTATGGGGTTGCAGTGCTCATCTCGCTTTCAGGCCGAGGGAGCCGGTGTTTGCCCACAGACAGCTTTCCGGGTCATGTGGCCAGCAGGACTAAACCGCTTCTGGCGCAACGGAGCACCGTGACGGAAACCAGAGCATGCGGAAACACTGTTTACCTTCCCACCACAGCAGTACCTATTTATCTACTTGTATTGGTGTGCTTTCGAACTGCTAGGTTGGCAGGAGCTGGGACAGAACAACGGGAGCTCACGGGGATTTGAACCGCCGACCTTCTGATCGGCAAGCCCAAGAGGCTCAGTGGTTTAGACCACAGCGCCACCCGCGTCTAGCATAGTACTGACATCATCAGGAATTTCTTACAACCTGGCAGGGAGCCTCTATACTTCCTCAGCCATGAAGCTCCCAGAGAACCAAACTAGAATGTGTAGTTGATATGTTGCAGGTAGCTATGTGTCTTGCTTTTCCAGAGATATAATTGCAGGGGCGTCTGATGCTGTCTGTGAAAGCAGTGCGTGGGAAGGGATAAGGTAAGAATGGAGTTGCACATAAACACAGAGACAGCTAAGAACCTTGGGGGAGGGGAGTCCCCATTGGCTCCTAGCCATGCAGGCATGGGAGAAGGCTGGTTGTCAGGGTTGCACCAGATGAGCAGGAGTGGTGGCAAGCCCCCCTAGGTGAAGCGGCAACCATGGAAGAGTCCAGAGAAATGGAGGGATTCTTACCTGAAGAAGATTGGTGGCAACACTCCTCAGAAGAGTGCTAGAGGAGACTCTTGAGAGTCCCGTGGACTGCAAGAAGACTGCAAGAAGATTAAATCTATCAATTCTTAAGGGAATCAGCCCGGAGTGCTCACTGGAAGGACAGATCCCGAAGCTGAGGCTCCAATACTTTGGCCACCTCATGAGAGGAGAAGACTCCCTGGAAAAGATCCTGATGTTGGGAAAGATGGAGGGCACAAGGAGAAGGGGACGACAGAGGACAAGATGGTTGGACAGTGTTCTCGAAGCTACCAACATGAGTCTGACCAAACTGCGGGAGGCAGTGGAAGACACGAGTGCCTGGCGTGCTCTGGTCCATGGGGTCACGAAGAGTCAGACACGACTAAATGACTAAACAACAAGAAATAAATGGAACTATGGGTACAATCCTAACCCTGGCCACTGTTTGGTGGACTTAATGGAATGCTGGGGCCACAGCTGCCAAGCATGCCGGCCAGGGTGGAGGGTAGAGGTAGCAGGCAGAACAGTCAAGTCCAGATAGAACCTGATGCCATCACATGATGGCAGTGGGGCCAGCTCATGATCCAGGGATCAATTTAGTCCCTCCCTGCCCTCAAAATGCTGCATTTTAGAGCTTTCCACTGACTGATGGCAAGGAACCCAATCAGTGGGATTTCTGCTCACCTACGCAGAAGAGAAAGCTGTGCCCCAGTGGATTGATGCTGGCACCACTTTGCAGGGAAGGCTCAGAGAGGCTAGAAAGGCTCCTGTGGAGTGTTACTTCCACGCAGTCCAAACCCCCCTCCTCCTATCACAGCTTGAAACAAAGGGTTGGGTTGTACGGTTCTGTAAATACGGCTATTGAGAAATCTCAACAAAGGTGACATGTTAAACGAAGCACAAGAGGAAAAAATTATCATTTAGTAAGCAAAAGGTACCACACAGAGAGAGGGACCCAGGTGGTGCTGTGGGTTAAACCACAGAGCCTAGAGCTTGCTGATCAGAAGGTCGGCGGTTTGAATCCCTGCGACGGGGTGAGCTCCCATTGCTCGGTCCCTGCTCCTGCCAACCTAGCAGTTCGAAAGCACGTCAAAGTGCAAGTAGATAAATAGGAACCACTCCGGTGGGAAGGTAAACGGCGTTTCCGTGCGCTGCTCTGGTTCGCCAGAAGCGACTTAGTCATGCTGGCCACATGACCCGGAAGCTGTACGCCGGCTCCCTTGGCCAATAAAGCGAGATGAGCGCCGCAACCCCAGAGTTGGACACGACTGGACCTAATGGTCAGGGGTCCCTTTACCTTTACCTTTACCACACAGAGAAAATGGCATCATTAGTGTATTTTTGTCCCCTGTTACAGTGATGCAATGAAACTTCAAGTGGCTTAAAAAAAACAAGATAGAAGTCTTCTCCCTGACTAAAACTGGCCCCACTGATGAACCACCTAAAGCTTTTGCAAATTAATCAACTGATTAAAGATTGCAGCCCTAGTATTATGCTACTGCTGTGGGGAGGGGGAGGTGTTATTGGTTAAGGCAACACATTAACTCAGTTGCTCACAGACCTTTAGGTTTTATGTCGTTGGTGCATGCAAATATATTATCTATAGTCTTATTTAGCCGGTTTTATAGACTCGGTTACGAGAGCCTCTCAAAGTGGAATGAGAAAGAAAATCTGCAGCTGAGCAGTAATATGCAGAGGGCAAGGAGAAGGTTAAAAATAAATTAAAACTTGCATTACTCCACTGTGACTGTGATGGATGGTTAGACCAAAGAATCTTCACTAACTTATACACTCTGAATCCCAAATATATTTGTAAAAGCAGCCGTGCCACTCAACTCCTTCTGCAGCCTTATCCTGGCTGCTCCTAATTGCGCTCGCTGCTCCTTCCAGCTTGTCGCTGGTCAGATTCAATAAAGGCACAGAGAAAATGACCCAGAAAAGCTTTATTACAAGTGGGCGGATGTACTACAACCTTGCCATGAGACATCTGTTAAACAGAAGCCTCACTGGGCTTGGAGTGGGCTTCGGTTTGAGAAAAGGCTTCACCTTACAACCTGTTGCCCGTGCGAGGGCTTAGCTCTGGAAGGAATCATCTTGATCATCAATAGCAATATTGTCATTGTTGTCATCCGGTTGTGCAAGAGCGAAATGCCTTCGCTGCTGGGAAAACACTGTTGTAAGGGGGGGAACTGCTCCCTTTCCCTTATGGGGTATCTAAGAGTCCGTACAGAGTCCTTAAGTGGGTTCTCTATTGGTAGGAGAAAATAACAGAGGCCAACCAGAGAATATGGAGAAGCAAAGCAGCTAGTAAGCATGTTCTTTATTAAACTGTTGCAGCAGGGTCCCCCATGCAGGAAGGGAGGAGAGGAACCCAGAACACTGGTGTCCAAGCTCTTATATAGACTTTTGAAATTGCCTGCCCTGTAGCTCAAGACCACCCCCCAAAACATCATACATACATCACAGAAAGAGGTGGTCCCCAGCAGAAATTTGAGTGTGTTGCTTCTCTCCTGTCTGCCAGGATACCTGATAATGCCTTATCTGATTGCCTTTTCTGGGTAGCCTGGCCATTCCTTGGAGATGGTAAATACTTAGTTCCTGAATCTCTTACGCATATTGATAGTGTGCTCAGCTTACCAGATCCTTGCCAGACTGTATGTGCAGGGAGGTGTAAGCCCCTACAGTCCAAAGACAATTGGAAAGCTTTTCCCATTTCCTTCCTCCTTGCAGAGCAATATTTGAGGTCAGTTTGGGAGAGTCAAAATGTCTTCAGGATTGTTCTCCTGTACTATATCAGACACATGGTTTATATACTTATTTATGTGTTTGCCTTGTACATTTATGAACATTTATTATATATATATAAGACCTTAGTGAGGTCCCAACTAAAGAAGAGTGGCAACTTAAGTTGACAGAATATGTACAGCTTGCAGACTTAACATATAGAATAAGAGAACAAGAAGAACATACGTTTAGAGAAGATTGGAAAATGTTTATTGAATATATGGGAAATAACTGTGTACAGCTGAATAAGCCTCCAATGTTTCTGGTCTGCCTTCCTGGTGCCCACAGAGACCAGGTCAGAAGAAGAAGAAGAGTTTGGATTTGATATTCCGCTTTGTCACTACCCTAAGGAGTCTCAAAGCGGCTGACATTCTCCTTTCCCTTCCTCCACCACAACAAACACTCTGTGAGGTGAGTGGGGCTGAGAGACTTCAGAGAAGTGGGACTAGCCCAAGGTCACCCAGCAGCTGCACGTGAACCCAGTTCACCAGATTACCAGTCTACCGCTCTTAACCACTACACCACACTGGCCACCTGAGCCACTGGCCATCAACATTCCCTGAGGTAGCGAAGTCCATAACCTAACTTTCCTGACTCCACCCGCCAATCCACTTGAGCGAATGACGCTGACCTCTAGCACCGGCTGATGTCAAACAGTGGGACATGGAGTCCTGTGCAGGCCAAGCCTTTCCCATTTCCCTTTGAAAAACTAGCGGGTTCCTTTCAGAGTCAGATAGAGAAGCATTCTGGATGGAGAAATGTTCGCTTCCCTTGCACTGGGAGTAGTCCTGATACAGAACTTGACTAATTAGCAGCAATGCTAATGAATTTTCCTCTGTTAGGAAATACAATTTAGCTTTGCATTACTCGTGTACCTTTGTGTGTGTGTGTGTGTGTGTGTGTGTGTGTGTCAGGCAAACAGGGCCTCCAGAGAATCATATGCTTTGTGCCTGTGGCATCAAAGGCTTGACTCTCTCTTCGTGAACCAAGGCTTACAGTGCCCTAGGCTACTTGCCTTGATTGATACAGCTGGGAACCTGATGGCATTGCACAATATTTAATGTAATAAGATTGCCATTCTTATTAGAGAAGGCTAATGAATAAGATGTGTTCCATAGCCATGGCTCAAAATACTGCCCTCTTAGCACTAAAAATTGTGACATCCTAGATTGTCTATGTTGTAATACACCAAGACTTTACATCCATCACTAGGCTACAGAAGATAGTTCCACAATGTCCACATTTCCTCATCTTCCATGTTTCCAGCACTAAAAAAAACCCCTCCCTAGTAGCTACTACCGTAGCCTACTGCTCTCTCTGTTACTTCCTAACATTAATTCACATGGAGTGAGTGTGGGGATTTAATTTGGGAAGGAGATACAAAATTAGATTTTGAGGAGAGCTAACACCCACATGGGTGGCGCTGTCTTCCACTGCCCTCCTGTCTTCCACTGCCTCCCACAGTTTGGCCAGACTCATGTTGGTAGCTTCAAGAACACTGTCCAACCATCTCGTCCTCTGTCGTCCCCTTCTCCTTGTGCCCTCCATCTTTCCCAACATCAGGGTCTTTTCCAGGGAGTCTTCTCTTCTCATGAGGTGGCCAGAGTATTAGAGCCTAAGCTTCAGGATCTGTCCTTCCAGTGAGGGCTGAACTTATGTACCTTTAAAGCCTCATTGATTTCAACGGTAGACTGGCTTTATCAATGGTGGTCCAAAGTGCATAATTCAGTGTGGGTTGTTCCTATTGCATGCCATGCATATTCAGAAAGGAAATTATCTCCAAGCTTTGCTATAGAATAATTCCTTTTTTAGGAGGCATGTGTGTTGATGAAACATTTAAAATATGTTCACAAGCTCTGTCATGTTGCATTTGCTTGGTGCTAAGACCTGAGCTGCTGTACTGGTTTGTGATGTGATACAATGCAATGCAATGTGGCAGATAAGCAAAGGCATCTTCACTGCCAGCAAATTATACACGTGTCCCGAAAAACATGGCTTTGAAAGATAACTCATTGGAACATGACGATAAATAACAAGTCAGATTATGCTCTTGCCACTTGATGGCAACTTTGAACCACCAAGAAGCTGCCTCTAATAGAAATGGATTTATGGTTTGCCACACATGTAGAATTAAATAGGTAGCTTGGATTTTAATGATGATTGTAGAGATAACAATATGACACAAGGATGGAAATAAGATATGTTCTGGGTAGATACAGATTGAGCATGCAACCTACACTTTCTTTAGCCTTTCCAAAACAATCTTGGCTCCCTGTGAAAATTTGTTCACAAGAGAACAATTATCTGAATTTGGTCCAAAGATTGCTAACATAAGAAATTTGTGGAACACCCTCTCATGAATTTTACTGTTCATTTTTGCTTCCCTTGAAATTTCTTAGATCAGGGGTGCAGGAACTTTTTCAATTCGAGGGGCCACTTTCCAGGGCCACATGTCAGTGGTGGGCATCATGGCCAGAGGCATAAGTGGGCGGGACAATGAATTAAAATTTTACCTTTGTACAGCAATCTAGTTTTTACACACACTCACAATTCCCCCTCTATTCTCCATCCAAGCAAGCAAAATGTATTGTTGGAGTTCAAGGGCACATTCCAGCCAAGCAAAAGACACGATAGAATGGTGCAGAGCATGATGTGGGGAGATGGGGTGTGGCTGAGGAGGGGGTATGGTATGGGGAGAGTCCTATGGGTCAGATAGAGAAGCTTGGAAGGCTACATTTGGCCCTTTGGGGCTGACATTTTTCACTCCTACGTAGATGTTTCATCTGAAGAGGATTCCTCAAATTCCCATTGAATGATGATTTAATTTTCATTTCATGGCAACTCTGAAATAAAACATACGCACACATCTCACACATCAGATCAACTTTAAGTTTAGGATTCCTCATGATCTTCCAACAATATAGCTAACCTCATTCTCACTAGTTATGCAAATGTACCTTTTTCATCTCAATGAAAGACACTCATTGAGATGGCAAGCTGAGGTCAAATGATAAGCTGAGGACAACGTCGTGGAGATCTTCTGGGACGTTATATTCTCCAAACTACTCAGATATTCCAGCCTCGTCTCATTTAAAATATGACAGCTGGGTTAAAACAGCTGGCTGATCCTTAGCAGGTGAAAATCAAAAGATATTCATTCAATGCAAGGGTGCTCTAGTAATTTACAGGAGCTGCTAGCCCATGACTCAAAGGGACTTAGAACTGAAGAATAAGGAACATTCTATACTTAATGACCAGCAAGAAAGAGCAATATCTCATTGTAGAAGCAGGAGTAGCTAGCTTTTCCTCCCAGGGAATTATCTGGACCCATCGTTAAAGTTGCTGATCTAGGATATATACTGATTTTCAGGTACTCATTCAAGAGGCACAAGGCTGTATTTTAAGAAAGAAAGAAATGTGCTGTGATCTACAAGAAACCCACCCTTGGAGGCTCATTCTCTTACCTTGAATTTCCTGGTGGCTGGCACGAAGCATGCTGATGTGAGGGCTGAGGGAATGTGGTGAGAGCATACTTTGAGCGTGCTTTGAAATGGGGGAATTTGAGTTCGGCATGTCAAATTGTATTTCTGCATATCTGTCCTCCAACCTGTGGGCCTCCAGATGTTGTTGAACTCCAAATTCCATCAGTCCCAGTCAGTGTGTTCAGTGACCAGGTATGATGGGGTTTCTTTTGTTCTTAGGCAGTGTATGGGACTTTTTAGTTTAGGGACGAGGCAAATAAGAGGTGACTGAAGTTTATTCAGTCGTACCTTGGATTCCGAACACCTTCCGAACACCACAGAACACTCTGTGAGGTGAGTGGGGCTGAGAGACTTCCAAGAAGTGTGACTAGCCCAAGGTCACCCAGCAGCTGCATGTGGAGGAGCGGAGAAGCGAACCCGGTTCCCCAGATTACAAGTCTACCGCTCTTAACCACTACACCATAGTGGCTCTCATGGGACTGATGTTTTAATGTATTTTTAATCTTTTGTTGGAAGCCGCCCAGAGTGGCTGGGGAAACCCAGCTAGATGGGCGGGGTAGAAATAAATTATTATTATTATTATTATTATTATTATTATTATTATTATTAGATACGTTGCAGATATGATAGACAGATAGGGACTGAGAGACTTCAGAGAAGTGTGACTAGCCCAAGGTCACCCAGCAGCTGCATGTGGAAGAGCGGAGACACGAACCCGGTTCCCCATATTACGAGTCTACCACTCTTAACCACTACACCACACTGGCTCTGATGTGTTTGATGAAACCTGGTCCTGCCTCCTTTTCAAAACGCAAAGGATTTTGCACCAATTTTGCAAACGTGTCTGAGGAGAGCCTACGTTGACCATTAATGTTTTTAGATTATGTAAAATGACGCTGTAAATTCAATGCTTGTTCTTTCTTTCTTTTTGCGGTGGCTGTATTAAATTTTATTTAATCCAAATTAAATAAACATACAAACTCAGGCCATGATTAGTAATCACATTGTTAACTTAATTGGTGGAGTTAGGCTAAAAAAGGAGAGACAGCCTGTGATCTGAAGCAAGGCCTCTAAACCTAATTGTGAAATGGCAAAAGTAAAGTATGGTACAACACAGAAACTGCTTACTGTGTGCATTGACTAAAGGACACAGAGATACTTTCATGGATAATGATCATAGCCTATCATCTGCAGGGACACAGGAAGGAGGTGCGGAGGAGAATACCAATATTGGATCTTCTTACTTTCCAGGGAGAGCACAGTGTGTCTACATCCTAATGTGCTGGTCCCCCTTGCATTCACATCTTTGAAAATCCCCATAAAAAGAAGACATTTATGCTCAGAGCTACAGCAATGACAGAGAAATCAGTGATGGGAGAACTGTTCCGTAGTGTCCTGTTTCTGTTCTTCACCTCCAGAAAAGGGAAAAGAAAAAGTCCCGGGGGTGGTGGATACCTCCAACTATTTAGCAAATAAACACTGCCCTCTGTTGGAAGAAAAAAGTCCCATATCCATTAGCCTTCAGCAAATCATCTGACTTTCCTCCCAAAGAGCACCATGCTAAAATATTAAACAAAGTGCATTTATAACAGGAGCTAAATTGGCTTTAAGTGTCACATTGGCAAGGTAATCTATTTACAGTGCTTCAGCTGTATGTCTTATCAGAGAGGGAGAATGTAAATAGATTAATAGCAGGCATGCGGCTTTATATAACTTGTCTAAATAATACAATGCTGTTTCTACAATATTTAAAAGGGCCGAAGAAGACTTTGATCTGACAACTCTTCTGAAAAGCAAGACCAAACAGGTAACAGGGGTGTAACAGGGGTGAGGAACCAACTGGATGAGGCCATCCAGATATCCCTTAGGACCATCCTTAGGCCACACCTCCTCCCAAGCCACACTCCTCATTGGCCCTGCAATACACACCCTCCATGAATGTTTTTGCCTCTGGAATGTGTCCTTGAACTGCCTCTACACACACACACACACACACACACAACCCTACACATGACTTTCCATTGCTGGGATGTAGCCTAATTTCTGCTGTCTCTGCTCTGCAAACATACAGCTTCAAATCCAGTGACATCTTTACAGCTTCAAAAGAAAGATAAATTTCTTTTTCCATTTCCCCCTGTTCTTAGAGAACAACTGTTCAGATATTTGCAGTTCTCTCTCTCTCTCTCTCTCTCTCTCACTCACTCACTCACTCTCTCTCTCTCTCTGGTCAATGGCCCAATAAAGTCTTACCTGAGACTGAACCTATGTTTAATCATCTAAATTCCACGTTCATTTTTAGGAGCTGATCTAACACAAGCTGCATCAGAGTCTCGATGCATGTCATTGACAAAAATGAATAACAGGAAGTAAATGCAGTGGCTCTTGGGACAAATAAATTAAAAAACAATGGTAGCCCTTGCAAAAGTTTCATTTCACAAGGACCATTTAAGCCTTGGGTTGTGATGTTTCTACAGCCTTCTTGATGGTCCAGCTCTCACTTCCGTACATTACTACTGGGAAAACCATAGCTTTAACTATACGGACCTTTGTCGGCACAGTAAAATATCAAACATTAAGAACTTCCCTATACAGGACTACCTTTAGATGTCTTCTAAAAGTGAGAGAGTTGTTTATTTCCTTGACATCTGACGGGAGGGCATTCCACAGCGCAGGCATGACTACCAAGAAGGCCCTCTGCCTGGTTCCCTCTAACCTCACTTTTCGCAATGAGAGAACCTTCAGAAGGCCCTCAGTGTTAGACCTCAGTGTCTGGACTGAACTATGAGGGTGGACATGCTTCCTTCAGGCATACAGAGTTCTTCTTCAGCTTGCATTTTAATCGTAACCAGAAAAGAATCAAACATCTCTTATGGCTTGATTCACACCCTGGAGCTTACAAAGGAACTGCTGGCTGTTAATTTGCAAGCAGGGCTTCCTCTCAGTGCTGGCAGGGAAGGCTACCTTAGGGAGTGTCCCAGGGATGCTCACTTCCTCCCCAGCCATTCACTTCAAACTAAGTATTTCTTTCTCTGTAGGTTGGGGAAATGCTCTTTTGGAGCAAGCGCTTCAGTTTCAAAGCAGCTGCACCAAACAGAGCTTTTTGTCTCTCTCTGCAGACACCTGCAGAGGGGGGATTGCTTCATTTGGAGCTAGCACTTTGAAGCCACAACAGTTGCTCCCAACAGACTGGTTGGTGGTTGCGAAAAGCTCCTTTGAAGGTGCACCCAAAGTTGATTGATGCTGAATACTAGGGATGTAAGAAGGCATTGATGTCCATTTTGTACCTCCTCCTCCTTCTTCTTCTCTTCTTTGGCGATCACTCATAGCCGAGTAAGATGGTCTTCCATAAACATGGTTTTAACCATGAGCCCATAAGTGACTGTGGAGGCCAATTCTGGATCCGCACGTCCTTCCACAGTGGGGACATTGGTTTTCGGGTGGGAGTTGATCACAGTGTGGATTTGCCAAGCGTGCCTTCCTCTTAGCACGTTTCTTCCCTTGCGTCCTGAGTTCAAGTGTCTTCAAAGCCCATGACACCTTTGGAAAAGGCTGTTCTCCAATTGGAGCTCTCACAGGCCAGTGTTTCCCAATTGTTGGGGTTTATACCACATTTCTTTAGCTTTGCCTTGAGACAGTCTTTAAACCTCTTTTGTTGACCACCAGCATTACCCTTTCCATTTTTAAGTTGGGAATAGAGTAGTTACTTTGGAAGACGATAATCAGGTATCCGCACAACATGACCAGTCCAACGAAGTTGATGTTGAAGAATCATTGCTTCAACACTGGTGATCTTTGCTTCTTCCAGTACACTGGTATTTTGTACCATATGATGGGACACTGGAACACACAGCTCCAATGTTCCAAAGAGGAGAGTGGCCAGGGGGCTCAGGAGGAACAGCTATGAAGTCTGCCACTGCTGCCCCCCCCCCAGCATCTATTATCTAAAGTGCTTGCCTCACTCTACCTAAGGAGAGGACTGGCCTTGCCTACGGGCATATCTACAAATTACCAACTGTTAAGGAAAGGTTGGCCGATGTCCCAAATAAGCACAACAGGAGAGAATCAGAAGACACGAAGGTGTCGAGTGTCTGTTTTGTTAACTAGCAACCCTATGAAAGTGTGGTAATGGTTCATGGCTGTTGTTGGGTTTCAGGTTTTTTCTTTTCTTTTGCTATGTCTTTTCTTTCATTGCAAGATAAAAAAAAAGCAGAGGAAATTCAATATTGCTAGTTATTGGCAAATCCATTTCCCTAAGTTCCTTCACAGAATGTGCTATTAAGTTAGAAAATCCAAGGAAGCACTAAATGTTCTTGCTTCTGGGTAAGATTGTTGTCTTCGTGTACTCTCTCACTCTGGTGTGAAATTACCTCCATTTTTCTCCTCAAACAAACTCACCGTGGGGATAGTCTGAGCAATGCATTTCTACTTCAAAAACACCCCAAACCCTGTACCCAACTCACAGGAATGTCAATGAAATTTACCCCAACACACACACACACACACACACACACAGAGAGAGAGAGAGAGAGGGAGAGAGAGAGAGAGAGAGAGAGACTTTGATTATTTTCAAATAGATAATTAAAAAGACTTTTCTCACTGACCATCATTGATAGTTGCAAATTTTGCTCATTCCAAAACCTTGAACAAATTCTTTTTAAACTTTGTCATAACAGTCCTTATTATTTCGGTTTCCTTTTTTATTAAATTTATTCAAAAGTTACAATACATCCTGCGTGATATTATGGCAGTGGACATAGCTAGATTGTCTACTGGTTTTGGGGTTGTGTTTATGTATTACTTTATGTGAAGGAGTTTTGAGCTTGTGTTGTTATGTTAACCTGTTCATTGGGGGACTTGAATGCATATTGGGGTGTTGTTCAATCTCTACCTTTGCTCAATTCTTAGATCTTGATCAGGCTTCCTCAACCTCGGCCCTCCAGATGTTTCTGGCCTACAACTCCCATGATCCCTAGCTAGCAGGGCCAGTGGTCAGGGATGATGGGAATTGTAGTCTCAAAACATCTGGAGGGCCGAGGTTGAGGAACCCTGATCTTGATGCTCAGACATTTCAGTTCATATTTTTCATCTGACTTGATCAAGCTGGGCTGATATGAACCGAGCCTTTGGTCTGAATCTGTGTAGATCTCTCAGCTTATGCTTGCAGTTAACAGATATATAGAGTTGGGTGGCATATGCACAATGGTGTCTGTATTAGAGAGTTGACAAGCCAGAATTTGAACTAAATTAAGAAAGGCCATGCAGAGTTGACAGAATCTGATAAAAGCAAAAAGGGAAAGTGTTGTGCATGAAGAGGAAATGCCAAACTGAATGGTCAATGGATAGCAGAAATACAGTGGTACCTCTTGATACGCACACATCTGGTTGCGTATCTTTCAGGATGTGAACGCAGCAAACCCGGAAGTGGCTGGGGAGACCCAGCCAGATGGGCGGGGTACAAATAATAAATTATTATTATTAGTATTATTTCCAGGTTTCACCCCGCGCTCATGTGCAGAAGCGCTCTATGCATCGCGCGCATGTGCAGAAGCACTAAACCACACCATGCACATGAGCAGAAGCAGCACTCCAGTTGCGAATTCCTCGGGATGCGGCCGGACCTCCAGAACAGATCCCGTTCGCAACCAGAGGTACCACTGTATAGGGTATAGATTGTGACCGTGTTCTATCTTTTGGGGGGCACTTCCTCTTTCACTGAGACTTATCATTATCATCAAGGTTGTCCATGTGCTAAGACAAAGATCCTGTACCATTAATAGTTACTGTATGTAAAGGAGGGGATTTTGGCAGGTTCACCTTTCCTTATCCCTGCATAACCAGGTAGTCCTGTCACATGTTCCTCATCTCTGCAACTATTAAAGATTCAAGAGTTCCCTTTTCCCTTTGTGTCTTGTTCAAACTTTACTGGCAGAACTTTCTTCAAGACAGAGTTAAGACATCAAAAATAGCAACACAATGTCTTGTGCTGTCCAGCCCAGGCTCAGCATCTTATAAAATATGAAATGATCTGAACAGACCTGTATGGTAAAACAAAAACAAAGGACCCCTGGACAATTAAGTCCAGTCAAGGGCGACTATGGGGTTGCGGTGCTCATCTCGCTTTCAGGCCGAGGGAGCTGACTTTGTTCGCAGACAGTTTTACGGGTCATGTGGCCAGCATGACTAAACCGCTTCTGGCGCAACAGGACACTGTGACGGAAACCAGAGCGCATGGAAACCTCGGCGTACAGCTTCTGGGTCATGTGGCCAGCATGACTAAGCTGCTTCTGGTGAACCAGAGCAGTGCACGGAAACGCTGTTTACCTTCCCGCCGGAGCGGTACCTATTTATCTACTTGCACTTCATGCTTTCGAACTGCTAGGTTGGCAAGAGCAGGGACCGAACAACGGGAGCTCACCCCGTCACAGGGATTCGAACCGCCGACCTGATCGGCAAGCCCTAGGCTCTGTGGTTTAACCCACAGCGCCACCCACAACCCCATAAAGGGAGGGTGAATCTCCAGAGCCGACTGCCTGGCTATTGTCGGCTCCACCCCCTATTTATAAATGGGGCTGGCCCCACCTCCCAGCAAGAAACTTGATTACTGAGGTTGGGTGTGAACCTCCAAAAATTAACACTGAGAGGCAAGCCAGCCCCTGTTTGCAAGTAAGCTCCCTGGGAACTGTAGCACTGCACGCAATCCTGCAAAGAAGTTTTGTATGTTCCCAACAGAAGTTGAAGTCAGGCCATGTTGCAGGTTGGTTGCGGCATTCTTGACTCTCTCCCTGAAGCTTTTCTAAGCTTCTAACATGGCCTTTCTAACAAAGGACACCAAACAAAACTGTAGACTATTTAAAAAGCAGTTGCCACCATGCCATCAAAGAGAGCTAAATTATGTTCTCATTAAATTCTGTGAGAGAGAGGGAGAAAAGTCTTCCCTAAAGAAAAGGATCTGTAGTTTTCTCAGATGAAGTTTTGCCAAGTTAAACGGCTTGGCCTCACTGTGATTACGGCAATAAAATGCCAGGGGTTTGGGGGAATAAATTTAAGAGCCGGCTGGAGAATGAAGCTAAAAGTGAGAGAAAATGCGAAGAAGAAAAGAAGAAGAAAGTCACAAAATACTAATATGCATTAGAATAAATATTTTACAATAAAGCATCCTTTTACATTTGGAGCTGAATAAAAGTTTACTGGCATTTTTGTTTTGTTTTTTTGTTTCTTGAAGATGCAGTCAGGCAGCAAACCTGTATAAACTGATAAAATAGGTCCTGGGGTTTTGTGCGCAGTCAGAAAAGAAGACAAGTGTTTTCTTCAATTAATTGGTGAAGTCTGCTTCAGTACTGATTAGTTCTGCTACACAGTAGGGAATGAGGAAGAGTGAAGGAGGACCAGTTACAAAGTACTAGAAAATGAAAATGAAGTGAGGCAGAAAATTTAAAGTGCCGTTGTTTTACTTACAAAAGTAAAATTCAACAACATTTTAAAAGGGGACCAATTTGCTTGCCATCCTCTTGCTTCAGTCATCCTCTTCTCAGTAAACACACAGCATGGTCTCGATATGTTTTCAGCCTAATTTTCTTACCCTCCTGAAGAGGCCCTCCCCCTCCCTTCACTTCTGCCCAAACAACATGGCTTCTGCTGCAGAAATGTGACGGCACGCTCAACTCCTTCTCTGAGCAACCCCCCAGCCAGCCATCATTCTCCCAAAATTGTGTAGTAAGAGAAATTAGGGTTAAACCACAGAGCTTAGGGCTTGCCGATCAGAAGGTCGGCGGTTCGAATCCCCGCAATGGGGTGAAGCTCCCGTTGCTCGGTCCCTGCTCCTGCCAAGCTAGCAGTTCGAAAGCACGTCAAAGGGCAAGTAGATAAATAGGTACCGCTGCAGCGGGAAGGTAAATGGCGTTTCCGTGCGCTGCTCTGGTTTCACCAGAAGCGGCTTAGTCATGCTGGCCACATGACCCGGAAGCTGTACGCCGGCTCCCTCGGCCAATAATGTGAGATGAGCGCCGCAACCCCAGAGTCGGTCACGACTGGACCTAATGGTCAGGGGTCCCTTTACCTTTACCTTACAGAGGTTGTTTGCTGGGAAGGAGGACAGAAAGATTTCAGAGGGTGGCAAGAAGAGCCAAGGACACCCCCCCCCCCTCCTTGGTACCCCTTCTCATGTGTGAGAACCACTGTGACACAAATCTGCTTGGGTGACAGGAGAAATGTCTCATTTCCACACAACTCTGGTGAAATGGAGAGAATGTTTCTGTGTCTGGAGGATCCACGACCTATGTTCCAGGTGGCCAGGAAGGTCTCCTTTCATGCGCATTTATTTTAAACTGTTTTTAAACTGTTTTAAATATTGTGTTTTACTGTTGTAACCTAGAATCATAGAATCATAGAGTTGGAAGAGACCCCAAGGGCCATCCAGTCCAACCCCCTGCCAAGCAGGAAACACCATCAAAGCATTCCTGACAGGTGGCTGTCAAGCCTCTGCTTAAAGACCTCCAAAGAAGGAGACTCCACCACACTCCTTGGCAGCAAATTCCACTGTCAAACAGCTCTTACTGTCAGGAAGTTCTTCCTAATGTTTAGGTGGAATCTTCTTTCTTGTAGTTAGAATCCATTGCTCCGTGTCCACTTCTTTGGAGCAGCAGAAAACAACTTTTCTCCCTCCTCTATATGACATCCTTTTATATATTTGAACATGGCTATCATATCACCCCTTAACCTTCTCTTCTCCAGGCTAAACATACCCAGCTCCCTAAGCCGTTCCTCATAAGGCATCGTTTCCAGGCCTTGGACCATTTTGGTTGCCCTCCTCTGGACACGTTCCAGCTTGTCAGTATCCTTCTTGAACTGTGGTGCCCAGAACTGGACACAGTATTCCAGGTGAGGTCTGACCAGAGCGGAATACAGTGGTACTATTACTTCCCTTGATCTAGATGCTATACTCCTATTGATGCAGCCCAGAATTGCATTGGCTTTTTTAGCTGCTGCATCACACTGTTGACCCAACCTGCCTTGGGACCTGAGGGTGAAGGATGGATTAATAATGATGATGATGTTGATGATGTTGTTGTTGCTTGGCACCCCAATGTCTGAGAGATTCCAAAGGTTTTGGTGCTTATCCGGTTCGGTTTCTCTGGAATGAAGGTCAGCAGACTGCCTCCCATTCACACAAGGCTGGATATTTGCACTTTTACGGAACCTGAGCACAGGATAGAGGGGTTCGCAAGATTAACACACCAACAGAGCTTGCTTATCCATTAGTCACAGCTCTGACCCCCAAATGGAGAAGGAGAAGGAGAAGGAGAAGGAGAAGGAGAAGGAGAAGGAGAAGGAGAAGGAGAAGGAGAAGGAGAAGGAGAAGGAGGAGAAATAATGCAGAAGGGAGCTGCGCTAGAACAGCTTTCATAGCAGCTCAATAACATCAGCAGACTCTTCTGAATTTCTCTTCTTCTGGAAAGGTTTTTCAGGGGACAATGGAGAATGAAAAGGAGATGAAAGGGGGAAAACAAGATTGCTTGTATGAGCTGCCTCCCATTCACACAATGCTGAATACAAAGCAGGGGGTTTGGTCTAGGTCAGGCATAGGCAAACTCGGCCCTCCAGATGTTTTGAGACTACAATTCCCATCATCCCCGACCACTGGTCCTGTTAGCTAGGGATGATGGGAGTTGTAGTCCCAAAACATCTGGAGGGCCGAGTTTGCCTATGCCTGGTCTAGATGACCCTTGGGATGTATCTCAACTCAATGATTCTCTGGTTCTATGTAAAGGTTTTGCGGCCCTTTATAAACATAACACAGGCAGCTCCCAATTTACATTAGGGTTGCGTTCCAAGGCGCCGCATTTTTAAGTGAAATCATGTATATTTGAAACACCCTTGGAAAAGCCTGAAAACACCCCGTTCCCTGCCCCCTTTGTGACATTTTCAGATCACTTCCAGGTTGGGCATGTTGCACATATGTGTGGTTGTGCAGAAATCGGGCGTGCCGAAAACAGCCGTTGCTTTTAAACGAGTGTCTCAAATTAATTATAGCTTGGTTATCCATTCCAGACAATCTCCTCTTGCGGTTGTTGTTTTGAAAGCAAAGTGCATTGTGCCTTTAGTGTTCATACTCAGTATGTTCAGCTAGTTGGTGGGCCATAGAAAGAGATGCTCTGGATGCATAAGCACATAGGGCAAGGGTAGCCAATGTGGTATCCTCCAGATGTGGCAGAGTACAACTCCCAGCAGCGCCAGCCAGCATGGCCAATGGCCAGGTACAATGAAAGTTGTCCTCCTTTCCACAACTACGCAACTCCAGCCATATTGACACTGGCACTAGAGTCCATGGACACCAACCCAAGAGTGGCCAAGAAGATCCAGAGAATTGCAGGTATGGTGGACATGGCTTCCAGTTCCCACTTCACATCACCTCAGATCCTGCTTCTGCAATGGTGACAACTTTCTCTTTCCTGACAGTGAGATCGAAGGCTCATCTTAGATGTGGTGCTTCTCCACCGCTCTGCAAAATACGGAAATGTGGGAGTGTGTTTGCTGCACTAAGGCAGCAGTCACGAAACAGCTTGAGATGGCTTCAACATCAGCTTGTTTTGTTTTTGTTTGTTTTTTAAGTCCTGGGGAATGGAACACTAAAACGGTATCCGGAAATAAGCTGGACCACAAGATGGAACAGTTGTACTCCATGGCCATGATGGATGTTGCTTTGCTGGTAATGGAGAATGTAAGTGGGGTTCAGCCAAAATAAAGTATCCCTGCTAAAGAGCCAACATCCATATATCACAGAGGAATGAAAGATCCAACACAAACCACACACTCCCATCATTCTGCCTTGCTGTTTGTAGTCCAGGAGTTTAGGCCATTAAGCTCAGGGCCGTTCAAATTATGGAGGGGAAGCCAAGTACGCCTACCGGATGTTTTTCAACAGACTCTCATTCGAGAGCTCATTGATCAAGTTTTGTTCCTGCAATGAAGATGCGCTGTCCAATAAAGCCAGAGTACTGCCAGACTGCTAAGTATCTTGTTTGGGTTATTTCTGAAAACTAGCTTCTCAGCTTCGAAATATGTTATGGTGGGAACACTTGACCTTTCTATTAAGTGTCATTCTCTTTTGCACCTAATTACAGAACAGGGATATTGATTAAGAGAAAAAAGTCAATTGTCATGAAACACTAAACGCACACACCTACTTTCTGGAGTGTTGTGAAATACCAGATTCCTATGCTTTAATTATGGGCTTTAATTAAAAACTTAACTCTTTGTTATGACAAATCCCAAAAGATCATGCAGTCATACCTGGGTTGCCGAAAGCCTTGGAACTCGTACGTTTCAGCTCCCAAATGATCAAAAAACAATAAATCAATAGAAACTAATCATCATCATCAGTTTGCCGTTATACCCAAATTAAAATAACTGCCAACCCCAACTGAACACTTAACCACCACCAACCCAACAAAAAGAAAACAGATGAACCAAAATTAAAACCGCTTAAAACATTTTATTTTAATGTATTTTTATTAAAGATTTCTTGATTTGCAGAGGTATGTGCAATTTTAGCCAGTTGCTCCAACCCAAGTGTTATTCCAGCAATGTCCCTCCAGCCTCCCAGGAGCCTCTTTTGGCTGTTCAAGGTGAGTCTGGGCCCTGCCTCCTAGGCCAGGTTGTGTGGGATGTAAACACTAGAGCAGTCAAGTACAACAATGCTAGAAGGTATCTCAGTCCTCCAGCCACAACTTCTTGGTCACCTGGATTGAGATAACTTCCTTTTGCAAGCTAGAAGTGGGAGTGGCTTCACCTGGGAAGGTATGAGTAAAACCCACAGGTCAGCAGCCATTCTCTCTCTTCTCTCTCTGGTCTCTCTCTCGCTTGGACTGCGAGGAGGATGCTCAGTTGGCTTCCAGCCAACTGGGGCCTAATGGACTTCTCTCCCACATGGAGAGATTCCAATTGTAAATATCTTTACTAAGAATAAGCCTGCCTTCATTTGGGATCTTGGGATCTTCAACTGAATGTCCGTGAGTAAACGTTTTATATCTTTTTATAGAATACGTGTGTTGTGTCTTATTTGTAAGAGGGACAAAGGGGAAATATATAGTGACAAACCAGGAAACTAGATCAAGTTGATTCTAGCGAATCAAAGCAACTTCCGCTGTGTGTATTTTAAAAGGGAATGTTACTCTGCTAGTTGAACTTGCAAGCGCAAGTTAGGATGAGATATATTAAATTATAAATCATCATCCACGTTCCCAAACATTCCCACAGGTTGAAAGGGGCCTTGCAGCAGGGAGCAGGTCTGTAAAATTGTAGGAATGGTTTTGTTTTATCTTATTGTACACATCTTCAACAGCATTTGCCTGCGAAGCAGCTTCTAAATCTGTATTAATAAATAATGACGGGAAATTCTCAACCCCTCGGCAAACTCCAATGCTCGGGATTCCTTGGGTGAAGCTGACATGACAGTTAAGGTGGCATGAAACCAGCCTTAAGCCTGCAATGTGTGCCTACTCTTGAGGCACCTTTAATTGCAGTAACCACAGCCAACCTCAAAATAATTTCTAAATATGCACTGCCAAATACAGCAGAACATTCCCAGTGAGATGAATTGGAGTTTCATTACTCAGGCAAAGGAAGAGTCACCGAAACACTTGGGCAGAAATTTCTCTGCTGTCATGTGTGCATGTGTGTGAAAAGGAGGCATGAAATATTTAGAATTGCTCGATCTCCACCTAGGAAAGCTTTTATTCCAGGCAAAAAGGAGAATATATCCAGGAGCCGCCTGCTGGCCTGGCATGCTGGGAAGCGCCATTTGTTCTGCTCCAGAGTTTCCCTTCTCACTTACAGACACAGCGCAGACTTAACCATGCCTGAAAGTTTCCTCTGCTTTTCTTCCAGGCGTTTCTTAGCAGATGAGAATCACAGTCATCTTTTCTTTTAGGCTCTGGAAGGAATTTCTCTTACATGCTGGGGACACTCCGCTCTGCATGCAACTCACAGGCATACAAGGCAGGCCAGATCAAAACAGCAGGCAGCAGACAGAGAAGCAGAAAACAATTCAAGACGCATTGTGTATTTTCTCTGTCCCCCCCCCCTACACTGTTGATATGTGTGCAGTGCTAAGTATAATGGTTTAATTGTCACAGAAATTTAAAATGGCTAAAGGTAGATTTCTAAATTGGGAAAGGAGTACAACAAGGCTGTATATTGTCTCCCTGCTTATTTAACTTATATGCAGAATTCGTCATGCGAAAGGCTGGACTGGATGAATCCCAAACCGGAATTAAGATTGCCAGAAGAAATATCAACAACCTCAGATATGCTGATGACACAACCTTGATGGCAGAAAGTGAGGAGGAATTAAAGAACCTTTTAATGAGGGTGAAAGAGGAGAGCGCAAAATATGGTCTGAAGCTCAACATCAAAAAAAACTAAGATCATGGCCACTGGTCCCATCACCTCCTGGCAAATAGAAGGGGAAGAAATGGAGGCAGTGAGAGATTTCACTTTCTTGGGTTCCATGATCACTGCAGACGGTGACAGCAGTCACGAAATTAGAAGACGCCTGCTTCTTGGGAGAAAAGCAATGACAAACCTAGACAGCATCTTAAAAAGCAAAGACATCACCTTGCCTACAAAGGTCCGTATAGTTAAAGCTATGGTTTTCCCAGTAGTAATGTACGGAAGTGAGAGCTGGACCATAAAGAAGGCTGATCGCCAAAGAATTGATGCTTTTGAATTATGGTGCTGGAGGAGACTCTTGAGAGTCCCATGGACTGCAAGAAGATCAAACCTATCCATTCTTAAAGAAATCAGCCCTGAGTGCTCATTAGAAGGACAGATCCTGAAGTTGAGGCTCCAGTACTTTGGCCACCTCATGAGAAGAGAAGACTCCCTAAAAAAGACCCTGATGTTGGGAGAGATTGAGGGCACAAGGAGAAGGGGACGACAGAGGATGAGATGGTTGGACAGTGTTCTCGAAGCTACTTACATGAGTTTGGCCAAACTGCGAGAGGCAGTGAAGGATAGGCGTGCCTGGCGTGCTCTGGTCCATGGGGTCAGGAAGAGTCGGACACAACTGAACGACTGAACAACAACAACAACATAGATTGCAGGAAGTTTGACATGGGTGTTTTTTTCCCATGGGGCTATATTAAAGCCTAGGAGAACACTTTGAACTCTTGCTAAGTTAATGATCAACTAACTGGTTGTTGTTTCTTTGGTAGCTAACATGTGAGTGTTGTAACCTTAGATCACATGAGAGGTGTTGGGTTGCAAATCTCCATTCTGAAGGGATTTGCCTTTGATTCTTTTCTCCCAAACTCCATGGAGTGAAGATGTAAAATGAAGCTCTCCCAGAGAGTAAACAGCCTAGAGGCTGGAATGCAGACTGCAGAGGGAGAGAGAGAGGCCTTTGCTTTTAAGTCTGTTTGGATTATTTTGTAAGACGCTAAGCCTGTGCAGGACAGCACAAGACATTGCACGGATGTTCTGTACGTATCATTTGATGTATTCTGTTTTATTTTAAAGAGTTCTGCTAGTAAAAGTTTGAATAATATTGTTATGGGTCTGGAGAGTGATTTGTTCCAAAAGGAGTCGGTTCTTATGCTTCCAGTCGCTTCAAACTGTGCAATATTAATATGCTGCAACATACAGTTAATATTCCATAAAATGATGCCGTTGCTGTGGAAGAGTTGCCAGGGCATTTGGGGATAATTAAGTGCCCCCACAAAAAAAAGCCAAGCCCAGTGGCAGCAACAAACCTGGGTCATGTTGACATTTAAAACACTCTTATACCACCTCAACGGTCAGGGTTTCCCCCAAAGAACCCCGGGAACTGGAGTTTGTTAAGGGTCTCCTAACAACTCTCAGCAGCTTTAGCAAACAACAGCTCCATACCTCCCAACATTCCTCAGATGAAAATAGGGACATTGCTCACTCCTCCTGCAGAGCATTTCCTATCAGAAGAAAGGCAAGTTCCACTACCATGACACCAACGGGACGCAGCAAAGACGCCCTCTGCATCCTGAGAAAACCCCTTAATCCTGATTTTATTTTATTTTATTTTATTCTTTGGTAGACTTAGGAAAAAACACATCCCACTATGTACGTTTTAGAAAGGGGCAACATTAGGTGCAGACACACAAAGCATTTTTAAAATAATAATAATAATAATTAATAATCAAGACTTCTTGCTCTCTGCTCCATTCTCCTTTTCTTCCCGCCCAGGGCAGCCCTGCCCTCTGGCTGCATCTCAGATCCAGTGCATCCCGTGAGGCTGGCTCTTAGCAGCGGCAGCCTCCTTTCCTCCCCCCTCCCTGGAGAGGCAACAGAGTGCTCTCTCAGAGCTGCCATTGCTGTCAAAGCCAGTGTGGTGTAGTGGTTAAGAGCGGTAGACTCGTAATCTGGTGAACCAGGTTCGCGTCTCCGCTCCTCCACATGCAGCTGCTGGGTGACCTTGGGCTAGTCACACTTCTCTGAAGTCTCTCAGCCCCACTCACCTCACAGAGTGTTTGTTGTGGGGGGAGGAAGGGAAAGGAGAATGTTAGCCGCTTTGAGACTCCTTCAGGTAGTGATAAAGTGGGATATCAAATCCAAACTCTTCTTCTTCTCAGGACCAGCACCAGCTCATCCTCCTCTCTGATCTGGACAGCGGCAGTGCAGGCTGGGGGAATAGGGGCATTCTGGGACATCAAATCAGAAGCTGGGATGGCTTTCGTAATTCCGGGGCCAGTCTCTGGAAAATCGGGACACTTGGAGGGTATGCAGGTCCCTGAAAGCCATGGCAGTGGTTGAAGAGCTCAAAATAAGACTTCAATGGAGAGTGCTCCCAGGACGTTAAGCTTAGATAGAATAATGCTGATGAACTGAGTGTTGTGTCGTGGAATGCCATTCTTTTTTTTTTTAATAATAATTTTTATTAAATTTTTCAATTTTACATTTCAAAATAAACATTTTACAAACTTTAAAATGACCAATGACTGCCCTTCTTCTCCTTCATGTTACATATCATTCCCACATATTTTCCATGCAAATCAGTTTTCCACTTTTACAGCCATCAAAAATTATTTACTCTGTTGAAATTATCATAGTGCTGCCAGTGTTTTCAGCTTTATAGTTATCTTCCATATATTTATTTATTCATTCATTTATTTATTTATTTTTTAAATTAAGGATATTCTTGACACTCAACTCTGCATATATTAAGTAAAATAAAAATACCGCCACCCCATCCTACCCATCTCCCCATCCTACCCACACCTCTCCCCCTTCTCTCCCTAATGACCCAACAAACGAAACTGCTGTATAAAAATGTTACATGGAAAGAACAAGAGTGGAATGCCATTCTGTGAGTGTGTGCATATACACACATCAAACTAGAACAGGATGGCTAGAAATCCTCCTGGGGGGCATGGCTAAGGGGTGGGCTTCTCATAATGAACTCCTGCATGCTGTATATGTGCTCAGGCATGACATTGCATGCAATTGAGGGCCAGCACAAACATCACCCAAATATTTCCTGTGATTTTCGCTGGGAACGCAAAACTAGTCTCCAAACAAAGGGCAATTTCACTTATTTTTCATGGAGCTGGCAAATCCACTGCCATAGGGGCAGGATTTTTTCCCCCATCTTGCTGCTCACCCCACCCCACCCCAGTTTCCCAAGTGCAGGGAAACCCCCAGTTTTCTGCTTAATTTCTTTTGGAAAATAGAGGAGAATTGATAGGTTGGGTCCATATATGTTGGTAGACTTTTTTTTAGTCACTGTTACTGCTGTGGAAAAGCTGTAGATGCCCCCCCTCCGCCCCTACACTCTAGCAATCCAAATGACAACTGCAAAAAAAGGAAAGAAGGGGGGGCCTATGGCTCCCTGACAGACATTGATTACATTTGGACAGATGGTTTCAACTCCTTCCCCAATGAATTTTGTTCACAGAAGTATTTCGTCAGAGCTGTCAAGCTTTTTCCAACTTAGCCAAGTAACCAGCCAGGATGATTTGTGGGAACTGGCGCTTAAAAAATCCTCACTTAGCAATGCTATAGCTGAGGAAAGGTTCTTGAAAGGCAAGAAGGTTAACTTGATGGATCATTGAAATGGAGAACTATTGGTCAGACCCATCCCTTCAGAATTTTATTTCTCCTTGGTGCTTAACTCTCTTTCTGTGAACCTTTTTCTAAGGCCACGCTCACACATTGAAAGTGCTACGGTACCGCTTTAAACAGTCATGGCTTCTTCCAAGGAATCCCAGGATCTGTAGTTTGTTAAGGGTGCGGAGAGCTGTTAGGAGACACTTCTCTCCCCTCCCAGAACTACAATTCCCAGAGTGGTTTAAAACTCAATCCCTCTTCACAGAGAACACTAAAAATTGTAGCTCTGTGAGGGGAAGAGGGGCTTCCTAACAGCTCTCAGTACCTATAACAAACGACAGCTCCCATAATTCTTTGGGGGGAAGCCATGACTGTTTAAAGTGGTATCATAGTGCTTTCAATGTCTTCTTCTTTGGTGATCACTCGTAGCCGAATAATAATAATAATAATAATAATAATAATAATAATTTATTTATACGCCGCCCATCTGGCTGGGTTTCCCCAACCACTCTGGGTGGCTTCCAATACAACATTAAAATACAGTAATCTATTAAACATTAAAAGCCTCCCTAAACAGGGCTGCCTTCAGATGTCTTCTAAAGGTCTGGTAGTTGTTGTTCTCTTTGACATCTGGTGGGAGGGCGTTCCACAGGGCGGGTGCCACTACCGAGAAGGCCCTCTGCCTGGTTCCCTGTAACTTGGCTTCTCGTAGTGAGGGAACCACCAGAAGGCCCTCAGCACTGGACCTCAGTGTCTGGGCTGAATGATGGGGGTGGAGTAAGATTGTCTTCCATAAACATGGTTTTAACAGTGAGTCCATAAGTGACTGCGGAGGCCAATTCTGGATCCACACGTCCTTCCACAGTGGGGACATCAGTTTCCAGGTGGGAGTTGATCACGGTGAGGGTTTGCCAAGTATGGCTTGCTCTTAGCACATTTCTCCCTTTCGTCCTGAGTTCGAGTGTCTTCAAAGCCCATGACACCTTTGGGAAAGGCTGTTCTCCAATTGGAGCGCTTGCAGGCCAGTGTTTCCCAGTTGTCTATGTGGCCTATATGTTTTGCCTTTATTGGAGCGTCTTACACCTCTTTCTCTAGAGCATTGCTCAGTCACTATTCTGTAACAGTGCATTCTCAACTTGTGTAAGGGATTTCAGTCTGTGCGTGCTGGTACCACCTCAATGCACCTGTGTGCGCTGATTAAGGGTGGGAAAGAAATTCAATTTTGTTCACTTCTGCATTTCCCGAAATAAATTTCTCTCCTTCGAAAACTGAACTTCTACAGATTATGTGCAGGGATGTGTGGAAGACTGCAGGGATTGGTGAAAATAGCATGCGAAAAGGCATTATATTGGGGGAAATTGCTTACAAATATATACAGTGGTATTTCCAGTTGCGGACAGGATCCGTGCCCGAGGTCCGGCCAAATCCCAAGGTTTCTGCAACCTGAGGACCGCTTCTGCGCATGAGCATGTGGCGAAACCCGGTCAAAAACTTCCATGTTTGCCGCTTTCGCATCCTGAAGTTTACATAACCAGAGGGTTACGTAACTGGAGGTACTACTGTATATATATATATACATTAGGCAAGATTTGATATGAAAAGGTGCATATTCGGTGGAACGTTGGCCTTAAATGCTGCCATACATGCACAGAGAGGGTACCTGTCAGGGATCTGCCCACCCCTGCCAGTCCAGCTCTGAGTGCATACAGGGACCCGCAGCCTGTGTTAACGACAGATTCATCTTCGAGTGAATCTGGCAGCCCCTCTTCGGGGGAGGAGCAGTTTGTGGCTGGGAGCCAGGGAGTGCCAGGTGTCCAGGGAGTTGCTGAGAGACCTGGCACCACCCAGCAGACTCGCTCGGAGGGGGAGGCGTCAGTTCCGGCGCCTATCTCACGTAGGAGGAGAAGGCGGCAATTCAGGATGCCGAGGCTTTGGTGTTGGCGCCAAAACAGAAGGGAGGCACTTCCAGATTCTGCTAGTGACTGAGCAGACATGATAAACTGAACTCTGCACTGTAAATAGCTTTGCATGAAATAAAGAGACTTAAAGACAAGATGGCTTGGTATTACTATTGAACAACCGATAAGAGAACCTGACAGTACCCACTAAAGAGGAGAACCATGGGAGTTGTGTGGCATCCATATCAAATTCAGAGAAGATCCAAACTCTAGAGACCTGTATGAAATGGATCTCCGAGCTGGTGCTTCAGATCAAGCAACTGCCTGTGTCTACCTGCATGCACATCATTTTTAATTCAGAAGCAATTCTGCAAAACTGCCAGTTGCTTTTCAGAGATCCTAAAAAGACCCACTGCAGCGAGGTGTCGAGATATGAACCAGCATTCTCGTGACACTTCTGCTCCATTATCAAGTCCCAGAAATAATTTTGAATGCACCAGAATGCTGAGTGTAATTAATGTGATTGTTATTCTCAGAAGGCAACACTTGCGCATACTGGTTAACACCGAAGCATCACTTCAAACAAATTCATTGTGGAATTACTGTGGAATCTACCATTGCGGTTTCCATGAATAGGGGTGTCCTAGAAGAACCATTGTTTCCAGATATATCCCCCCCACCCTCGCACCCCATTTTGTGCCCAGCTGGAAGTATAAGTGGTTAACGCACGAGTAGGCAAACTAAGGCCCGGGGGCCGGATCCGGCCCAATCGCCTTCTAAATCCAGACCACGGACAGTCCAGGAATCAGCATGTTTTTACATGAGTAGAATGTGTCCTTTTATTTAAAATGCATCTCTGGGTTATTTGTGGGGCATAGGAATTCGTTCATTTTTTTCTCCAAAATATAGTCCGGGCCCCCACAAGGTCTGAGGGACAGTGGACCGGCCCCCTGCTGAAAAAGTTTGTTGAAGCCTGATTTAACTCATAATCACGTTCCAGAAGTCTGTATAGGGGAGCGAGTTTTCACCATTTAGGGAAGTATTGACCCTGGTGAAGCCAAATAATAACACTGGTGATTTAGAAGCTAAAATTTCTGCTACATAATTCTGCTCTACAAACCCTTCGTTTGCATCTTTTGTGCGGAGGTTTTAAAAGCAGCAGACAAGCCAATCAAACCAACTTTTGAAAAAAACAACGAAGAACAATATTTGCATTAACTCCAAATGACAGTCTCTATTTTACAGCCTATATTTTGTACAGTCATATGAAACATTCATCCTAGCAACTAAAAGTTTATGTTTAATGAACACCATTATACAGATATATTAATTTTAATACATCAAGGCTGTAGTAATAAAGGCTATGCTTTCAAACATGATTTCAAATTTACCCAAGATAAATCCATTAGTTTATTCTGCAATTATTACTTAATTGACTTTTAGCCACAGTTTAATTGATAACCACATAAAAGCCATTTTCCATTAAAACATTTTCAAAAGAAAATTGAGAGGCATCTCCCAATTTCTTCCTGTAATGTGGTGAGGGTTTTTTCGGGGGGGTTTTAAAGCAGAAAATGAATCACTGCTCTTCTTTAACAGTAATTGGTCACAACAATCACCCAGAAATAAGTAAGTATTCCTTGGTGGATATTCACCTTAATTTAAGGAAAGGTCTGTGACTCGGTGGTACAGCAGATTCCTTGCATGCATACCATACATACCAAGCATACCATGCATACCAAGCATACCAAGCATACCATGCATACCATGCATACCAGACATACCAAGCATAGCAGACATACCAAGCATACCAAGCAAACCAAGCATATCAGACAAACCAATCATACCAGACATACCAAGCATACCAAGCAAACCAAGCATATCAGACAAACCAATCATACCAGACATACCAAGCATACCATGCATACCAAGCATACCAGACATACCAGACATACCTAATACCACACCATAGGATAAAATAACATAACATAACAAACAAACCAAGCAAAACAAGCAAAACAAGCATACCAAGCATACCAGACATACCTAACATACCACACCATGGGATAAAATAACATAACATAACAAACCAAACCAAACAAGCAAAACATGCAAAACAAGCATACCAAGCATATCAGACATACCAAGCGTACCATGCATACCAAGCATGCCAAGCATACCATGCATACCAGACATACCTAACATACCACACCATGGGATAAAATAACATAACATAACAAACCAAACAAAACAAGCAAAACATGCAAAACCAGCATACCAAGCATACCATGCATACCATGCATACCATGCATACCAAGCATACCAGACATACCAAGCATACCATGCATACCAGGCATACCAGACATACCAAGCATACCATGCATACCAAGCATACCAGGCATACCAAGCATACCAGATATACCAAGCATACCAGACATACCATACATACCAAGCATACCATGCATACCATGCATACCAGACATACCTAATACCACACCATAGGATAAAATAACATAACATAACAAACAAACCAAACAAAACAAGCAAAACAAGCATACCAAGCATACCAGACATACCTAACATACCACACCATGGGATAAAATAACATAACATAACAAACCAAACCAAACAAGCAAAACATGCAAAACAAGCATACCAAGCATATCAGACATACCAAGCGTACCATGCATACCAAGCATGCCAAGCATACCATGCATACAAGACATACCTAACATACCATACCATAACATAAAATAGCATAACAAACAAAACAAGCAAAACATGCAAAACAAGCATACCATGCAGACCATGCAGACCATGCATACCAAGCATACCAAGCATATCGTTATGCAGAATGAGCCAATAGACTGAAGCAGCAGCATTCTGTAGGCTTAAATCCAGGATGATATTTTGGGAGAAAGAGGGGGAAAGGGGGGAAACACCCCTCCCAGCCAGTGGCGTAGCATGGGAGGGGCCAGAGGGGCAAAATGGTTAGGGGCGCAACACCTGGTGCTAGCTCAATACAGCTGTGTGCTTCCATCCGAGGGCACACAGCTCTGAGGGCCTTCTGGTGGTTCCCTCACTGCGAGAAGCAGAGGGCCTTCTCGGTAGTGGCACCCGCCACTATATACACTATATACACTAAATAAACAACTATCTGACTTTTAGAAGACATCTGAAGGCAACCCTGTTTAGGGAAGTTTTTAACATCTGATGTTTTAGTCTGTTTTTAATGTTCTGTTGAAAGACGCCTAGAGTGGCTGGGGAAACCCAGTCAGAAGGGCATATTATTATTATTATTATTATTATTATTATTATTATTATTGGCACACACAGTGCCTTGCCCGCAATCTTCCCAATGTTTAGGGAAGTTTTTAATATCTAATGCTATATTGTTTTAACATTCAACTGGGAGCCACCCAGAGTGGCTGGGGAAACTCAGCCAGATGGGCGTGGTACAAATAATAAATTATTATTATTATTATTATTATTATTATTATTATTATTATGTTCTGCATACAAACACTCCACCCCAACTTCCTCTCGTTGAGCAAGAACGTCTCAAGGGACTTCTAACCACAATCAGCTGAACAGAAGGTTCCTGGCTGCAGAATAGAAAGGCTTCTAACCATGTTTAGCTAAGTGCCCTTAAAAGTCCCACCCCACTCCAGAACTTTCTGCTAAACCTGCAAAATCTGGGCGAGGAAGAGCGTCAGCGCCCTTATTCTTCCCAGCCCCTAAGCACTTTTTGCCCTCAGACAATCAGGCAGAACATCTGGAGAGGGTTAGGCTTCCTATGTATTTGGCTATCCCATCTTTGAAACTTGCCAGCTATTCTTTTAGTTCCACACTTCCTATTGTTCACATTCAATGCCAGGGGGTGGGGAGAAACAGCGCAAAGAGATTATATTGTAACCTTAATTTGAAAGCATAGAAATGCATTCTTCAGTAAGAATTTCTCTCTCTCTCAAACCAATTTGCTGTGGAAGACCTTTCCACAAAGACTGCATTGTCTGTCTTGATCTCTTTTTCTCTCATGCTCACAGACATGTAAGTTTTATAATGTAAATACTGGTGGGTTTTTTCCCCCCCTGCAAGGAACTGTCTGCTTCTAGAAAGTTCGCCAACATTTTTCTTAAGCTGGTGATGCTCAGCTTTATGAAGCTTTACATTTATTTTAAAGTCGTCCATTTACTTTGCTTGTATTCAAATCAATCTCAGTGTTGGCCTTCTATGAATATAATTAAATTGTATATGCATTGTTATACATTGGCAGCATACATTATAATAAGCCACCAAAGTAGTCTATTTGTCCTACTTGGTTATATTTCCCATGAAAGACCAGAATTTTCCTTGCCTTGCTTTTCCTTTTTAATGCCACGTTTTCCTTTATGTTATTATGTTGGATAGCATTTTTATATATTCTTCATGATAGGAACTTTTGCTTTATTTTAAATAGGAATAAATTAGTGCATCTAGTTATGGCATGGTATGTTTTGTCAGATACAATCAATCAATCAATCAATACAGTTGCTCCATGTCTTACACAAATCCTTATCCTTTCTGTAGCAATTCAATAGGCTGCATCAATAGGAGTATAGCATCTAGATCAAGGGAAGTAATAGTACCACTGTATTCCGCTCTGGTCAGACCTCACCTGGGATACTGTGTCCAGTTCTGGGCATCACAGTTCAAGAAGGATACTGACAAGCTGGAACGTGTCCGAGGAGGGCAACCAAAATGGTCAAAGGCCTGGAAACGATGCCTTATGAGGAACGGCTTAGGGAGCTGGGTATGTTTAGCCTGGAGAAGAGAAGGTTAAGGGGTGATATGATAGCCATGTTCAAATATATAAAAGGATGTCATATAGAGGAGGGAGAAAGGTTGTTTTCTGCTGCTCCTGAGAAGAGGACACGGAGCAATGGATTCAAACTACAAGAAAGAAGATTCCTCCTAAACATTAGGAAGAACTTCCTGACAGTAAGAGCTGTTCGCCAGTGGAATTTGCTGCCAAAGAGTGTGGTGGGGTCTCCTTCTTTGGAGGTCTTTAAGCAGAGGCTTGACAGCCACCTGTCAAGAATGCTTTGATGGTGTTCCTGCTTGGCAGGGGGTTGGACTGGATGGCCCTTGTGGTCTCTTCCAACTCTATGATTCTATGATTCTAATTCAAAAAGAACTTTAAATACTTGCAAATGGTAAAATTCTTCGTGAACTAATGGAGATTTAAAGGACTTTTATAACAATACGGTCATTTTTAAAAGCACACTCTAAATACCTTCTAGTATTTCTAACATGTCATTTAACGTTTTGCTGACAAATTATGCTGAAATATGAAAACAGTTGAGCAATATATTAACTCCACAGAGCGCGCGCACCTATACTTAGTAAGAATTCAGAACTTCAACTCAGGAATCCACAATGATTTGGCAGGGAAAGAAATAGGACCTTCAAGGGATGTTAGCTTTGGTAAACCTTTGGGAAGGGGCCGTTTTTGTATAACAACTTCTCCCTTCAAGGAAATGCATCAGTGATAAAAAAGAAAAAAAGTGGGGGGAGCCTAAACCAAGGAAAATGCCTAGGGACCTGACAGATTTTATTTGACACAACAGAACAACATAGAAAAGGTCTCGTTTAAATTCTGGAACAAAAGCCCTTGGCAATGGTAAACTTAATCAAAACTTAAAAGAGCTCTAATTAAAACAATTCTCCAGCAATAGAAAGTTTTCTTTCATGTAGACGGAGGACTTGAATCCCAATGTGCTTTTTAGAATATGTGCCTTTTAGAAGATTGTCTTGAATAGGAATGTGTTGGTTCCCTTTGGGTGACCCCACAGGAAAGCACGAATATCAACTTTTGAACTACAAGCTAGGCTTGGTGCAAACAACATATTATTATTATTATTATTTGCAGTCTTTTAACCATGATTAAAAAGATTGGGGGGGGGGATTGTTCAATATATTCAACCATGGTTGCAAGTTAAGGAGCCCCTCATCACACTCTCACTGCTCCCAGCATTATTCTCTCCCACTTTCTCTTATAGGGATCCTGAACTTTCTACACCTTTGCCAATGCTAGCCATGGTTAGCTGGCAAACAGAATATGCAAACAAGGTCAGGATCTGGCCAACGAAACCTAATTCAATACGTCAGCTTGGTTACTGTTAACATCACAGACCATGGTAACCATGGTAAGATACTGGGAAACATTTGTTCTTTAACTATACAGTCGTACCTTGGAAGTCGAACGGAATCCGTTCCGGAAGTTCATTCAACTTCCAAGACATTCGAAAACCAAATTGTGGCTTCTGATTGGCTGCAGGAAGCTCCTGCAGCCAATCAGAATCCAAAGAAGCCCTATCGGACGTTCGGGTTCCAAAAGAACATTCGCAAACTAGAACAATCACTTCCAGGTTTGTGGCGTTCGGGAGCCAAAGCGTCTGAGTTCCAGGGCGTTTGGGATCCAAGGTACGACCGTACTTTGCAACTTTCTGATAGAAAGTGGTGGCTGTCACTGTCATTACAATCTAATTTTGGAGAATTGCCCAGATATTTTATGCATTCTTTCCTAAAACTCTCTGCATGGGCCTCCATTCCACACTGTGTTAAGCATGTTGTTTATGTCCACTGATTTCAATGATGTTAGACTGTGACCAATAACTTTATGCAGTTTGCTGTAGCGTTCCAGGCAATCCCTCCCCACAGACCATGGGTAGGCAAACTAAGGCCCAGGGGCCAGATCTGGCCCAATCACCTTCTAAATCTGGCCCGCGGACAGTCCGGGAATCAGCGTGTTTTTACATGAGTAGAATGTGTCCTTTTATTTAAAATGCATCTCTGGGTTATTTGTGGGGCATAGGAATTCATTCATTTTTTTCTCCAAAATATATTCTGGCCCACCACAAGGTCTGAGGGACAGTGGACCAGCCCCCTGTTGAAGAAGTTTGCTTGCCAAGACCGGGGCAGAGTTTCATTGACCTTCATAGCTTTCAAGGTGGGCCAAAACTCCAATTCCCATAATCCCCAGCCAGCATGGTCAATGGTTGCTGGTAACTGTGGTCCAGTAACAACTGGATGGCAACAGGTTCCTCATCCCTGACCTGTAGGATACTGTGCAAGAACGGTTGAAGAAGACCATCCCTTTCCTTGTAAGCGTGACAATCTCATGTATTGTAAATGTAGGAAATATCAAGCAACCTTTTCATTTTAAAAAATAATAATAATAATTTTCATTTGGTTTTACAAATATAAAATTATAGTAATACCACAACGCATCCACAATTAGAAGATTCCTCCGAATCTCTGGACTTTCCACACTTTCCACTTTCCCCTCCATGTTATTATACCTTTCCTACTGCATATTTTTTCAATAATCCATGTTTTTTATAACTCCATTGTGTCCATAGCTCTCGTTACATTACAAGTGTTATTGCAACAAAACTGCAACCTGCCTCTTTGCTGAGAAGCGTTCAGCTCCAGAAGCCGTCAAATACACCCGAAACGCTTGCTCCCACCGTCTCCAATTCTCTGCCAGGTTCCCTTGGAGCACAAGAGGACACGGGGGTCGAAAAGAATCCATCTTCTGACACCATGTAATGTCTCCGGGTAGACCTTGGACTTCAGCAAGGAGGAAGCAACGCTGCCAGGCCTTTATCAAACAGCATTCATAGTTTATTAAGGAACGGCGTTCCACACCGAGGGGGAGGAAGACGACAGAGAGAGAGAGAGAGAGAGAGAGAGTGGAGGGAGGGGAACAGGTTCCAACTAAAATACCTGTATCCCAGCTAATAGGATTCAGGTGCACATAATGAAATTCCACAGTTAAAGACACATACATCACACTGCTAATGTTTTCTACTGCTTACAGTGGTCTCCAAGATAAATTATAATTTTTTCCCATTCCTTATTGTGGTTTTGGTTCCTGAGCTTTCCAGTCAATTTTGCCATTTCAGCATAGTCCAACAATTTACTGTTCTTTTCTGAACATTTTTCTGGTCAGTTTCAGTTCTCCAGACATCTTGTCCATGCAAGGCCTACCATCAGACAGTAAGATAGCTACATCAGGCAGGAGATTTGGATTTTCGTCTTGGGAACCAATAAGTGTTAGGGCTGCTATTTGACCAAACTTTAGCCAGTTGTTTCAGATGTGCAACCACCTGCGTTAAACTGGAGCATTAGCATACATCCAAGTCTACATGGGTGTATTTGTTTTGGAACCTAGTTTTATCTGCTTTTTCTCTTGTACAGTAAGGTGGAGGGAACCTCAAAGAAAACAAGCTTAGAGCTCCCGCTTGCCCAAATCTGCCCACTGAAAAGCTTTAGTGTGTCAGATTTGAAACTCTTTTGGTGTCAAATCTGAAATCTTTTTGGTATAGAAACAAAATTCCATATATGTCAGGTTCAGCCAACTGCAAATCATGGGTTTGGACAGGCACTTCTCAGGTACTATATTTTTCTACCCTGCCAAATTTCAGGGGAGAAAGTGCGTATTATAAAACCAACTATATTTGCAGCTCCATTCTTTCCCGAAAGCTGAATCACGAAAAACCAAACCTAGACTGTCATCCTGTACGGACATTTCCCCATCTCCCTCGATTGAATTTGTGAGTGGTGAGTCAGCGGTATGGGCAGCGCATGATAAACCCAGGCTCCTGGTGATCTGACAATGAGCATCGTGAGACAAGTCTCACCACTTGTCATGGACTCATTGTCAATTTGGGCAATTCAAGAAACCACACACTGTGACAATGCACTCTACAAAGACTCACAATGCCCTTTTCTTTTCTTTCTTTTCATGGGTGAGTCATTGTAGTGATCGACAGGAAACACAGGCAGCTACTCAGTACTGCCTAGTATGTTTTATATATGCTGTAAGCCACCCAGTATGGCTGGGGAAACCCAGCCAGATGGGCAGGGTATAAATAATAAAATTGTTGTTGTTGTTGTTGTTGTTGTTGTTGTTGCTATTTATTATTATTATTATTATTAGGGCCAGCAGCAGCTCTGCATGGTTTGAGACAGGACATTCCCAGGACATTACCCAGAGACGTCAAAGATCACAACTAGGACTTTCTGCATGCAAAGCAGATGCTCTACCAGTGAGCTATGACCTTTAACCTCCCCCTTAAATAAATTCAGACAAGACTCAAAATTTTGGTTTGGTTTTTGGCAGAATTTAGGCCACAACTTTATTGATTACATCAAGTGAGCAGTTGCATAGGCTCTGGTTCAACTAGCTCCCTGCACCGTGGCAGGTAGTGCTGACACAGGGCACCAGCATAGGCCAGCCTAGGGTGAACACCCGGAATAGCGGAAAGCTGGGGTCAGGCTAGTCCACCACTCAGATGTCCCCCTGGACTCAGGAACGGGCACAACCCCCTCTCAGGGTTGACCAAACCATTGAGTCCCTGGATTCCTTTAACATAATACCCTTCGCATAGGGATGGCTAGAGCGTTCTCCCATCCCTATCACCTGAACCAGAGCCTATCTGCAACCTTACAAGTTGTGACGATTTGCTATGCAGCAGGCGAAACCCAAATGGCAACAGCCAATCAGCCAAGCGGGGAAAATTCCTGCCGTGCCCCTGTCCCAACGACAGGCGACACATGACGGCATAGCAAGGTCAAACGCAAGCCCTAAAAGTAGGGAGAGGTGGGCAGGTGTTCCGATGCACGGGCCCAAAGAGGAAGCTCAGGGAAACGTGTATGGGCTATATGTAGGTCCCTCTGTTATGGCGCCAACGGGATGGTGTGTCGAAGCCAGGTATCAGTACCGGGGTCAAGAGAAGCCGAAGTCAGGAGCAGTCCGATTCAGGAACCAGCCGAGGTCAGGTATCAGTACCAGGGGTCAAGAGAAGCCGAAGTCAGGAGCAGTCCGAGTCAGGAACCAGCCGAAGTCAGGTACACGGGATCAGGAGCAGGATGAGCAGGCACAACCACGTGCTTCATCACAGCAGTTGCAGGTGCTGGTGAGGGAAGCAGCCAGCCTTCCTTAAGAAGCCAGCTCGTCACCACGCCTTTTACGAGCTGCAACTGCCTCCAATTGCTCCCTCCATTTCTCAGCTCTACAGCTGAGATGGGAGGAGGGGAGGGGGCCCTCCGGCTCCTCTCCTCACAAGGGCCTGATTCTGGTTCAACTTCTTCCTCCTCCTGTTCTGGCCTTCCCACTTCCCCATCTGATTCTTCCTCTTCTGAGGAGTGTCGCCACCAGTCTTCTTCAGGTAAGAATCCCTCCATTCCTCTGGACTCTTCCGTGGTTGCTGCTTCGCCTAGGGGGGCTTGCCACCACTCCTGCTCATCTGGTGCAACCCTGACACCCTCAATCCGATTGACTAGCGTCCCATTGGTCGAATTACACCCCAGCATCGAGGGACCTACCAATAGGGTGTTGTGGCTATCCAATAGACCCCACCCACAACACAGGGTTTGGTTGCCAGGTCACACCGCAACACGTGCCCTCTTTGAGGGAGGACCCGATTTACGGAGGTTTATGCCACTACAGCCGCTAGCCCAGGGATTTTTTTCAGCCGGAAGTCACTGGAACTCAGTTCCGGCACCTCTCAGGTGGCCACTATTGCCATTATAAGAGAGCAAAGGATGTGTTCGCAGTGAGTTCTGGCACAGGGTGAGGCTGGCAGCCTTCAGAGCAAATAAACAGCATCTAGAGGTTGCCACTTAATTTTTCTGTGTATACACACACAGAGAGAGAGCTGCCTTTCTACCTCCCTGTAATACCTTGAGTCCTCTCCTAGCTGTTCTTCTATGCCCACTAAGTTGCTCACTCTATCCAAGTCACATTTCTGCCCCATGATTCTTGACCTCTGTTTGCCCCGGCAGAAATGAATTGCTCTCTTTTGGCCACCTGGGATCCCACAACCTGAGACGGATTTCATTGTAGAAGCGTACCTCTTGCGAGGCACAAAGCTTCCCATTAATCCCCTGCCTGCTTGCAAGAGGTTAGATCTGTGCGTTTTCGTTGTGTTTTCTTTTCATATTTGCTGCTGATTTATAGATTCATCTATAGGGATAAATCAAAGAAAAGATACGATGACTTCCAAACAGAGCCGGGCTTCGAAGAGGAGGAGGCAAAGAAGAACGAATCTTCAGAACCTCAGATGGAATGTGGAAATAACTTCCAGCAGAACAGGGGTTACCTCCAGGTAGCTCTAGGTAAAGGGAAACGTGTGGATTTTGGGGGGGGGGAGATTGAAGCTGTGTCACATGAGTGAGTTCCTACACAATTCCGTGTCGCCTGTTCCATTGAACTAAGATCCATTATGCAGAATGAGTCAATAGACTGAAGCAGCAGCATTCTGTAGGCTTAAAGCCAGGATTATATTTTGGGAGAAAGAGGGGGAATGGGGGGGAAACACCCCTCCCAGCCAGTGGCGTAGCATGGGAGGGGCCAGAGGGGCAAAATGGTTAGGGGTGCAACAGCTGTGTGCTTCCATCCGAGGGCACACAGCTCTGAGAGTTAAACCCCATAAAACAGGGTTTTTTCCCTTTGCAAAGTAAGCTCAACAACTTTGAGCTGATCCTCAAAAAATGGGGCTTTTCTCCTTTGCAAAAGAAGCTGCAGAAATCTGAGCTGATCCTCAAAAAAAATGGGGCTTTTCCCCTCTAAAAACTAGGTGCATCCTATGGTCAGGTGCGCCTTATACTGCGAAAAATACGGTAGCTCGTAATTTTAGCAGAACTTGTTAAAAAAAAAGATTGCTTCTTGTTGAGCTCAAGAAGCAAAAGGGGAATTACAAAAAATCTGTGCAGATAAGCTCAGCAACAAGATTTGCAGAAAGTGCCATCGCTACCAGGGATACAAAACCCTAATTTAAGAAGCTAGCATTGAGTTGAAAAAATTAATAACTAATCAAGGTCACACTTTTATTTTGCTCTCTTAATATGCAAAATGTTGGCAGACTGCTCAACATAGAGAACTAGTTGTATTGCACAAGCCCTGCTTTCCATTATGCCATTCTTATTACTCTTTCTACCCACATATAGATCATTTTCTGAAGTGCTCTCAAGTAGAAGTCTGAAAATCTGGGACAGTTTAAGAGGCACAGGCCATTTCACTCTTTGCATCCCAGAGCAAAATGAGAAAGCCAGAAATCACTTCGAACATTTCCAGAAGCTGATTTTCTCTCTCTGAACAAGAAGGGGGAAAAAAACTTTGTAAATGTTCAAAAGAAAACCCAAGCAGAATGTAATAGGCATACTTTCAATATTTTATCGGACCCTTTGCTTTCATAGCAGCTGGAAGAGCAAACACTGGGATTTGGGGGCAGAGTTTTTCTTTTAGCTCAGTATTTGACTGAGATGTTGCTTGACATCGCCTCTGGTGCCTGGGAAATCAACAGCATTAGACCATATTTACATTACAAATGTGCATTATTTTTAAATCCAACTAGATGCAATGTGGGAGATTCATGATAGACTCACCTGATGGCGTTTTCTTTAGTTAGAAGTAACTACCATGTGTGTGTGTGTGTGATCTATATCTCAGTAATTCATAAAGACAAGAAGAGCGGCATATAAAAATACTGTAAGAGCCATCTACCATCAATTCTGTTCATTTCATAACAGCATGACGACAACATTACAAATTCTTTGCAAGATAAGCAAGCATCAGTCACTGAACTAATACCAATCACAACATCATGATAACATTTGAAATTCGGTGCAAAGTACACAACATTAGTCACCAAAACAGACACAAGAATAATCTGAGTGAGAGACTGCTGGTGTCCTTCTACTGAGGCTCCATAGAGAGCATTCTTACATACTGTATTTGTGCTTGGTTCTCCAGCTGCACAGCCAGGGAGAAGAAGATGATTCAGAGGGTCATATCGATAGCCCAAAGGGTTGTTGGTCACCCTCTCCCCTCTCTGGAAGAACTGTACAGTTCCCGCTGCCTTAAAAAGGTGAACAATATTTTAGATGACCCATCTCACCCGGGATATGGTCTCTTTGCGCCACTGCCTTCAGGTAGAAGATACAGAACAATCAGAGCAAAAACAAACAGACTGAAGAACAGCTTCTACCCAAGAGCTATAGCCTTCTTAAATGACGTAACCAAATGATGTGACCTTGGAGAGCTGTGTTGTGTGTATGTGTGGCTTTGTGTGTGTGTGTGTGTGTGTGTGTGTGTGTGTGTGTGTGTGTGGTGTTGTTGTTTTTTTGTCCCCCCCCCCTCTTCTTTTACGGGATGGCTTGCAATTTCGTTGCACTGGTATAGCGTGTGCTTGTACTGGTGCAATGACAAATAAAATTATCTATTATCTATCTATCTATCTATCTATCTATCTATCTATCTATCTATCTATCTATCTACAATATCAATTCATTTCAGTACCAGCCTTTAATAGCAACAACTACAGAACACATCAAGTGTGTGTGTGTGTATGTGTGTGTGAGAGAGTGAGAGTGAGAGAGAGAGAGAGAGAGAGAAAAGGAGGGGATACAGTTGACCAGCAAAAACACATAAGGAACAATAGTAATAGCCAAACCAAGGAATCCATTGCGTGGACAGGTGGAGTTCCCCCAACCCCAAGTGACCCCCGGGTGGAATAATGACTCAAGACACTATGTTATGGGATTAAAATTGGCCACAACTTTATTAAAACTTCAGATGCAGGGAGACCTTGGCTTAGGCATTGGGCATTTATCCCTCCCAGTCCCCGGCCGTGAAGCTGGGGAACATCAAGGTTATCCAGAATGAGTGAGGCTAGCTCTGGAGAACGAGGTTTTTGTGAGCGAGGTTTTGCTGCCTGGACCAAACGACAAGATGGCACCTACCCCCATTTCACGTTCAAGATCCAGCCAGACTGACATTTGTCCCCGGGGCCAGCCCACCCATGATGCGAAGTGAAGCAGCTGTCTCAGGCAGCGGAAGCCCAGGAGACAGTGCCCCACCCCACCACCTCTACCACCAGAGGCCTCTCAAGGTCTTGCCAGAACCCACCATCATCATTGCCACTTCATGGGCACTGCCGCACAACCCAGGTAAGGGAGACTATGGCAGTGGCAGGGCAATCTTGTGCGGCAGTTTGGTGGCAGGCCAAACTGGGAATATTGCCCTCTAACACACTGACCTGAAGGCAGCAAGCTAGTTTAGGGGCTGCAGGATACGTTGCGGGTCTCGCCCAGCTCTGTCCTCCAACACTTCCCCACTGCCCCCACCCCGCCCACCCTCCAAATCTGTCTTTTGAGATAGCCACCTCATTCCGCCTAAGGTTGTTGGTGAAGGTCCTAAGAATTCTGTTGCCGTTCCTTCTCTGCACATAACTAGAAGGATACTGACAAGCTGGAACGTGTCCAGAAGACGGCAACCAAAATGGTCAAAGGCCTGGAAACGATGCCTTACGAGGAACAGCTTAGGGAGCTGGGTATGTTTAGCCTGGAGAAGAGACGGTTACGGGGTGATATGATAGCCATGTTCAAATATATAAAAGGATGTCATATAGAGGAGGGAGAAAGGTTGTTTTCTGCTGCTCCAGAGAAGCGGACACGGAGCAATGGATTCCAACTACAAGAAAGAAGATTCCACCTAAACATTAGGAAGAACTTCCTGACAGTAAGAGCTGTTCGCCAGTGGAATTTGCTGCCAAGGAGTGTGGTGGAGTCTCCTTCTTTGGAGGTCTTTAAGCAGAGGCTTGACAGCCACCTGTCAGGAATGCTTTGATGGTGTTCCTGCTTGGCTGGGGGTTGGACTGGATGGCCCTTGTGGTCTCTTCCAACTCTATGATTCTAACTAGAGTTTTCTCCCTAGGGAGAAAAAAAATGAACAATAAGTCAGTTTAATTCTGTGGTCTAAATACAGATATTTATCTTTTGCATGATGACTGCACATGGCACACCTGGCAATGTTTAATTAAAAGAAATATACCGTAACTCTTGAACTTGTTTTCGATGTAGAACACTGAGCCGGGACGCCTGTCTGTCAAAATGAACCACTGCTAAACTTCATTAGAGTGGGTTCATGTCATCCTTTACAGAGGACTGTCCTCTATCTGAAGGGCTGTCCAATGTAAGTCCAGCTTAAAGAAAATGGATGATTAGCAGGGTGAGCGTAGGGTCTTGAAACTGTCCATCAATATTTAACAGCTGGAGAGACCACAGATATACACAAATAGACTGAGAAGGCACACATGTAACTTGAACAAGGTCTTGCCCATCATGCTGAGATGAACTGTTGCTTCTAGTTAAATTAGAGTAATTGTTAGTACATTTGCATGCATGTCAATTATTATATGCAAATATTGTGTAGATTTGTGTCATCTTCTGTCCTCGCTTTTCAGTTTCCTCTTTTCCAGCAGTGCATAAGTGGTCATGAGTTGGCAAACTTTCCCCTGGATGTGCAACAGCTAGAGTGTTGAACTAGGAACTGGGAGACCAGGGTTCAAAACCCCACGCAGTCATGACCTTGGGCCGGTCACTCCCCCTCAGCATATCCTACCTCACAGGGTTGTTGTGGGGATAAAATGGAGAGGGGAGAACCACGTATGCCATCTTGAGATCCTTGGAGGAACAGGTGGTGCATAACAAAATAAAGAAATTCCTTCCAGTAGCACCTTAGAGACCAACTAAATTTGTTATTGGTATGAGCTTTCGTGTGCATGCACACTTCTTCAGATACCTTTTTGCATGCACACGAAAGCTCATACCAATAACAAATTCAGTTGGTCTCTAAGGTGCTACTGGAAGGAATTTTTTTATTTTGTTTCGACTACGGCAGACCAACACGGCTACCTACTTGTAACTAGAGGTGGTGCATAAAAGAAACATCACCTTGCCGACAAAGGTCCGTATAGTTAAAGCTATGGTTTTCCCAGTAGTGATGTATGGAAGTGAGAGCTGGACCATAAAGAAGGCTGATGGCCAAAGAATTGATGCTTTTGAATTATGGTGCTGGAGGAGACTCTTGAGAGTCCCATGGACTGCAAGAAGATCAAACCTATCCATTCTGAAGGAAATCAGCCCTGAGTGCTCACTGGAAGGACAGATCCTGAAGCTGAGGCTCCAATACTTTGGCCACCTCATGAGAAGAGAAGACTCCCTGGGAAAGACCCTGATGTTGGGAAAGATGGAGGGCACAAGGAGAAGAGGACGAGATGGTTGGACAGTGTTCTCAAAGCTACCAACATGAGTCTGACCAAATTGTGGGAGGCAGTGGAAGACAGGAGTGCCTGGTGTGCTCTGGTCCATGGGGTCACGAAGAGTCGGACACGACTAAACGACTAAACAACAACAACAAATCATTTTGAGCACTGGAAGGTTTGTTGGTGTTAACCCACTCTAAGCCTTCCAATTCTTTTTCTTCTTATTATTCTTTTTTGTCCTGTCTCTGAGTTTGTACAGTTAATAAAAAATGATCCCAACTGAAGGGCACACATAATTCAGTTAATTGCTTCACACTACAGTACATTGCCATTTAGAATCGGTCTGTTTCTTTTCATTGCAACAGCATGGAAATAAATAAGCAATTTTCATACATATTACAAAACATAAGCATGCCTGAGCCTAATTCATATTCTTGTGATTAATAATCCAGAGCATCGGAATGAAATATGTCCAAGCATATAAAACGCCATTTCATTAGTCCATTCATTTAGGTGTGAAATATCGCCACAATGTGCCTTGATTGGAACACCTGGGGGGACCAAAAGGAGATTGTGGGGGGAGACCAGGTAACTGCCTTACACCGAAGATAAAACAGCAGGTAATGTGGACAAAGCTCTTGCTGCTCAAGCAATATTAGCCTGAGATCAGCTGTGATCTCTTCCCACACTCTCCAAGCAAACACCCCCCCCCCTCTGTCTTGTTTATTAATGTACAGCAAAAACAGCCTGGGGGAAAAAATGAAATTGATTTTATTCACTTAGGATGTTATACTTCATTGCACAACCACCACCCAGCAAATTCTTCATTAAGAGAGGTAATTACTTTAATGAAGATTAAATATAATTTAAAATTCACATTCATCTTTATCTACCTACTGCAGGTCAGAATTAAACCTGAACTGGGGGGCTCTCCTGCAAAATCTCTGCTATCCAATAAGAGTTTGGCTGGGAAGGACTTGAGTTCCCCACCATCTTAATCTTCTGCAGAATCTCATCCATCAGTGTCTCTCGCCTGCAACCTTAAAACTAGGAGCTTCTGCTGTTCAGTTAATGCTCCCCTTTCGCAATGCCCACCCAAGCATGTAGGACTTGTTGTAATTAAAATCAGAGGAGTGCAGTAATCATGCATTTGGCACTGTTGTTTGCATCCAAGGCAATGCTTAAAAGACAAATATTTTTAAAGGTGAAGGAGGAACAGGAAAATTTGCCATGAAGGCAATGTATGATGATGCACCAGGTTTCTACTGAAGGTCATCATACCCTTCAGGTGTCCAGGTTTTTCAGGGACAGCCCTGGAATTAAGAAAGTCATCCTGGCTTCAAGGATACTAATTGCGTCATATTGGAAGAAAAAAGAGGTTCCGGGAATTAGGGAATGGCAGGAAAAACTATTCAGTTACATGGATCTGGCTAAATCAACAGACGCAATTAGGGGCAACAGCAAACAGAAATTCCAAAAAAGCTGGGGGAAATTCAGAGATTATCTGAAGAAACACGGTAAAGACTTGGATCCACTTCTAAGCATTCTGTATTGGATACTGTTAAATAATGATATGGGATAGATGAAGTTAAGTTAGAATGTGGAAGTAGAAAGAAGACAAAGTAGCAATAAAGGATGGGTTAACAACCTGAGAGGATGACAAGGGGAAGTCGGGGGGGGGGGGAGGAAAGAAGGGAAGTATTGAAATGGTACAAGATAGAGGGAAGAAATAAATAGATAGAGGGAAGAAATAAGTATATGTTTAAAGTAAGGAGATAAGGAGTAAAAGATTGGAGTAGATTATATGCTTATATGGTTTAATTAGAAGATGTACGTGAGTAGGTTTTCTTTTTCTAAGTGTAGATTTATATGTTGTATGTGAATTATTTTAGTTTTGATTTTCTTTTTTTTGTATGGTTGTGTATTCTTTTAAATGTACTTAATAAAGAAATTTTTAATAAAAAGAAAGTCATCCTGGCTTCTGACTGGATCCTGGAATGTCCCTATTTCTCCCGCCAGTGCTGCCACACTGAGCTCAAGGAGGAGGAGGAGCCGGCGTTTGTCCTGAGCGGCAGTGGTGGCCATGGCGGCTGAGAGTGAACATCCTGTTGCCTCTTCATGACCTCTCCACGGTCACTACTGCCGGGCTCCTCTCTTGGTCAGCTTGTAGCAGGTGCTGGGGAAGAGGAGAGGCTTCCACCACTGAGACCCAGTGTCAGGAATGAGCCAGCTCCAAGAGAAGGCATGCAGCCAGTTGCAGAAAGCAGCCAGGAACAGGGAGACTTAGATGTGAGACAGGCAGGGCAGAGCCGGCAGTTGCAGACTTCGGCTCTTCCTGACCTTGACAAGCAAGCTGATAAGGCAATAACGGAGTGCAGGCTAGAACACAGCCAAAGCTCGCCGGAAGCGCAAAAAGGCGCGAAGAGTCTCAGAGGCAGTCTCTCAGACCACGAAGAAGGTGAAGCTGACCCCCTAAGTCCTAAGACTCGGCGAATGGGAGGGTTGTTAGGAAGCAAAACAAGAGACATAAGAGCAGGGCCATCTTAAGCATATGTGGCGCCGGGGTGCAAAGATCAGCCTGGTGCCCCCCCCCAGGTTGCCCAGAGTTGTTGACCTTTTTCTAGGGAGCTGACACCATGCTTATCTCTGCTCAGGAAAAGAAAACAGGAAACAGGTGCAAAGAGGAAGGAAACAGACCATGTGGGGAGCGGGGTTTAAATCCATACTCACACGCTTAAAAGAAAAGAAATCCCCCCATAAACGCTGCTAATAGAATCCCCTAGCATTACAGTGGGTTGGACTAGATAACCCTTGGGACCCCTTCCAACTCTACAATTCTATAAGTCGGACTTCTATGATTCTACGTTTCCCTTGCGGCTGCTTCAAAGTTAGAAAAAAAATTAAAGTCGGGAGATCCCATCGCACCTACCGGTATTCCGGTCTGCTTTCCCGGCTGCCTTCGCCGCCTCCCACTGCGAGAAAGGGGCCGCTTCTTCTCCAGGAACCCCCCATCCCCCAGCAGGCAGGGGTGATGTGTTTTGGTGCGTCCCTTGTCCTTGTCCCCCCACACCTCCACCTCGCCTTCCGGGTTCCCTCGCTCCCTCCCCCGGCCGTTTCTGCAGTGGGTGCTGCTGGGGCTTTCTGCCATTCCTTGGAAGAGCAATCGCCCCACGGTGAGGGAGGGAGTGGTGGGAGAGCATGTATACATCGTCGTCAGGCGGAAGGGAAGCAGCCTCATCGCCTTTAAATGGCATTGCTTGTCATCGGGGCATGCTCCTGTGTGGGCAGTCAAGGGGTGTATGTATATATGTGTGTGTGTGTGTGTGTGTGTGTGTGTGTGTGTGTGTGTGTGTGTGTGTGTCAGGGATCTGCCCGCCCCTGCCTGTCCAGCTCTGAGTGTTTATAGAGAGCCGCAACCGGTGTTAACAACAGAGTCATCTTTGAGTGAATCTAGCAGTCCCGTCTCGGGGGAGGAGCAGTTAGTGGCTGGGAGCCAGGGAGTGCCAGGTGTCCAGGGAGTTGCTGGGAGACCTGGCACCACCCAGCAGACTCGCTCAGAGGGGGAAGCGTCAGTTCCGGAGCATATATCACGTAGGAGGAGAAGGCGGCAATTTAGGATGCTGAGATTGTGGTGTTGGCGCCAAAACAGGAGGGAGGCACTTCTGGATTCTGCTAGTGACTGAGCAGACATGATAAGACTGAGCTCTGCACTGTAAATAGCTTGGCACTGAATAAAAAGACTTAAAGACAAATGGCTTTGGCATTTCTATTGAACAACCGATAAGAGAACCTGACAATATATATATATCGGCGGGGAGCACGGGGAGATCCAGCCAGGCACGGAAGCAGGTACGTAGCTTCCCTCCCAAACCTCCTTGGGAGGAGAGCGATCCCCACAGAGGCTTGGGAAGGAAGCTGCGCACCCGCCAGCCATATGGTTGGTGGGGCGCAGCTGGCAGGCATGCAGGGAAAGGGGAGGCCACCGGCAAAGCCGCGCAGCTCCCCCACTCGCTGGGGCGCCCCTGAGAGGCCGGCGCCCTGGCGCGACGCACCACTAAGCCCTATGGGAAAGACGGCTCTGCGTAAGAGTCGTAAGTTCAATATCTTCTGTAGATCCAGGAAGGACTCTTTAGAAGGGCCATCTTGAATAATGATGCCGGAGGCTTTGTTCGAGCCGTCCGGAGTTATCTGTTGTTTTTGCAATAAATCCTCCTTTTAACTATCGACGCTTACTGTGTTATCAAGCTGGGAACCTGGGCTCCTAACACCCAGGTCTTGCATGACACATTGACTCTGAGGGGCAGGAAGAGGGCAGGGCTCCCCTGGGCGGGAAGGAAGAGGGAGCAGAGCAGAGCACAAGCAATCTTTGAATGGTTTTCATTTTAAAAGAATGCTTTGTGCATTCGCGTCTAATCTTGCCCCTTCCTAAAATTTATTCTTTGTTGCGTGTGCTTCTTTTTTCTGTAAATCTACCAAATAATAAAGAGAGTTCTCAGAGAGAGCTTCCATTGCGGGGTGGGCAAAAAGTCATTTCGCCATTGGTTTGGGGGAAGGGCTTATGGCCACAGCATTTACTGACCTAGCATGTTGCTGGGCAGAATTGCTTGTTGCAAGTTGACGGACAGCCCAGCTTCCTTTAAATAGAGCTCCATGTGACCCATTGGTCACTCTTGTCTGGAGCTTCGGATCTCTCCCCCCCCACCCTGGTATAGGCTTGTGCTTGACCTTGCTGTGCCTGTCATGGGGTGGTCTCCGCTTGAGGAGAGGCCTAGTAGGAATTTTTCCATTTGGCTGATTGGCTGTGCCACTTGGTTTTCGCCTACTATATAGCAATTAGTCACAACTTGTAAGGTTGGCGGTTAGGCATTGGTTCTGTGGTATAGGAGGCCGGTGCGCTCCAAGAAGTGATGTTGGTGATGGGAAATCTGTTAAAGGAATCCAGGGGCTCAACATGCTTGTCCGAACCCGGTGGGTTGCAGGGCCACGCAAGAGCCCCTGTGAACCCCTGGGGAGGGGGAGGCTCTGATTTCACCAGCCCCGTTAACTCTCCCCAGCTAATGGTTTCCCAGCACTGACAAGTGGTCAGCTTTGTCCCGCTGCGACAGCTAGTCTTGCTGACTAGGGTCAGCTCTGTCCCAGTGGACAGCGTGAACCAATGCCTACGCAACCACTCACATGATTTGTATTTCAATAAAGTTGTGGCCAAAATATTCCCAAAAACCCAAACCAAAAATTATGTTTCTTGTGTGAGTTTTTGGGGAATGACTGGGTGACCTACACACGCAAAATAAAATAAAATCAGGATCAAAGGGTTTTCTCAGGATGGTGGAGACTGTGTGCGCTGTGTACCATTTCGATGGGGGGATCCAGGAGGGTCAGTCCCTAATTTCATCTGAGGAATGTTGGAGGGTATGGGTCATGAGAAATACAGTGGTGCAGCCGTCTGTGTTCCAGGAGTGCCTTCTGGAATCTAGAACAAGGGTTACCAATGCAGGCCTGACTCTAGGTATGGGAACCCCAAAGTGTGAGGCCTGGGTGGGAAGATCGCTGCATCCCTCCCCTCCCCTCCCCTCCCCTCCCTCCCTGCAAGGCGGACTTGGGTTCAGCGCAAGAGCACTGCTGTCATTTGTGACCTCAGGTTGACAGCAGCTTTTAAATCCAAACCAAAGGTTTGCAGATTCAGCAACTCATGGAATCAAGCTCTCTCAGCTGAAACTTGCTATTTAAAAAAGAGCCATTGTTATGTGTTTTAAAGCTGCATCAAAGCAGACAATAAAACCTTTGCCTAAACCCTGATCTCTTTGGTTATGTCAGGAGCGACACCTATTTTCCCTAAGAGCTGAGGCTTTACATCTAATATTTTAAACAACTGTTTTCCTATTGACATTATTTTAAAAAAAAAAAAAAACTTCTGAGGGTAGAATAACTCACTTCCCTTCCAACAATAGCCGGAGAATATATCTTCCTGCACTATTTTGCGATGAACTTTCTGAAAGATGTACAGGCCTCTTGTATAGTCTATTTCCACATGCCTCACACTGCCTGAATGCTAATGGGTTCCCCTGCAGAATAGATCCTTTTTAATAGGCAGAGCAAGTTGGATATAAACTCTTTAATTGCCTTCAGAAAACACCGATTATCTTCCTGTGCCACCTATTGCAGAATACAAAGATGGTAACAAAAGCATTAACGGCGAACATTATTGGTCATTAAAAAACAAAGAACCCTAAGATGTCACTAAATTTACTTTTCATGTTCCTGTGTGAAACCAATTTGCATACTAGGGGAGCTGCAGCAGAAATGCACACAAGGCCTTCATCGTATGCAAACATCTTCATTAAGATTTTTGATCCATCTGCTGCAAAAATCTATAAAAGAGCTATCAAAAGAAAGCAACTCGTTATTTGTTATTTCAGGGGAGGGGAGAAGGGGGCAAGAAACTTCAAAAAGCCATCCCTAAACCTACACTGATGTCTTCTGACAACTCGCTAGTCTCTGTGAGTTGTTAGTAAGAAGTGAATTAAAACACTCTGTCAATCCTGCCTCTCTCGGCTATATCTCAGAGGAATGCTTCACCTGTGATTGCTAACTAGAACTACAGCTTTTCAAAGAACATCTGCTGACATTCCACTGACGCATCGGGGTCTTTTTTTGCAGTGAGGTCTGTGGGCTTTTGGCCTTTGCAGCTGAGGCAGGACGGAAGTAAGTGACTCCTGGAAGCAAGTGCCCCTAAAATCACCAGCATTAGCCTTTTCAAAGATGGCCATGAAGCAGAACGGTGTGGGAACAGAGCGGTGGACTGAGCAACCACTTCAGACTACAGATGGGGAAAACACCACTCCTGAAATATTCCATGCAAATAGAAAAAATAAATGAAAATAGGGATGAGCACCAATCCTACCAGCATACAAGCCTTATAATGGCGGCGGCATTAGCAAGAGAGTCTATCACTACTCAAAATTAGATTTCTAACAAGTACAATGAATAGGCTTCTCTACACCATCCAAATTTATTTGCCAACATATGTTGTTGTTTAGTCGTGTCCAACTCTTCGTGACCCCATGGACCAGAACACACCAGGCATTCCTGTCTTCCACTGCCTCCATCCATCTCGTCTTCTGTGGTAAACGCTGAGAGGAAGGAGGATGCTTTTGCTGTTGTTGTTGTTTAGTCGTTTAGTCATGTCCGACTCTTCGTGACCCCATGGACCAGAGCACACCAGGCACTCCTGTCTTCCACTACCTCCTGCAGTTTGGTCAGACTCATGTTGGTAGCTTCGAGAACACTGTCCCACCATCTCATCCTCTGTCGTCCCCTTCTCCTTGTGCCCTCAACCTTTCCCAACATCAGGGTCTTTTCCAGGGAGTCTCCTCTTCTCATGAGGTGGCCAAAGTACTGGAGCCTCAACTTCAGGATCTGTCCTTCCAGTGAGCACTCAGGGCTGATTTCCTTCAGAATGGATAGGTTTGATCTTCTTGCAGTCCATGGGACTCTCAAGAGTCTCCTCCAGCACCATAATTCAAAAGCATCAATTCTTCGGCAATCAGCCTTCCTTATGGCCAACATATAAGCAGGAGAATTTCACACATTGCATAGTTGAGTTATGGAACTCGTTTCCCCAGGAGGCAGGGGTGGCCACAAATTTGGACGGCTTTAAAAGAGGACTAGACAAATTCATGAAGAAGGCTCTACTTCTTCTGAATACCAGTTGCTGTAGCTCTTGTGCCCGGGTCCTGCTTGTGGGTTCCTCATAGGCATCTGGTTGGCTACTTTGAGAACAGGATTCTGGACTAGATGGACCATGGGCCTCATCCCACAGGGTCTTCTTACACTCATATGAGCGGCCAATTGCACACAGCTCTACACGAGGGCCGCCAGACAGTTCTGGACCAGAGGGGCAAAAAGTTTGACTTCAAACAAGGCAACTTCAGATGTCCACAAGGCATTGAATACCATGTGGTTTTTTTCATGTGTAGTAGTTCCCCAGATAATGGATGGGGAGGCAGATGGATCAGGTGAAAGTACTTCCTTCTGTCTGTCCTGAATCTTCCAACACTCCGCTTCCTTGGATGTCCAGGAATCCTAGTGTTATGCAAGAAGAAGGGAAAAAATTCTCCATCCTCTTTCTCCATGAATAATTTCCATCGCCCATAACCATTAGCCATGCTGGCTGGGAGTTGGTGCCCAACGATATTGGGGAGGGCACAGGTTCACAATCCCAGGCCTGTTTAATTCCATCTTCACATTTTCACTTCCTCCTGCATTTGAAACTTGAATATAAGCCCACACTGCCAGGACCGGTGCTGGCAATTTTGGCGCCCTAGGCGAGGGGGCAGGCCACGTGACGTCATTGCGTATGACGCAATGTTGACGCACGTATGACGCACGTTGCGGAGCGGTGTCCCGCCCCCTGGCCGGCCGGGCGCCCCCCGCCGCCGCGATTTGCTTGCTCTGCCACTGGTTAGGGCGGCAGCGGGCGGCAGGGGGGCAGGCTGGCCAGCGCCCCCTCCATTTTGGCGCCCTCGCTGTCGTGGTTTTCGCCCCAACCTGCTTGCTCCGCCGCTGGTTGGGGCGGGGGCGGCAGGGGGCGGGGGCGGCGGGGGGCAGGCTGGCCAGCACCCCCTCCATTTTGGCGCCCTAGGCAATTGCCTAGTTCGCCTACATGGACGCGCCGGCCCTGCACACTGCCATTGCTGTGCATCGCTCCACAACTTTCTTTCGTTTAGTTTCCCTCCTCTCCAAATATTTACTGTTCTTCTTTATGGTTTTTTCGTTGCTTTTTTTTTAAGCCGGTTCTTGCTAACCAAATATCTGCATGACCTTTGCTGAGCAGCAAAGGCTATGAAAAACAGCAAGACACCTGCAATATAGCCTTTGTAAGGATTAGATTAAACCAACGGATTTTATTCCTCCAAGCTCAGAGGATCAGAAAATAAATGACCTAACCTGACCTCTTTCTGAGCAACAAGAGGGGTGGGTGGGGGTGGAATGTCACTGCTAGACTCTTTTACTGACAACTAAATGGTATGTACCAAAGGGTTAGAATTAAATTGAGAGACTTCGTGACAAGATATCAAACCAGTTGCCGAACTGAATGGAATTGAACTAAGCGTGGGAAGAATCGAGTTTCAAAGTCCTCTTGTGCACATATATCGTACATAAAATAAAATAAAAATAAATGCAGCCATGTTGGACCATAGGGGAGGGAGGAAACCCTCCCAGCAAAATCCAAAATAGGGTAACGGCTTTATTAGGACCAAGTCCATACCCTCCAACATTTCTCCAATGAAATTAGGGACGTCCCATTCCGTAATAATAGTTTTACTATTTATACCCCACCCAGCTGACCGGGTCACCTGGGGCAATCTGGGCTGCTTTCAGCATATATAAAAACATAATAAAACATTAAACACTGTGAAATCAACATGTGTATACTAATATGAATGGTCATTCGCCCAGTGCCCTTTCCAGAAGAAGTCCATACAGGGCCGGCCCTACCATTAGGTAGGAGGAGGCAACCACCTCAGGCAGTAATTGTGGGAGGGCAATGGGACCCCCTGGCTGTTCCTCCTGAGCTATTCATTCCTGTTAGATGACAGCACTTTGCATGCACAAAGCCTATCCTTGCCCTCTAAACAAGCCTGCTGCCTCTGATCTGCTGGAGAATGCTATCTCATCACCAGGCTTTTATAGGTGGAAGGGGAAGAGAAGGCCATTTTGTTCTCTGCCTCAGGCGGCGAAATGTCTTGTGCCAGCCCAGAAAACATGCAACTCCTACAGTGCCACCTAAATTGTCAAAACTGCTGCTGTGCATGAGTTTGATCTTCATGTTTTGAGGGCTTTAATTTTTGTGCTTTCTATGATTTTTATTGATTTCATATTACATTAACACTCAAATTTCCTCATATTATATTACATACAATAAATTTAAAGCTCCGCCGAGCTATGACTTCCCTCCCTCCTTTCAACGGTTTTTAAATATTATTTAGCCCATGACGAAAGTATGTGAATACTTACATCTGGCAAAATTGACAGAATGGATAAGGAAAACTTCTAGATGTACAATTCAAAATCAGTGGAAGGACTTGAATGACTATTTAGGTAGAAATGGCGTTGATGAGAGCTATTGGTTATGTTTGGATTAACTAATGGAATGGAATAATTAAAACAAAACAAACGCTGAGAATGAATAACAGATAATGCAGAATTTAATGAAATTAAAAGAAGTGTTACAGTCTGCGATGAAAGTTTCTTTTTTCTGTTGTATATTAATTTAAATGAAAGTTACAAGGTTGCCTTCCTATGGGCACCCTTTTTGTTATCTTTCTGTCTGTTCCTTTTTCTTTCTTTCACTCTGTGCTCCTTTTAGGTGACTGTTCTAGCCCTTCCTTTTCTGTATTCTGGCGCTCCGCTGCCGGTTTTTTTCTTCTTTTTTCTGTGTAAATCTAGAACTGAAATTAGAAATGAAATATTTGACCACTTAGATAAGTGGGATGAATAAATGGGTACATTTATGTGTATAAATATGAGATAACAACAGCATGTACGACCCAGTGAAACTGTATTTTTCTTTCTTTTATCAATAAAAACTTTTCTAATTAAAAAAAAATATTAAATATTATTTAGCCCCTAACGCTTTTGTTTTTTATCTATCTCTGACCTTTTTTATCTTCCTCCTGATTTCAGTCAGAGATTATTCACATCTCACAACATAGGAATTACAACAGTCCTGTTAGTGTCTTTAAACTTGTACAATTTTCTTTTAAGTAATCTATAAATTTACTCCAGTCATGAATGAACTTCCGGCCGTCTTGGTTCCTGACCTTGCCCGTCATCTTCGCCAGTTCGGCATAATCCATCATTTTTAGCTGCCAATCCTCTAATGTCGGTACCTCTTGCAGTTTCCACCTTTGAGCAACCAAGATCCTTGCTGCAGTGGTCGCGTACATAAATAGTCTCTGGTCTTTTTTAGCGATTTCATCTCCCATCAACCCAAGCAAGAACGCCTCCAGCTTCTTGGGAAATGTATATTTTAGTATCTTTTTTAGTTCGTTGTAAATCATTTCCCAAAATACTTTAATCCTGTCGCAAGTCCACCACATGTGGAAAAATTCACCATCTTTTGCCCTACATCTCCAACATAACTTGTTCTCCATTCTGTACATTTTTGCAAGCTTAACTGGCGTTATGTACCAACTTTAATTTTTGACGGTCAGCTCCATTGTAACTTCGCTTGTAAACAGTGAAATGTTTTTTTAAAAAAAGAAAAAGAAAGAAAAGAAGGAGCTGATAAATCGAGCGAAAAACCAGATCTTTTACCAACTGATTGAACAAACCTATCCCTGTTAACTTTATATATGTACATATTAGCTGAGATACCTGGGAAGGCCTTATAAATGACAAGTTTTACCACCTTCTGTTATATGGCATGCTGTCATCTTGCTAATATGGCATTATGGGCATTGAGGGCCAAAATATTTCAAGCCAGGATGACATTTTATTCCAAGCTAAGCTATAAATGAGCCACAGAGAGTTAATAAATATATTTATAAAATGCTCAAACTGGCACACGGTCGTGTAAAAAGACCTTGCAAATAATTTACAGTGTCCCTGGAGCACTTGATTCCTTACACATGTCAAAAAACGCCTGCAAATAACACTTTACATTTGTTTTAAGGAAGAACACATTTCACTAGGAAACGGCTCAGATACGGTCGGTAAGCCATTAATAATGGAAAGCATAACCTTCCATATCAAAAACAAAATAGCGCAGGCAGTAGTGGATTATGGGCACTAATAGGTCTGCCATTATATAAATATAAATATATGGTAAGTAAATGTACAAATTATCACCCATATGGCAAAAAGCACAAACACACACACACACTGGGAAACTTGTATACACACTAATTTTTAAAAACCCTTCAAATTTGACAACGGCACAACACACACGCATGCACTCAGCAAAATAACACAGGTATTGCAATCAACATGATAACCATATAACCTCAAATGCCTGGCGGAAGGGGTACATCTTAACCAGGCATCAAAAGGATGTTAAAATCAGTGTTTGGGATGGGTGCTACAACAGAAAAGGCCTTCTCTCTTGCAGGGGCGTAGCGTGCCGCTTGGCTACCGGGGGCGGCAAGCCAAGCGGCACCCCTGGGGGCGGGGCGTCACTCCGTGCGCATGACGTCACGACGCACATGCGCACGGAGCGACGCCTCCGCCCCTGCCTCCAAGTCGCGGCTTTTTCGCCGCTGAAAGGGGGGGGAAGGAAAACAAAGCAGGCGCTTGAAAGCGCCTGCTTTGTTTTACTTCCCCCCCCTTTCAGCGGCGAAAAAATGCGCTGGGCTCCCTGGGCGGAGCCAAGGCATGGAGGAGAGGGGCGGGCCAGCAGCCAGGAAGGGTGTCACCCTCCTCAAAGCGCCTGCTTTGTCTTCCTCCCCCCCCCTTTCAGCGGCGAAAAAAGCCGCTGGCTGGCTTGCGGCGCCGCGGCATGGAGGAGAGGGGCGGACCAGCCAGGAGGGGGTGACACCCCTCCTGGCTGCTGGCCCACCCCTCTCCTCCATACCTCGGTGCCGCAAGCCAGTCAGCGGCGGGAAAAGCCACTGGGGGTGTGTGGCTATTTTCGCCGCTGCTGGGGAGGAGCCGCAGGGGTGGCCAGCAAGGGGGGGTGTCACGTCAGCAACAAGCGTGACACCCCTCCTCGCTGGCCGCCCCTGCGGCTCCGCCCCGGCAGCACCGAAAATAGCTTTTTTTAAAAAAAAAAAAAAAAGCCCAGGGCGGAGTGGGAGGCGCGGGGGGCAGGGCCCCGCCCCAAGTGTCACCCCGACCAGGGCGCTGCCCGGGGCGTACCGCCCCTCCGCCCCCCCTTGCTACGCCCCTGCTCTCTTGTCCCCACGGTCTGAACTGTCTTAGCAGATGTTGGTTCTTCAAAGGATGGAGCCAGAGAGAGAGATGTCTGCCTCCCCTAAGCTATTTTGTTACCTGCCCAGGTGAGGTCACGCCCACCTCAGGTCACATGCAGAGGAAGTCTGTCCCAGCCCAGGAGTAAACAGGAAGTTCCCAACACTTTTATGTCCACTCTAGGAATGTTGTAGTTGACTGCTCTGTGTTTCACATCCCACATGTTCCCCCTTCGCAAGATAAGGCCTGAAGGGGGCATGTGGTATAGTATTTAAACCTGCCTTCACACCCGGCAATCAATGTATTGCTGTACTTCAAAGGACAGGATCCGTGTGCCCTGCAGAGCCCTTAGATGACTCCTGTTTAGGGACATCACTCTATCCTCTGACAATCTTATGCCAACTTTCCTTCGACATCTCAAAACCTTTATTATGATGGCCCGTATGCAGACCACGCTGTAGTGGCTGTGCATCCATCTCTTGACACTGACCAATGCAATGAAATGCCCAGTCAGATTTCACCCTGAAGGAGTTTTACCTGTTATCTGCTACTAGTGAATTTAGCCCGTTAGAAACGGGCACTAAGCGCCGGCCGCAGCGGCCGCCATAGGCAGCAGGGGCCTCCAGCGGCGGGCGGCGGGCGGCGGCAGCGGGAGCCTCCATAGACGGGCGGCAGCGGGCTTCCCCCCGGCAATGGCGGCGGTGCAGTTTCACCCGGGCGGAAGTGTCTGTGTGTCGTCCCGCCCCCCTCTCCGCCCCCTCCTAAGCGGCATCGCCTATTGCTCTCCTTTGCTGTCTATTGCTGTCCACGCTCCAATCCCTGCGTCCCCGTGTGACATGCGCACAACGCACTTCCGTGACACACGGAAAAGCAGGGACACTTGCTCTTTATTATATAGGATGATTAAGGGTATGTCACTGGCTGCAGGGAAAGGTCTTCGATATTTGATTTGAGTAAATAAAAAAAGGCAGGTTCCTAGAATTTGTTTGAAATATAGATAGCTGAAAATATCTGACCTTTGCATTGACAGTGTTTCACAGAATCCTAACTGATACACATTTAATGGGCGTATTACAGTCTGTTCATCAAGATGAGATAAGGTCTTCAATTGTAATGAGGGTCAACAAGGTGTGATGGTCAATATCTCGCCGATTTGCATTGGACTCCATAGCTGACTTGTGCCTTCAGTTTCAGACATCACCAAGGTTTCCAAAACACTTACCCAAAATATTAAAATGACCTCCGAACCACCTCCTTTGTATTTGGAAGGTGAGTATGGGGGAAGAGAAAATTGCCAGTTGTTGACCATTACAGAAATTACTTGCAAGGTACTAGTATTTGATAGCTGCAGTTTCACTCGCATTATCATCTGTTTTTGTTGACAAGTTTCCGAGATTTTAATCTTGGATTGCAAATGTTACCCTATCACAAAAGGCTTATATTGTCACAGCGTGTATAGTGGCAGAATACAGAATCATCTGTGCATTGCAGCCGTTGTATTGAAAAATGTACCTTTGCTGGAAAAGAGCATTTAAATTTTTAGTCCACTTGGCCATAAATCATCTTCAATGTTCTTGAGGCTCGTAGACAACATATTGAAACTTCGCTCGCTTCTTTTATGAGAGTGCCGCCATTTGCATTGCAGTGGTTTAAATTGTGTCAGCAGTTTTGGGACATAAACCTCTCCGAGTAGGGCCTTATAACTCACCTATTAAAATTCAACCTGGCCTGGAACTCAGCAAGAATATGCTGTTTGGGGACATTTTATTTCAGTCCTGTTTTCCCCCACTCCTCCTCAGCTAGGACGATGCTGAAGATTGCATAGGCTTTTCTGAGGCTATGGTCAATACCAATCAACTGCTACCACAGTATGACCACCCTTGAAATACTGTATTCAAGTAAGGTAAAGGTAAAGGTAGCCCTGACCATTAGGTCCAGTCGCGGACGACTATGGGGTTGCAGCGCTCATCTCGCTCTATAGGCCGAGGGAGCCGGCAATTGTCCCAGACAGCTTCCGGGTCATGTGGCCAGCATGACTAAGCCGCTTCTGGCGAACCAGAGCAGCACACAGAAACGCTGTTTACCTTCCCGCTATTTATCTACTTGCACTTTGATGTGCTTTTGAACTGCTATTTGGGCTGGAGCTGGAACCGAACAACGGGAGCTCACCCTGTCACAGGGATTCGAACCGCCGACCTTCTGATCAGCAAGTCCTAGACTGAGTGGTTTAGACCACAGCGCCCCCCGCATCCCTTGTATTCAAGTATTTAACCTCAAATAGACTATTGTAGTGTTGGGAAAGGTACAAGAGAAGTCAACCCAAATGATCTGGGGCTCTTCTAAAAGGTAAGGTCACAACATCCAGCACTATTTAATTTAGAAAAGTGAAAGGGGGCATAATAGTTTGGGGGGAGGTGAGGAAGGGCAGGTGTAGAGAAAGTTGGTGGACATTTTTCTATCTCTTTCATAAAACAAGAGCCCTGGTGTGACAGACAGATCCTGAGTCAACCTCCTGGAGACTCAGCAGCCAATCGGGATTGAGTGGAGTGTCATCCAGTCAGGAGGGAATTGAGAGTTAAAAGAAAGAACCTGTCATATTTAACTGTCAGAAAGGACTTGGATTGGGTTTAGCTAGGGGATTGGCTGGTTGGTTAGGGGTTTGCTAGGCAGGGAAAAGCAAATTATTTCCTTTTAGGGGAGGAAAAGATCCTAGTAACATGCTTAAAGTGAAAGTAATAAGTAAAGTTCTTGATTTTGATTTAGACTGAGACCAAGTGTTGTGCTTTATCAGATTAATCAGTAAGCTTTAACTCTCATCAAGTATGCATTAATAAAAATTCAGTTTTGTTTCCAACTTTCTTTTTTACTTTAGTCCCAGAGACCTTGTGATATTAGCAAATTCTACCACATACAAAGAATCTCAGGCCTGTCAAGTGTCAGGGGGTGACTAAGGGTTAAAAGGTAAAGGGACCCCTGACCATTAGGTCCAGTCGTGACCGACTCTGGGGTTGCGGCACTCATCTCGCATTATTGGCCGAGGGAGCCGGCGTACAGCTTCCAGGTCATGTGGCCAGCATGACAAAGCCGCTTCTGGCGAACCAGAGCAGCGCACGGAAACGCTGTTTACCTTCCCACTGGAGTGGTACCTATTTATCTACTTGCACTTTGCCGTGCTTTCGAACTGCTAGGTGGGCAGGAGCAGGGACCGAGCAACGGGAGCTCACCCCGTCGCGAGGATTCGAACCGCCGACCTTCTGATCGGCAAGCCCTAGGCTCTGTGGTTTAACCCACAGCACCACATTATTAAGCTCCCATCTTTATTGAGGCAGTGAAATGAATGGTGGGAGATGTTTTATGCTGTTTCAGCATGTACATCTTGTTGTATACTGCTCTAATATATTTTACAAGGGGCGGTCTATAAATATTTTTTATTAAAAAAAATATAGATCCATTTGGGGGCGCCATTTGGACCACCTGTGGTCTGCTCTAGAAAGTTGATACTGCTTACGTATACCAGGTGGAAAGCCTGTCTGGCTTCCCCATTAAGAGCATCCTCATAAGAGGCACAATAGCAACCATATTAACGGGTTTGAGAAATGCTCAGCATGCTCCCTGTGTCAATGCCGCTAACACTCCATTTCATTGGACATCATTAGCCGCATAATTGGTAGAAAGAGCTTTGTGCTTCTAGAAGTGGCGCTTAACATTTTGAAATGAATTGGTACTGGATGGTTTACTGCAGTGATGCTTTGTATGTCTTTGTATTGCTTGTTCAGTATAATTATTTAATTGACACTGAAATGGGAATTGGTCATATGAAAGGTTTACCATTGGGAAATTCCGCTGAAGTATACTAAGCAAGGCGAGCTCACTGGGCTGCCTAGATGGGTTGATAATTAACTATTGTTGTTCTCTAGCAGCTAACACGTGAGTGTTTAACCTTGGATCAGGTGGCAAAGGTATTTGGTTGCAAATCTCCATTTTGGAAGATGGTTGCCTTTAGTCTTTGTTCTCAGGACCTGCATAGCCTAAGGCAGGCTTCCTCAACCTCGGCCCTCCAGCTGTTTTTGGCCTATAACTCCCATGGTCCCTAGCTAGCAGGACCAGTGGTCAGGGATGATGGGAGTTGTAGTCTCAAAACATCTGGAGGGCCGAGGTTGAGGAAGCCTGGCCTAAGGGGTAGGAATGCAGGCCAATGGAACTTGTGAGAGGCAGAGCTATGCTTGTCAGTTTATTTTATTTTATTTCTAAGAAGATGAACCTGTGCTGGGCTTGCACAAGATATCATACGGAATTATTTAGATGCATCTTTGATGTTTTTGTTCTGTTTTGAAGAAAGTTCGGCAAGTAAAGTTTTGGGTCTGGACAATGTGTCATCCCAAAAGCAGTCAGTTTTTATGCACCCAGTCCGTACAAACTGTGCAATATTAATATCTGAAATATTGCTTCTGGAGCAGCTTTGGGCACAGCTTTGTAAAATAAATAAATACAACATTACAACATTACAATCAGCATCAATGATATTAGTCATGTGGCCAGCATGACTAAGCCGCTTCTGGCGAACCAGAGCAGCGCACGGAAACGCCATTTACCTTCCTGCTGAAGCGGTACCTATTGATCTTCTTGCACTTTGACATGCTTTCGAACTGCTAGGTGGGCAGGAGCTGGGACCGAGCAACGGGAGCTCACCCCGTCGCGGGGATTCGAACCGCCGACCTTCTGATCAGCAAGCCCTAGGCTCTGTGGTTTAACCCACAGCGCCACCCGCGTCCCATCAATGATATTAGTTAACATCTAATGCTAGAAAGCACCATGTGTCACGGGGCTTGGAGGAAGAGCAGGCCATTCACAGGTCAGAGAGGGAGACACGAGGCTAACATGCAGTTAGTTTCTTTATTAAGGAAAGGGGAAAATACAAGGAAGATCATAAAGGCAACCCACCCACCCCCACCCCATGAAGAAGTTGCTCAAACTGGCGTGCAGCCCCTCCTGAAGAAGAAGAAGAAGAAGAAGAAGAAGAAGAAGAAGAAGAAGAAGAAGAAGAAGAGTTTGGATTTGATATCCCGCTTTATCACTACCCGAAGGAGTCTCAAATCGGCTCACATTCTCCTTTCCCTTCCTCCCTCACAACAAACACTCTGTGAGGTGAGTGGGGCTGAGAGACTTCAAAGAAGTGTGACTAGCCCAAAGTCACCCAGCAGCTGCATGTGGAGGAGCGGAGACGCGAACCCAGTTCACCAGATTACGAGTCTACCACTCTTAACCACTACACCACACTTTGCTCTCTAGCCTTCTGAGTAAGGGCTCCTCCCCAGTAATATTCTGCTACGTCGACCCCTGGCAGTCTCTCTCTGTGGCTGCCTGGCTCGTTGCTCGGCAACATGCGACATCCTTTGGAGCGACATCCTTAGGAGCAAGTGGGCCTGGAGAGCCATCAGCAGAGAACCTGTCTTGATGGAGCTATGGGTGAGATGCAGGGTCTGCCTCCCCTCTGTCATCTCTGTCGGAGCCTGCATCCAAACTGGAAACCTCGTCACCTTGCCCTTTGCTGGGCCACCTGCCTGCTTCTGTCTGTGATCCTTCAAGCTTCCTGCTTCGAGTACCTCCCAACTTGTCCCCTCCTCTGAGGTGTGGCCAGTGTCCTGCCACCAGGATCCTGTATCTAACTCATCTTCTCCTGTGCCTTTCCCGGGGGGAAGGGGCTCTTGGGTATAATAATAATAATAATAATAATAATAATAATAATAATAATAATAATAATAATAATTTATTTATACCCCGCCCATCTGGCTGGGTTTCTCTAGCCACTCTGGGCAGCTTCCAACAGAATATTAAAATACAATAATCTATTTAACATTAGAAGCCTCTCTAAAGAGGGCTGCCTTCAGATGTCTTCTAAAAGTCTGGTAGTTGTTGTTCTCTTTGACATCTGGTGGGAGATGGGCGGGCGCCACTACCGAGAAGGCCCTCTGCCTCGTTCCCTGCAACTTGGCTTCTCGCAGAGAGGAAACCACCAGAAGGCCCTCAGAGGTGAACCTCAGTGTCCGGGCAGAACGATGGGGGTGGAGACGCTCCTTCAGGTATACTGTTATGAAGCTTCCACCACCCTTCCTCATCCAGCCAGTCCCTGATACCATGTGACAAAGCGCACTTGAACTCATCACACCAGCAATTGTTGAGAACTCGTGTGTAATGACTTTTACAGGGATGGTGTAAGGATTATTCCAAGAGAAAAAAATGCCCTGAAGGAGTTTGTTAGGTGAATCACACCCTTAGTTCTATGCAGACATATAAAAGGACCCAACCTAATTGCAAATTCTTCTGGTATATTCTTTCTGCTGACAACACCCATTGCTTCTGGAAATTTACAAGATTCCCCTTAAACATTCTGAAACTCTTGGCATATATTATCTTCCCATTTTCTAATGCATCTCCAACACTATCTTTCCTCCTATGACTAATTTCAGTATAAATAATTTGCCGCTTCAAAACTGATTTATGAGAATCGTACAATCTTAACAGTGGATTCATCCCCCCACTAAAGAAAAGAAAAGAAATTCAAGTTTAGGATAGGTGCATAACATAAGGAATTTTAATATTTTCAGCCTTTGTTTTCAACTATACTGTATATGACTGTTGATATGCCCCAAATGATGTGGAATATAAATATGAATCGCTACTCTTTTTGCTTTATAAAGTGAGTTGTAAGGGGCTATATTGAAAAGACTAGCAAATGAAATGTCAAGTCCTCGACAATCTGGGAAAATAAAACACCTAGATTTGATTTTTCCATCAATATATGCCATTAATCTTTTAAACAGGCCTTATGCATTAATTCAGCTAACCGTTTATGAAGGGGGAATTTTTATTAGGTGGAGCTCTGTTCTTGCAAGCCAAATCAGATTTACAGAAGTTCAAATTCCGGTATAACATAAAATGTGAATCATTTATCCTGTATCAGGCTGTACAATAAACATATATCAGAAAGCAGTGAAGATCTATAATGCTCGTTTTTATGGTGACATCCTACTCTGACATCCTTCCTGACAGAAATGTGCATACTGTCGGCATTTAATCAATGCCCCAGTGTGCACCCTCCCATACTGAACCATAATATATCTATAACTTAAGGCTCTCCAAAGTTACCGGGGAGTAAGACCAGTAAGACCACCTGCCCAGTAAACACACATAGGTTATGGGTGTCAGGTAACAAGGTATTTTAAGGAGAAGAACGACTTGCAGACAGATCATTTGTCTCACCATTTGATCATAGAACTGGAAGAATCCTTAAAGGTTGTTTAGTCCATTTAGCATTTAGTGCATACTACTGCGGGTGGCGCTGTGAGTTAAACCACAGAGCCTAGGGCTTGCCGATCAGAAGGTCAGCGGTTCGAATCCCCGCAATGGGGTGAGCTCCTGTTGCTCGGTCCCTGCTCCTGTCAACCTAGCAGTTCGAAAGCATGAAGTGCAAGTAGATAAATAGGTACCACTGCAGCGGGAAGGTAAATGGTGTTTCTGTGCACTGCTCTGGTTCACCAGAAGCGGCTTAGTCATGCTGGCCACATGACCCGGAAGCTGTATGCCGGCTCCCTCAGTCAATAATGCGAGATGAGGGCCGCAACCCCAGAATCAGTCACAACTAGACCTCATGGTCAGGGGTCCCTTTACCTTTTACTGTGGGTAGCGCTGTGGGTTAAACCACAGAGCCTAGGGCTTGCTGATCAGAAGGTCGGTGGTTCGAATCCCCGCGACGGGGTGAGCTCCTGTTGCTCGGTCCCAGCTCGCGAGGATTCGAACCGCCGACCTTCTGATTGGCAAACCTCTGTGGTTTAGACCACAGTGCCACCCACGTCTTTCCCCAAAAAACCAGAGTCCTTTCTGTTGGGGATAATTCAGACTGAAATTCCCACGTGTCAAACAAGACTATGTATGCTACTACTGCGGCCCTTGTTTTGTTAGGCCCAAAATGGAAAATGAGTGAGGTCCCAACCAAAGAAGAATGGCAACTTAAATTGATGGATTACGCACAACTTGCAAACTTAACATATAGGATAAGAGAACAAGAAGAACATACCTTTCAAGAAGATTTGAAAACATTTATTGAATATATGGGAAATAATTGTGTACAGCTGAAAACGCTGGCAGCATTAAGATAAATTCAACAGTGTAAAAAAGTTTTAATGGATGCAATAATGGAATACTGAATGGTTTAGTTTTTGTAAAATATGCAGGGATTTAAAATATGTAAAATGAAGCATGGAAAGAGAATAAGGGAAGTCACTGATATTTTAAGGATGTAAAATGAGTATTTTAAATTGCAAAACAGAAAATTTAATAAATATATTTTTAAAAAAAATCAAAAGAGATAGAAAGAAATACAGCAGACATCATGTTAGATCATAAATAAAGTCATGGGACAGTCTTGGGAGAGTCCACTTGTCTGAGTCTCCATTGTTTTAACCTATCTGAAAAAGACAATGTTCACTGGTTGATTGCAAAGACAGATAAAATAATGCAAGTGTTAATTCGCTGTAGGTATAGGACAGGCTATAAAATCAAAGTTGGTGAACATTCACTGCTTTGTGCCTTTTGGAAGAGGAGCAAACAAAAGATTTTCTTAAAAACCGACGCCACACCGCAAGATTCCAGTCCTTAGTTCTCCCCTCCCTCTAGGAAACAAATCGTAGAAAATTGCAATTGTTCTGTGACTGGAGAAGGCAGGCATAGTATCCAAGAATGCATTATAGGATTATTCCGTAGCGAGGCAGACACAGAAGAAAGTCCTTGAAAACGACTAAAACAAAAACACTTTTATTTAGGAGCTCCTTAAAAGTGAATCACGCTGAGTTTTTGAAATAATGTCGGGGTGCGCTACGTGAAGAAACGGAAGCGACGGGAGTGGGCTCCCAACTAAGCTTGCTCACCCGCGTTAACATTTTTTTATTTTGTTCCATGTAACACTTGTCTACCTATCTTTCACGGCGCAGCTCATTGCATTTTTAAAAGATGCTTTCTCCGGGAGCTAATTGAGCTTTATCTATGTGAGTGAGCCTGTATCTGTCACTGACAGCCTGCAGAAGGCCATTTCTTCAATTGCTTGAAAAGGACTAAAAGAGTCAGACATGACAAACTGCAGCCCAGAATACCTGGCAGCCAGCCTATTAGTGCTGCAATGCCAAGATGCACAAATAAATTACTTATATAACATACACTCGCTTTATTTCTGTCAGGAACCCTCCCGCTGCTTATACAGAGGAAGGGACTTTAATTCCGCCGCGGCGCCATTCCAACCCACCTCCTCCTCCGGAACTGTGCTTGCCGGAGCTTTTCAGAAACCCAATGTATTATTTATTTATTTTTACCAGAAATATAATTGCGAACATTCTGGTTCTGTTTTGTAAATGTCATTTCTTTAAAAAAAAGAATCAGCTCTCCTTCGTTTCAGCAGCTGTTAGGAACGCAATGCTCGTTCTGCACATATAAGTAAACTGGGTGGCTTATATAGTGTTTCAGGTGGGGGTGTCATTTTTGAATAATCTCCCACATTAAAACAAAAACTCCCTAGAAGTTTTTTTATTATTATTAAAAAAATACTTTTAAGAAGCTTTTGTGGACTCTAGAGGCCTTTTGGGGAATTCTGAGTTTCGGGCACTTTGAAGTTTGAAAGATCTGCCTGCACTGCGACAGTTTGATGGTATTTCTCTTGTTTAATCTCTGTGGTTTGTTTTTATGCTGAATTTGCATTTTGGCATTTGATGGTGTGTTCATCTACTTCTGATGCAAGCTACCCAAATAAACTCAGTTATGGGGTGGCATTTGTTAAATAACCTAGCAGATGAGGGAGAATTCTACCCCAGCTTGCCCACTGTTAATGCTTGATTTCTGAATACTGTACACATACATACACACTCATAACAAAATAAAAAATAAAAAAAATCCTTCCAGTAGCACCTTAGAGACCAACTAAGTTTGTTCTTGGTATGGGCTTTCGTGTGCATGCACACTTCTTCAGATACACTGAAACAGAAGTCACCAGACCCTTATATATAGTGAGAGGGTAGAGAGGGGTATTACTCAGAGGGGTGGTGGGAATGGGTGATAGGCTGATAGCTGTGGCAAACCTGTTGACGACTGTTAACGACTGCAATTAGTCTTACAGGAAAAAGGAAGGAATTTTCTGGAAGGAATTTATTTATTTATTTATTTATATCTTTTTCCTGTAAGACTAATTGCAGTCGTTAACAGATATCAACAATCTGGGATAGCAGCGGGAAACGGCATTGGAATAAGGGAGTTTCCCGCCAAAAAAGGGAGGGTTGACAGCTATGGGGAAGGGCTGTATGTAAGCCATTGTGTTGGCCTTTTCAGCTGAATAGCATGATTCCAATGATGATGATGATGATGATGATAGACAAAACAGGTTTAGGGGGCATGCAGAGGAGAGGGTGGGGGGGGACTCATTCCACAAGCAGACTATGTTCCCCCCTGTGCATTCCCCACTTAGCACTATGTTGAATTCCAGAAAGTTGAAGTGGGCATTGTAAGCTCCATGGTCCAATCTCCCCCTTCAGTACAAGAAATATAGAACCCTGACATCGTGTTGTGAGTTGGGGGAGGTAGTCTATGTGCCTGGGTTCCTTCTAATTCCTGGATCCAACAAGGATCCAATTGCTGGCATAGCCAGACAAATTTATTGGTAAGGGCCCCTAAACGTGGGTCATTAAGGTGACAAAGGAAGTACCAGAGGTAAAATGGGTGGGGGAGTTCCATCCCTCAACTGTCAGAAAGATAAAAGCCAGAGCTGAGTTGTGTGAGGAAGCTAGAAGCAGGCTGGGCAGCTGAGAGACAGAGCCATGCCTGATCTCTGCTGGGAGCCAAGTCTGTGGCTATGGGAGAAGCAAACCCTTGTCAATTGGTTTCATTGTCAAAGCGCTCCTACCATCAATAAATTTATCATCGGCATTAGAGAAGACTCCCTGGAAAAGATCCTGATGTTGGGAAAGATGGAGGGCACAAGGAGAAGGGGACGACAGAGGACGAGATGGTTGGACAGTGTTCTCGAAGCTACCAAGATGAGTCTGACCAAACTGCAGGAGGCAGTGAAAGACAGTAGGGCCTGGCGTGCTCTGGTCCATGGGGTCACGAAAAGTCGGAAACGACAAAATGACTAAACAACAATAACACAAACCCATTAGGTATGAGTTTTGCTCTGGGCAATTGGTGCAAAGTGGCTTCCTTACTGGTCAGACTCATCTGATGTTAGCCGCTCTGAGTCTGGCTCCGGCCGGGGAGGGCGGGGTACAAATCAAAAAATTAAGTTTGTTATTATTATCTCCCTGTACTTCTCTCCTTCAGGGACCCAGGTGGCGCTGTGGGTTAAACCACAGAACCTAGGGCTTGCTGATCAGAAGGTCGGCGGTTCGAATCCCTGCGATGGGGTGAGCTCCCGTTGTTCGGTCCCTGCTCCTGCCCACCTAGCAGTTCGAAATCACGTCAAAGTGCAAGTAGATAAATAGGTACCACTCCGGCGGGAAGGTAAACAGCATTTCCGTGTGCTGCTCTGGTTCGCCAGAAGCGTCTTGGTCATGCTTGGTACGCCGGCTCTCGGCCAATAAAGCGAGATGAGCGCCGCAACCCCAGAGTCGGACACGACTGGACCTAATGGTCAGGGGTCCCTTTACCTTTACCTTTACTTCTCTCCTTCAGGCAGTGGCTAGCTGCAGGCATGCAGTCTAAATTTTCACCTCACTTTGCTAAGAGTTTGGAGCCTACCGCAGACTGAAGTCCCAACAGGTTAGAACCAACAGGTGGGTCCAGAGCACCAATTCTTTTCGAAAGGCGTCCACCAAGGCACACTTATCTCAGTCCCACTGTTAAAACCACACGTCTGCCCTCTTTCCACGCTCATCTTTCAGAAACCTATTCCCTCTCCGCACTGCTTCTGTCTCAAAAGCCACTGGAGAAAGCACCAAAGTTTCCATCAATGAGATGACATATTGCATTGTCCGAGCACGTTATGAATTTAATAGATTCCTCAATACTTTGTCATGATGAAACATGTGTCAGCAGAACCTGAACAAACGTAGTGATATTATGAAACCTCTGGCTTCACATATCAAGATATTTAATGCCTGTGCCAATAATGCCAATGTATTGTTTTCTGGAATTTAATGGTATTGTTGTCACTGTCCGTCTCCAGTTTTTTCTGCAGTGATTGAAAAACGGTCAATAAACACATTTGCTTCCTGCAGCAGGTTAGCTGGGCACTTCTAAATGGAGAGTCGCTTAAGGGAGCATCCTGCCAGTTAAAAAGAGACAAAACCAGCTTAAGCAGACTTAAATCATGTTACTTATTACTCCCCGGGGGGGGGGGACTATTAAATACCCCCCCCCCCAAAAAATGGGGGGAAATGGGCGGAAACAGAAAAACAAAAAACAAGAACAAAACCCAGGTTGCCACACGTTTGTGAAATTCTGGACATCTCTTAACATTCAAAAACTTCAAGAAAGAATGGGGAAAAATTATAATTTATTTAGGAGACCACTGTAAGCAGATGGAAACATTAGCAGGATTTTAATATCGCTTGTAATGTAACAAACACTTTGGACAATGTGGACAGATACAAAATATAGATTATGAAATAATATGCAGTTGAAAATGTTGACAATAAGACCCATGGAAGGGATGTCTCAAGATTCAGAGAAATCTCTATATACAGATGGGCATTTGGTATTGTTATAAACTTATATTTGTAAAACCAAATAAAAACATTAAAAAAAATTCCCCTGACGCCATCTTAGGCGTTTGATTCCCATACATGTCCAGAATATCCCATACATATGGCAAACCTATTCAGGGGTATTTGAGTCTGGTTCTTCCATTGCTCAGCTATTGCTAACTGTGCTGCCATTTGTCATCTCTCATGAGCTCTTTGTTTTCTTAATGGCTAGCCTGTCTTAGTCATCTTTTCACACTTACTCACAGAGTGTTTGTTGTGGGGGAGGAAGGGAAAGGAGAATGTTAGCCACTTTGAGACTCCTTCGGGTAGTGATAAAGCGGGATATCAAATCCAAACTCTTCTTCTTCTCTTACTGAATGCAAGGATGAGAGTGCCTTCCAGTAGCACCTTAGAGACCAACTAAGTTTTTTATTGGTATGAGCTTTCGTGTGCATGCACACTTCTTCAGATACGTAGTTAAAACTATGGTTTTCCCAGTAGTGATGTATGGAAGTGAGAGCTGGACCATCAAGAAGGCTGATCGCCGAAGAATGGATGCTTTTGAATTATGGTGCTGGAGGAGACTCTTGAGAGTCCCATGGACTGCAAGAAGATCAAACCTATCCATTCTGAAGGAAATCAGCCCTGAGCGCTCACTGGAAGGAGAGATCCTGAAGCTGAGGCTCCAAGACTTTGGCCACCTCATGAGAAGAGAAGACTCCCTGGAAAAGACCCTGATGTTGGGAAAGATTGAGGGCACAAGGAGAAGGGGACGACAGAGGATGAGATGGTTGGACAGTGTTCTTCAAGCTACCAACATGAGTCTGACCAAACTGCGGGAGGCAGTGGAAGACAGGAGTGCCTGGCGTGCTCTGGTCCATGGGGTCACGAAGAGTCAGACATGACTAAACGACTAAACAACAATAACAAGGGTGCTACTGGAAGGAATTTTTTTTTATTTTGTTTCAACTACAGCAGAGCAACACGGCTATCTACCTGCAACAAGGATTAGAGTGGTCTAGCACTCAGTTGAACACTCTGAGCCTCAATTAAATACTAACACTTCCTGAACGTAGCACCCACAAATTCATAACAATCTAAAGTAATAAAAAGCAGATAGTCTCTATTATTACTATCCAATGAGCTCCTGCTTTAAAAAAAAAATCAAGGAGGAGACTGGGCACGTTTTGCTTCTTTCAAGAGGGTCTTTTAAATTCATGTCACAGCACACCAAATAGGAGCAAAGTTCTGAAATTAAAGAGCTTAAAAACATTTGCAATAAGAATAGAGCAATTAGTGAAGCCACTATAATTATGATCAGGTTATTAGTGGATTGCTTAATTACCAGAGGACCCCATCCCTTACTCAAGTGTTCTGGCCTACAGTACATCAAGACTTCTTATCTTATCTTAATGTATTTCCATTTTTAATACATTAATTACATTTCTCTCACATGGAGATAGGAGGGAGAACAAGATGTTCTTAACTGGATAGATGGGAGAGAAAAAGGCTGCCGTGTTGAGCAAACTTCTGCTTAGTGACCATAAACTGCACAGACCTGGCCAAAATGAGGAAACCAGAAAGAAGCCTTGCAAATAAGCCAGAGACTTATAAAACAATGTTGTGAAATGTCCAAATTGTCTCGTTGCTGCTGTTAGAACTGCAATGCGATGGGCAGTGTGTGTGCACAGCTGAATAGGTCACAGCGCACTTTTGCATGGTAAGGCAGAGGAGGGAAAAGAAGAAGAAGAAGAAGAAGAAGAAGAAGAAGAAGAAGAAGAAGAAGAAGAAGAGGAAGAATTATACCCACCCTTCCCGGTTTAAGAACTGGGCTCAGGGCAGCTAACAGCAAATATAAAACATTGATTAAAATGCAACTTAAAAACAGCATAAAATACAACATAAAATGCAGCATCAATATCAATAAAATTTAAAAGTTCAGGGGTCATTTTGGGGGGGGGAGGCAAAGAAACCCAGTGAGTAGACATCAAATGATCACCAGGGCTAACTGGCCAGGTTGGTCCTACTGGGGCCAGCAAGGAGACCAGGGAAGAATTTAAATGTGGGGTCGCAGAAGGGTTTCTTCATAGAAAAAGGGAAGGGAAAAAGGAATGGAGGATCAGGCTAAATTGAAGGCCAGGTGGAATAGCTCTGTCTTACAGGCCCTGCGGAAGGAGATCAAGTCCTGCAGGGCCCTCGTCTCATGGGACAGAGCATTCCACCAGGTCGGAGCCAACACTGAAAAGGCCCTGGCCCTGGTGGAGGAGAAACAGAAGGAGAAACAGAAACAGAAATACCCTGTGACATTTCCAGGAAAGCAGATGTGAATTGGTAGTCAAAGCCTTGGCGCTTCCTCTTACAACTGGGTAAAGGCCACAAGGATTTGGTTCAGGGTGTACTTAAAAGCATGCCCAACAGTTTGTTAGAACCCAGGTGGCGCTGTGGGTTAAACCACAGAGCCTAGGGCTTGCTGATCAGAAGATCGGCGGTTCAAATCCCTGCAACGGGGTGAGCTCCTGTTGCTCGGTCCCAGCTCCTGCCAACCTAGCAGTTTGAAAGCACCTCGAAGTGCAAGTAGATAAATAGGTAGATCCGGCGGGAAGGTAAACGGCGTTTCCGTACGCTGCTCTGGTTCGCCAGAAGCGGCTTTGTCATGCTGGCCACATGACCCGGAAGCTGTATTTTCCCTCCCCAGAGGCACAACCCCTCGTCCCCCCCCCTCCTATGCTCTATTGCCAAAAGGTCGGTTCGCAAGCTGAAGCTGCCACCTTTTAATAAATGTATGAGAATGTCTAGATAAATGGAAAATGTCACCCTGTGGCACCTTTGATAAGCACCACATTCAATACTTTGAGGCAATGGAGATTAAAGCGCTTTGGCACTATTCAGTTCCACCAACGTGCAGTCAGAACCGAGCTGACTCACTTAACCTTTACCAAAATAAAAACATATTTCCTAACAACTGAGAAACAGCTCATTTCTCCCGAAAAGTATCCTCAAAGCAGCAAGTGCATCCACTCAAATATGCAAGACTTATTTCCAGTTACTTTCTAAATGAGAACGGTCCCCGTATGTTTTGCCCAAGCATTTTATCATATGAGCGTCACTTCAGATCAGTATTGTCAACTTTGTTCTCTTCCTCTCTCTTTTTGCTTTGTGCAAAACACATGCTGCAAATATTGGTGGTGGAACTCTTGCTGGCATTCCTCTTTGATATTTCTTTTGCTTTTTCTCTACAGAGCCACTGCAGACTGAAAACAGATACACGTGTGTGTGTGTGTGTGTGTGTGTGTGTGTGTGTGTGTGTGTGTGTGTAGTTCTTGTTGTTGTTCTTGTTGTTGTTTTACTGCTGGATCAGTAACTTATAAGCAGACCAAAACTGGGATATATCAGTACAGTGGTACCATCTGGTTGCAAATGGGATCCGTTCCGGAGCCCCGTTCACAACCTGAGCAGAACGCAACATGAAGCGCCATGTCTGCGCATGTGCGTGACGCAATTCGGCGCTTCTGCACATGCGCAAAGCACGATTCAGCGCTTCTGCGCATGCGCAAATCGCCGAACCCGGAAGTAACCCATTCTGGTACTTCCAGGTTCAGCGCGTTCGTATCCCATGATGAAAGCAACCTGCAGCGAACGTATCCAGAGGTATGGCTGTATATTGCAATGTTGAAAACCAGATATCGCCCAGCCCTAGATACAGTCCATTACCTGGGGCAATGGCAAGCAGCTCCCGACACCTGTGAATCCTCACCCGCTGTATCAGACTGCTAGTCTTTCATATGTTCTTGCACACAGCCATAGATGGAACAGGGCAATTATGTTTCTGCGGCATTCTGCCCCACGGTAAAGTCATTTTACTCCTGGGTATCTAACATCTGTCTCACATGTTGCACAGAACCTAGCTTACCCTACTTCCCTATCAGATTACTTCCAGCAAATTTCTCCCCAACGCCACTTAAGAGGCAAGGCTTCCTATAACTCAGAGGCAAATGCCGTAGCAGCAATGTCCTGGTGCTGTAAGCCCGGTACATCTACAGACCCAGATTTTTTTATTTTTTTTATTCTTTTACATTAGTTCTCACTCTTCCCATCTGCCTGTTTCCCTCTCCCACTCTTTAGGGTTTGTTTCAAACATATGGCACTAAAATAAACCTGTCCAGAGATGCCTTCCACAAGAGAAATGATTTTCCCATTGAGCAAAGTCTGACACAGTTTGGAAAGATTAAGGGAGGGAACAAACCACCACATAATGTACTCATCACTATTCCCTGATTTAGCCTCATGGCTGCCTTGGATTTTTTTTGGGGGGGGGGATGATAGAAGTAAACAAGGGCTGGTGTTTTAAACGGGGTGTTTTTTTTGGTGTGCATTTTATAAATTCTGTGAAAATCCTTCTTTTAACTTTTGAAGAACAAAGTGGAAGGATATTTGTGAGGTGGGGACAGGAACTGAGGATGCTGAGAGGGGGGTTAACTGGACCAATGACTAAGTACAGGCAGCAACCCTCTTGCACAGGGTTTCCGTTCCTGAGTCCCACGCACATCGGTGGCGCACATATAAGCCCACACCGTTATGCACCATTCCTGTTAGGCCCCTGTTCTGCCTCTTCTGGGTCCAAAAGGACCCACATTTCTGACGGGGAGAATCCGGGAACAGCGGGACCAGACTATTTAAATTTACAGACTATTTGAAAGAAAGTACTCAATTGAATACGTTAGTAGGACTACAAGAGGTTTTGTAGATCAAGGAAGAAATGCTGTTGTTAATATGAACTTATATTGATCAAAGTAGCGAGAGACATAATGAAACAATGGAAGAAATAAGAAATATAAAATTAAGGTATAGATATTAGATGGTCACAAGGAAGGTCTGAAGGAAGTCAAGGCTATAATAAGCCAAAAAGGTAGAAGAAGTGTAAAATTATGTGATTGTTATTATTGTTAAAAATTATTTTTGAAACCAATAAAAATGATATTAAAAAACAAAACAAAAGGACCCACGTATCAGCAGTCACACATCAACTAGATATGCACAAAATGGTCGCCAGCTGTACTAAGGTGCAGAACACTAAAATGTCAGAGTGAGGAACAGGCTATTTTGTGCTTGGGGGGCACAGTCTGAGGGCACACGGTGACAGTCACCTTGATGAAATGGAACAGGTCTGGGTCTGGTCAGCTCCTAGATATAATAATAATAATAATAATAATAATAATAATAATAATAATAATAATTTGTTATTTGTACCCCGCCCATCCGGCTGGGTTTCCCCAGCCACTCTGGGCAGCTTCCAACAAAGATTAAAGGTAAAGGGACCCTGACCGTTAGGTCCAGTCGCAGACGACTCTGGGGTTGCGGCTCTCATCTCACATTATTGGCCGAGGGAGCCGGCGTACAGCTTCCGAGTCATGTGGGCAGCATGACTAAGCCGCTTCTGGCGAAACCAGAGCAGCGCATGGAAACACCGTTTATCATCCCACTGCAGCGGTACCTATTTATCTACTTGCACTTCGTGCTTTCAAACTGCTAGGTTGACAGGAGCAGGGACCGAGCAACGGGAGCTCACCCTGTCGCGGGGATTCGAACCGCCGACCTTCTGATCGGCAAGCCCTAGGCTCTGTGGTTTAACCCACAGCGCCACCCGCGTCCTCCAACAAAGATTAAAATACATTAAAATGTCACACATTAAAAACTTCCCTGAGCCACCTGAGAATCCTACATATGCCACCTTGAGTTCCACAATGGAAGAAATGCAGAATATAAACATACCAAACCAATATCTGAATAAGCATTGCTACACCCCAGAATCACCAGGCTCTGTTCTGTATTACGAGATCCAACCAGAATCATCCCCTAACCCACCAGGTGCCATAACCACCTCCACCGCAATCCACCTCGTTGCACTAGGCCGCACCCCTGGGCGCCATGCCTTAACTCCCAGGCTGCCTCTGCCGAGTCCCAGGAAAATTGGCAACCCTGTCAAAGGCCTGGTCCTCCACAAATCATTTTCTTCCCCAAGCACTGAGATTCAGGACCTGCCCCACTTCTCATATTCCCATGCATTGCTGCTGTTGGGTTGAATAAGAACTCTTTTGCAGTGTGGCTATGTCACAGGAAAGCCATTTGGTCAAGGAGATGGACTACCAAGGCATCCTTGTCACGAGGTCCAAAGGGTCATCAGACCAGCTTTATTTCTCTAGCAACAACAGCTAGAGAAAGTCACACAGGGATTGGGAGATGTTTCAATGGCAAGCATAAATGTGATGAAATGCTGCCTCGACATTTGGGGCTGCTTTAACTTTGGATAGCCTCTTGCTTAGACTTCTGCAGCATACGACCAAACAGCAAACCGAAGCACGCTCCCGAATCTCAGTTTTCCCTCCTTCCAGGGTATTTCTATGGATGATCCCATCCATTCAGATATCATCCCATGGTAAACAGGGTGATATTGCAAGACTTACATGAACAATCAGATCTGGCTGCTTGCTATCACTGAGGGCAAATGGGGGGCAATTTCAAAGAGAGCGCAAGTGAAATAATGTTTATTTTATTTTATTGCAAAAGGGACTTGAAAAACAACCAGGTGTTTTGGACCCCGATGAAAACGTTCACCTTCCCCAAAACAAGTGAGTCGTTTCAGCTTTTTTTACACAAATGCTTGAATCTTCTCTGCATAAGCAAATATGAATAGAATATAGAATATATATATTATTGTCATTGTCGCCGAAATTACTCGGCTGCTCTATTGGAAAAGAAAGTGCTTTGCTCTCATTTACCAATGATCCTTAATCTTTTACCATTCTGGCGGTTCTTTTTTTCCTTTCCTTTCCTTTTTTTTTAAAGCCATCTATTTATTTCCAAAGTGCACTTCAGTTCACTCAAGGACACCTTGTGGTATATGCTTATCGCCCTGATAAATGCCTCCTTCGTTGGTGAAAATTATTCAAGTTAGTGGAGGAGCCAATGGAACTGAGCCCTTTGCAAAGGCATACATCCAAGAAAAGTTGGGCTTAATCACTTATCGATTCATAACAGGGTTCTTCTATATGTTGCTTTCCAAAGCAGATTCAGGGCTGGTGGGGGGAGGGAAGGGAAGGGAAGAAAAATACCAAACCTATGGTCCTAATGGCAAAGTCATTTGCAGTGATCAGCTACCATTCATACCAGCCTGATGAAAAATGGCTTATAAACTGTGATTTCTGCGAGAAGATAGAGTACCAGTAGTTACATTTTGACATGCAGGAAAAAATGGAATGCAATTATGATTTCTTAAACGGAACTCCTTGGTAACGTCTAAAAAGAAGCCATTTAACCCTTTGGCACTGTTTCTGCTCTTCTGTATGTCTTCTGCTGTTGTTGGCACGCATGCATGACTTTTTATATTGGATCAAGTCTCACTTAAACCGATGATCTTGCCGCTCGGAATCTGGAGCTTAATTTACCCGAGGCCCAGTTTGTAAACTTGGACTCATAATGGAAAGCTCAGTTCAGCTCATTGTTCACCATTTCTGAATACAAATGAAAAACAGAATGTGTTTTGATTTTTAATCCAGCTTTTGGCTACAAAACTAGCCCCTAAGGTGACTTGCAAACATTATGAGTGGTGCTGGATCTACACATTTTGTCACAGAGAGCAAAGGTCTGCAATCCTGGCCCGTCTCCAAGTGTGTCCTTTATGCATGGGTTATTTTAACAAGCCCCAGTGGCACAATGGGTCAGTGTGTCTGGCTGTTAACCAAAAGGTTGGTGGTTCGAGCCCACCCAGGGACAGCTATGGGCAGAATTCCTGCATTACAGGGGGCTGGGCTGGAGGACTCTGAAAGGTCTCTTCCAACTCTACAATTCTATGATTCTGTTACAGTCGTACCTTGGTTCTGGAATGCCTTGCATTTTGGCTCCTAAAGGCCGCAAACCCGGAAGTGAGTTTGGAACCCAGAACATTCCTGTTTGTGAATGTTTTTTGGAAGCCGAACATCCGACGCGGCTTCCACAGCTTCCGATTGAGTGCAGGAAGCTCCTGCAGCCAACCGGAAGCCGCACTTTGGTTTTCGAACATTTTTGGAAGTCGAAGGGACTTCCAGAATGGATTCTGTTTGAGAACCAAGGTACGACTGTATTCCTACAGCTACAGAGGTGGTAAGATTTCGAGGCTGATGGGGAATCAAAGATCATGTAGAACTGAACCTACTTCTCTTAAAATGTATCACTCAGGAGCTTCTCTTAAAATGTATCATTCAGGAGCTTGAAAAGCTTTCTCCAGCCTGAACATCACGGAGACTGATGCCAAAAGGCATTAGCACACTTAAGGATCCGCAGAGTATTCACAGTTTGCGTAACAAACTCAGTATTTACATATAATATACTCGGAGCATTCTGCCTTAGCTCCTTCCTCTTTCTCATCAGACAGCAAAGATTGAAAAAACAAAGGACATTAGTCCCACTTCACGGAACACAGTAATACCAAAACATCCTGTCTCTGTCACTTCCCACAATGTGGAATGAAAATATGCACCGTCATGTGATAGACAACAATCTCATGACTGCAGACACAGGGAATGAATCCTAACATATGCATGCTGCAATCAGCACGTGCACATTCTATGTACCAGTGTACAAAACAGTTGACATGCACAAAGAAAGGAGCATACACCCTTTCACACAAACAGTTGTACATGCATGGAGACAGTTTGTACCCAACGTCAGCGTAATGTGTGATCAACCTTCCTTTCATAGCTACAGCAACCATATTTGTCCCAAGACAGCAAAGGATCCACTCATAGAAATGGGCTTCCATTTGTGAGCTGGATGCACATGCAATATCTGAGGAGCAGCGCTCATTCAAACCCAACCGAACCAGCTGGATGCATTTTACACCAGTATAAACTGTTGGAAGACACCCCAGGAAACTGTTGTGGAAAGTTTCAAAGAAGGGAAGCCTAGCATCCTGGAGGCAGGGTAGGTTTTGCAAAATTCGCCCCAGCCGAACGATAGCTGGCTTTCATTTCTTCATTCTTCTTTCTTAATTGGTACTGTATGTTTGGGCATCTAATCTCATTGAGTTTTAGTAGCTCCTGGGGCAATAGGCCTTCCCTACAGTGTTCCTTTTCAACTGGCCACTTTTAACCCCTATTCTGCTGATCCCTCTGTTCAGCATTATTACTGCTTCTCTCCTCACCGGACTTTGAATAGGTGGATGCCGTCAAGGTCTTCGGCAACCTGTCACCTGCAACAAGGACCCGGAGAGTTCCGTAAGAAATAGAGTTTGGTGGCGCTATTAAACGGGAGCTGTCAGGTTCTGCAAGCTGTCGCTTTTGCCACTGAATATAAACAAACCAAACCAAAAACACAAATCAATGTGGCGTGGCACCCGAGCGGCGCCTCAATCTCCCGAAACCTCTTTTGCTGCTCCCTTCCGAAAGCAAAGGATAAATTCATAAGCATGCTTTGCGTTTGACAGCAATTTAGTTGAAAACCATCTGGTGCGTGTGTCACAAACCAGTCTTGGAGAGACAACGTTGTAATTCTTGAAGCATCAGTGTTCCTTGGGGACCCATTATGGTTGTGTCACAAAATTGGGGGTGGGTATTAGAAAACAATAGCTTGAGAAAAAACCAATTCAGATGGCTGCGCCGGGAGTGTGTGTGTGTGGAGGGAACTGTGTTTACTTATTTGCTGATTAGCAATCATTATGTCTGATTGCACGGGAAGGTGACAAGGGAAGCTGCCCATTTGCCTCACAAATGACAATGCATAGGGTTCCTTCCACCGCGAGGTCATAAAATTCGCCACAAAGCGAATATGCAGCATGTTTGGGATGGCGAATGTAGAGGAGGTTAAAAAGTTACAAGCCACCTTGTGGGTTAGATTTACACCACCTCACAGAAGAGGAAGGACAGACAGCGGGAGATATTTAAAGTCCGTTTGAAGCCACATAAACAGTGATTTATAATAAAGTTTACCGGCCTGTTGTGCAGTGCATGCCCTTTCAATTATAGCAACAATGCTCAGAAAGATTGTTATGCCCAAAGATCTTGACCTGCCCACCTTGCACGGTGAGAAAATTCTACTGCTGGTCTTTGGTCTAATACCATAATTTATAGAGAGAATAGCTGCAAATTAACCTTTACTGCGGCTTTTCCTTCCCCCCTCCAAGCACCCTGCAGAGAGTGTTTCTGCACTGATGGATCTATTTTGAAGTTTTCCGTTTCTGGAGTTGAGACCTCAGGGCCACCGCTTCATGAGGGAGGGCTGCCAGAGAGAGAGAGAGAGAGAGAGAGAGAGAGAACAGAAAGGAGCAGGGCTGTTTTCTACGACAGCTGTAAGATTTTTATCCTTATCAGCAGGCACACTTGTTAGAGATCCTGACACCCTGTCCATATCAGCTGATCTCCCTCGGAACTTCTAAATCAATGCAAATTTGCACTGGGCTTCAAAACAGAGCTCTCTGAAATAGGACAGCACAAGTTGCGACTCCTCTACACAGCTGGTCAGCTGTTACATACCCTCCAGCACTCCTCAGATGAAAATAGGGACGTTTCTCACTAACCCCCATTGACTCTCCTCAACCCCCCCCCCAGTTTTTGTTCCCCACCCCACCCCGCAGAACCACCACCACAACACCAACAGGACGCAACACACACACACTCTCTGCAGTCCTTGGTTTTTTAGTCTTGATTTTTTTATTTAAAAAATGCTTTGTGTCTCCATGTCTAATCTCGTCGCTTTCAAAAATTTATTTTTTGGCATGTGTTATTCTTCTTGTAAATCTACCAAAGGATAAAATAAAATCAGGATACAGCCGTACCTCGTGTTGCGGGTTACGAACGCGCCTAACCCGGAAGTACTGGAACAGGTTACTTCCGGGTTTGGCGGTTTGCGCATGCGCAGAAGTGCCGAATTGTGTCTCACACATGCGCAGACGTGACGCTTCATGATGCGAATGGGGCTCCGGAACAGATCCCATTTGCATCCAGAGGTACCACTGTAAAGGGTTTTTCTCCGGGCAGTGGGGGGGCGTGTATGCTACATCTCGTTGGTATAGAAGTGGTGGCACTCACTCTTCTGGTAAGAAATGCTCTGCATGGGTGGGGGACAAAAAATGGAGGGGAGTCGTGGATGGTCCGTTGCGTGGGGTGAGATATGTCCCTATTATCATCCAAGAATTGTTGGAGGGTATGTAGGCATACTGCCTTCAATGCCTGTCAGAGGTTTGACACTTCCCATTTCCACAACCTCTGTGTCAGGGACTGTGTTAAGGAGGGTTGCACTGAGGAGGAATGGTGGGAGCTACCCCCTCCCCTTGATCCTGAATCTTCCCAGGAGCAGGAGGACAATATAGATTTGGAACAGTGGTTTGCAGAAGGGCATAGTTCAGAAGGCAGAAGCTGGGAAATACTAGTTGGGGAACAGCTAGGAGAAGAAACACTGGGAGAGAGAGGGTTAACAGATTCACAGTCTCTGGACAACATTCCTCCACTCAGTCCAAGGTCGAGAAGAGCTCAGAAAGTCTCAGAACAGAAAGTGTGGAGGGTAGAAGCTCAGGTTACAAGACGTAGGACGTAGATTAATAGGGACGGAGGGGGTGTAAGCCTTAATTGGGAGCACTGCCATTCTGGGTTGACGCTTTCTTTTGCCCTTCACTCTGTTTATTAAAGAAACTAACTGGTAAGAATTCCTTTCGTTTGATCTGCCCGTTTATGGCCACGGGGGAGGAAGCTGATACCCCGAATCCTGACACTCTGTCAACCAATGAAAACAGGGTTTTAGGTGAGCTGCCATATGCAGCTTCATTCATTTGGCTTATCAGTCTTGGTGTCAAAGAACTCATCCAAGGAAGCTTGGAAAGCAAATAGCTCACAGAGAGAGATCAACTATTATTTGAGCTTCAAGAAGACTGGATGTCTGTCCCCTGTTTTCCCATAAAAGTCTTTTAAAAAAATCTGTAAAACAAGCATCTAGCCTGGTCTGCCAACTTAATATTTCACCAGTTCTAATACACAATGTATATGGACTAAATGGAAAATTCCCAAATATTTGTAGAAATGTGCTATTTACCTCAGTGGCACATAATGAATGCAAGTCAAATAACTGGAAATTTCAGATAACCCAAGTGGTTCTGCTATATTTGTCCATATCCGAAGGGAGATAAACAGCTGCTCAGGTGTCACCTTGGAATGTTTCGGGCTGGCTGATTTGCTATTTAGATCCCCAGAAACGCAGGAGAAAATTCCTGAAAGAATATCCTACTAAAATCTTTATGTAAAAGTTATTATATATGATAGAATACAGATACTGTGATCATCTTCACTGGGAGCGGGTCCTACTAAACTCAAGGACAAACAATGTTCACTTTTGCCTCTTTCCATTTCAGTAGCAACAAAGGCGGTTCTGGATTGGGACCAGAGCAGAAGGAGGGGTTATTTTCCTCACGCTCTGAATTAACACTCAACCACTCCGTGAACTTTCTCTTTCCCCCAGAAACAAAACTGTGCAGGATACAGATATACAGATGCATTCACAATCACAGATGCATCTCCACTGGAAGATGTAGGATGCCTGGACTTCCACACAGTTTACTTCACGTTCAACATTCTTAGGTCCATCAATACTGGTCCATAGAGTAGCATCTACCCAGAGCTGATGCAGTTCTACTAAGAGACAAAATAAATGATCAGAGCAGTTGTATGTGTACAGAGCCAGTGTGGTGTAGTGGTTAAGAGTGGTAGACTCGTAATCTGGTGAACCGGGTTCGTGTCTCCGCTCCTCCACATGCAGCTGCTGGGTGACCTTGGGCTAGTCACACTTCTCTGAAGTCTCTCAGCCCCACTCACCCCACAGAGTGTTTGTTGTAGGGGAGGAAGGGAAAGGAGAATGTGAGCCGCTTGGAGACTCCTTCGGGTAGTGATAAAGCGGGATATCAAATCCAAACTCTTCTTCTTCTTGTATGATACCATTTTTGTTGGACTGTATCATTGCAAGTGAGGAGGTCACATATTTCAAACGTGCCTTTAAGAACAACCACCACCCCAAACCCATGCAGATATAAAAATAACAGCAAGTCAGAGTGACAATACAAATATGGACTCTCCTTTGCAATCTAGGTGGTATGGTTGCCATGCGTTGAAAACTTTGTCCAGGCAGAATCATTAAAATGTCTGGGAAAATCCAGACATATGGCAACCCATGTTAGAATTGTAGATTTTGTTGAATTTCCTTCTTTTTTCTAAGATCTGGGGGGGGGGGGAAGCTGAACAACTTTGCCCCCCAAAAAGCTCACTTTTTGAAATATGGCAGCCCTGGAGTGTCTCCCAGACACTGTTACTTCCAGGAAGGTTGGGCCACCAAGTTATTCCCCAGGAGGAGCTGAGATCTCTTTCTTGAACTGTCATCAGATTGTTTCCATTCAGTGCGGTGAGTATAAGGAGCCTTGAAACGTTAAGTATTTGGTTCTTGGGTTTGCTCATTTGCTTCTTCCTTGCCATCCCTTTTTCTTATTAGGTCATGTGTTTTTACAGTATAAACATGAGAGCAAAGACTGGGTTAAAAAAAGAAAAATGATTTCTATGACATCCTGGGAACTTCTCCACATGAAGGGTGGGATAGAAACCCTTTGAAGAAAATGAATGTTACAAAATTACACGAGGTTGTTGATTGCGTAGCTTGGCTCTCATTCACAGCATGCTGGAAGTAGGTACCCTATGAGAGTTGAGCTACCCAAAGCAGTGCTAGTGTGGAGTTAGAAGGCCAAGCAATAGCTCCTACCCTGTTAGTGAGTTCATCTACACCTTGTTGAACGTTTTGTGGTTGGTGGGGCTGCATTCTTGCATAATTTTGGCCTGGTGTTAAAGTACCAAACTTGGAGCATTTAAACATTTCCTAAGGAAGCATGGGGGACGCAGGTGGCGCTGTGGGTTAAACCACTGAGCCTAGGGCTTGCCGATCAGAAGGTCGGTGGTTCGAATCCCCGAGACGGGGTGAGCTCCCGTTGTTCGGTCCCTGCTCCTGCCAACCTAGCAGTTCGAAAGCACAAAGTGCAAGTAGATAAATAGGTACCGCTCTGGCGGGAAGGTAAATGGCGTTTCCGTGCACTGCTCTGGTTCGCCGGAAGAGGCTTAGGCATGCTGGCCACATGACCCGGAAGCTGTACGCTGGCTCCCTCGGCCAGTAAAGCGAGATGAGCGCCGCAACCCCAGAATCATTCGTGACTGGACCTAATGGTCAGGGGTCCCTTTACCTAAGGAAGCATGCATATTTATGGGCCACCTATAGGAGTGAAGCAGAGAGGCAAATAACGAAAGCCCACAAGACAATCTGCAGCAAAATAAGGCTTTGAAATTGCTTTCACTCTGGTGTTATTTACACTCTATTATCAGGATATAATTTTTCAGGGTTATAAAGATGAAAGAAATTGCCTCACCATGAAGGATGGGAGCACGCTGCTAATTTTGTTAAAATGACATCAGTGCCAATAAAGATAAACACTTGGGTGGAAACGCAAATCAGATTTCTAAAAACAAATCTGACCATGTAAATTGCTCCAAATTTTCCTCAACGTCCCCTACCTCATATGCCTGAGAATGAATTGTTCTGGTTTAAAATATGACATTTACAAGCCCTCCCCCTCCCCCACATCTGCTGCCAAAGAAACAGAGACCAATTCACTATCAAATTTATTTGGAGAACAACATGATGAAGGTGTCTCGTCTGTAGAGTTGGTGGGGTATCTTTTCAGCCCAAGCTTTGAGCTTCCTTCCACAGGCAACCTGTGCTGGTGAGTGGGGCCAGAGGCAACGTTGGATGGGGATAGAGGCAAAAGCAAGTATCATCATAGAGCTGATGCTGTGCTTTGCACAGTAGACTAAATTTCAGCCATGCAAAGAATGGGCTTCAAACACATCCCTCTTCATTCTGCCATTCAGCAAGGAAGCGACATTGTCACAGTTCAGTGACACATTCCAGGCAGGCAAAGGTGTTGGAGATTCATTCCCCGTGTTCAGTCATGGGTTTGTTGTCTATCACATGACTGGGTATGTGTTTTGATTCCACAGGAATGGGATGTGACGGAAGACAGGATGTTTGTCTTACTGTGTTCCCTGAAGTGGGACTATTGTCCTTTGTTCTTTCTCTTTGCTGCCTGATGCTAGAGAGAGAGGGAGCCATGATGAAGAGCTCCGTGTGTGTTTATATGTAAATAAAGTAGATTAGCCTACATGCTGAGTTGCTGTGGTCTGCTACGCAACTGCACACACTCTGCAGATCCCTAAGTGTGCTGATGCCAGAAGACATCAGTCGTTGTGATGTTCGGGCTGAGGAATGCTTGTGAAGCTCCCGAACGATCACCCAGGAGGAAGGGAACATGCCAGTCGGGCATTTGTCTCTGCCAAGGTTCTACTTGTGAGTAGGACATTTCCTGACAAAAGGTGCAGAGCAAGTCCCATGAGGGGTGCGGTCTGGGGGAGGGTCCCGCACATAATGCTGGGGGTGCCAGTCCAAATTTTATATGTCTTCCAATTCTCTGGGATCTGGAGCAGCTCCAGGTCTCACACAAAGAGATCAGGCCCAGAGTTATCTGAAGACTTACCTTTCTGATGAGTTTTTCTCATGCCTAATGTTTGTTTGGGTTCTTTTCAAAATAAAGGGTCCTGGGCAATGAAGAAGCTCAGTCACTGAGGAAAAGGTGCTTGTGAACCACCTATCCGAGACCAGACATGGATACCTATGTGTACTGGGATGTCGGTAAGGGAGTAAATGGTCCACCCTTACCTAGCTGTGTTCCTCTCATCAATCTACACTTCCACAGAAATTGCAGGGGCAGCACACAACACACAGGGCAATGGGGCATCTCAAACTTAGAGACTGCAAGAAGACTGCCAATTTTGCACAGAGAAAGCTTCGTTCTGCATCTTCCTCAGCATCACGCTTATCCAGCCTTGCCACTGGGGAGGCAATCATGATGTTCCCTCAGAAAGTACACCATCCCCATGTTGAAAGCACTGTACCTGTGCTTATTAAGCTGCCAATTTATCTACCTGCCACAGGTAAATAAATGTTTCATAAGCTGAGGCTCGCTGAGCACTGGTGAAGACGAAAGTACACGGTATAAATAAATAAAGTGACAATCTGTTGTCTTCTTATGGATAAATAACATTTGTTTATACCCTGCTTCTGACTTTAATTCAGGCAGACATTCAAACAGCATCTTTTGGCAGTTCACGTTTGATTTTCTCTTCTTCCTTCACATCACATATCGCACTTGATTCCTGTGAAATATGAACAACCCTCAGACATAGCATTTACACTCCAGAAGTAGCTGCAGAAAGAGAAGTGCAGGCAATGAAACAGAGACAAGGGGGGGGATTTTATTAGCAAAAAAAAAAAAAAGATTTTTGAAAAACAAAGCAGATGGGAAATGAGAAGGTCAACGCTGGCAAGTTTACTGCTGAAATATAATCCGCAAGAAAGTTGCCGGCCAAATTTAACAGCCTGGTCAAATGACAGCACATTGGGCAAAATGCTACAATAGTTTTTATAGTGGTTTAAATGCCCTAGATCCTTTCCCCCACTTTTACAATATTCTGGTTTCGTGCCAGCAGGCCGGCATTGGCAATCTACTTTTTAACAGCCTCAATGACATAGAAAACTCTGATTTCCTTCCTAGAATTGTCATTTCAAGCTAATGAATTCCCTAGAGCTGCAAAAGGAAAACTTTCTTCTCTTTGTGAAACTTGGGAGGCACCTTCTGTTTGCTGGTATTGTTATCAAGAGTGCAAGAAAGGAATGAGTGCGACAAGGCCAGGAAAAGGAGATTAACATTAAAAAGGGAGAACCCGGAGGCCAAGAATGCAACCTGGAAGGCCACCAAACTCAGTCCTGTGCAATGAAGCAAAACACAACCATGAGTAACAAATTAACACGTAGTCAGCGGGGTAGAGTGGGTAAACTGTTGGATTTAGACTGCAGTGAAGTCCTCTCACCCTCTATGATGGGCGCCATCACAGACTGGCATCCCCCCATGCGCTGGGATCCAACATGGGAAGTTTCTAGGGACTGTTTCTCCTAGGTGGGTTGCCTTCCCGGGTTGATGAGCCCCATCTGCTCCTCACTTCCTTCTATGCACATGCAGAAACCACCTTCTTGACCGTTGGATCCACTATTGGTCTCATCTGCTCAATCTGCCAGAGCCTGTCTTCCCATGCAGGGGAAGTCCATAACTCATGGAGGGTATGAGACCCATCAGCTACCCTCACCTGGTTTAGCCGGCCAATTCCTGGAGGGATTGCCACTGAACTTCAGCTATATTGTACTGAAGTCCTACTTCGTATAGAACCGAGTGACAAACCCACCCTGATGAAGGGTGCCGAAACAGAGATTTTACCTGGATGTCTCGCTGTCTGAGTCCTCCTTGTATAGAGTTTTTCAACTACAAGATTTAACACAGAGATGAACTTTTGGATGTGGAGACATTGAATAGTAATTTGTAAGTTTCACTTCAAGATATAGCACTTCAAGATTGACCGGAGATGGTATATACATATATAGAGAGGGGGAGAGAGGGGGAGAGAGAGAGAGAGAGAGAGAGAGAGAGAGAGAGAGAGAGAGAGAGAGAGAGAGAGAGGGACCTGCCCTCCCCTGTCAGCCCAGCGCTGAGTAGGAGGCGGCAATTTAGGGTGCCGAAACTCTGGTGTTGGCACCGCAACCGGAAAGGGGCACTTCCGGATTCTGCTAGCAATTAGGTGGTCATGTTTTGGGTAGCTCCGCACTGTAAATAGTTTGCACAAATAAAGCAGTTAATAGACAAGACAGACTTTGTCTTTACTCATGAGCAATCGCCACTCGGACTTGCCATAGATAGATAGATAGATAGATAGATAGATAGATAGATAGATAGATAGTTTAAGCTCATGCACAATACATTTAATATACTCATTTTTTCCATATACAGAGTTGTGCTTTATGGGGCTTTTCTCTGTGAATTCCTTAAGATGGGAGGTGGGGTTTGAAGCCACCCAACTCCTTAAGGTGAGGCTGTGTATACACTATATGCTTAAAGAACAGTTGAAGAACATTCTTTCCCTCAGAGAATCTTGGCCACTGTGGTTTGTTGAGAGTTGCTGGGGATTATACCTCCGTGAGGGACTACAGAACCCAGAATGGATGCGAGTGGTGCTGTGGTCTAAACCACTGAGCCTCTTGGGCTTGCCAATCAGAAGGTCAGCAGTTCATATCTGCATGACGAGGTGAGTTCCCATTGCTCTGTCCCAGCTCCTGCCAACCTAGCAGTTCAAAAGTACACCAGTGCGAGCAGATAAATAGGTACTGCTATGGTGGGAAGGTAAACGGCATTTCCGTGCGCTCTGGCTTCCGTCACAGTGCTCCATTGTGCCAGAAGCTGTTTAGTCATGCTGGCCACATGACCTGGAAAGCTGTCTATGGACAAACGCTGGCTCCTTCGGCCTGAAGCGAGATGAGCGACACACCCCATAGTCAAATTCAACTGGACTTAACCGCCATGGGGTCATTTATCTTTACCTTACAGAGCCCAGAATCCTTTGAGGGAAACAATTATCTTCAAATTTCCTTTAATGGTATAGGGTGTACGCAAGTATCACAAGTGTAGTGCAGTGGGGGGGGGAGGGACTGGAGAGGTTGGAAGAAAAGAAGAAAACAGAGAGGAACAGGGTCAGCCGTGCTATCAATGAGAATATTGGAGCCCTGACTGATTAATTTGTTGGACAGTGTTTCAAGGGGAATGCCGTGTGATGGATGCAATGGTGGTGACAGGCAAATCAATCATGCCTACGTGGCCACAGAAAACGAAATAACAATAGCATTTATTTTAAAGGGTTTTAGCTGGAAATCCTATGCATGCTTCCCTGGGAGCAAGACCCAATGAATTCAGTGGGGCTCACTCATTTATTTCATCTGTTCCTTATTTATTGTATTTCTTCCTCACCCTGCCTCTCGTGAGAGCTACTAGGGTTGGGTTACATTGTTAGTGAAGCGAGACCAAAGCTTGTGAGAAGCACACTCTTAGGCAGGTGTTGGCAACCGAAGGTCCATGGGCCACAAGTGGCCCACAGGGGTCATTTAACCAGCCCACGAGCCACTCCTGAACTGAGCCACCCACTTGGCGAGTTCCCACACACTGCGTTAAACCGGTGCGGCGTGGGGACTCGCTTCCGCGGTGTCAGAAATCGTGTCTGCGCAGACGCAGATGCCGGAAATCCGGCCCACGGAGGGATCTCCGCTGGAGTGAACCAGCCTAGGTGAGGTAAACCTTGCCAACCCCTGCTCTTAGGGATCTTCAGCACTTATTTATAGCTATACTTTTGGGTTAGGATTGGCTGAATGGTGCAGAGATCTGACTGGACTATCAGCCCAGGCGGAATAAGCGGGGCTTAGGATGCGCTGTGGGTTAAACCACAGAACCTAGGGCTTGCCGATCAGAAGGTTAGTGGTTCGAATCCCCGCGATGGGGTGAGCTCCCGTTGCTCAGTCCCAGGTCCTGCCAACCTAGCAGTTCGAAAGCATGTCAAAGTGCAAGTAGATAAATAGGTACCGCTCCGGTGGGAAGGTAAAAGGCGTTTCCTTGCACTGCTCTGGTTCGCCAGAAGCTGCTTAGTCATGCTGGCCACATGACCTGGAAGCTGTACGCCGGCTCCCTCGGCCAATAAAGCGAGATGAGTGCCGCAACCCCAGAGTCGCCCGCGACTGGACCTAATGGTCAGGGGTCTCTTTACCTTTACCTTTTAGGAATGGACTGGAGGGGAGCAGACTTCACTCCCCCTGCCTAGGAAGGCTGGCTGTGACTGACCCTGGAACCACACTCAGCAGGAGAGCAAACCCTCCCGTCCCACCCTCATATTCTTAGGCTGTAGAGTTTTGGTACTCATTTTTCTTCCTCCAGGGCATGGGCTGTGCTGTGGCTCATTCATGGTTGTCTTTTTTGAAGCCAGGGAGGAATTATCCTGCAAGCAAATTGGCTCTGTTTGCAGGTTTTGCCCTCCCCACAGCAACAGTCACAACTTTGGCAGGTTAAGGCATTTGGTGGAATTCTTTAGTCTAACATCTGGCTGGGGGTCAAGTGGTGATTCACCCCCACTTCTGAACAGCGTGATCACAGGAGTACCCCACTGGAGGGGTCTAGTCACTGCGCAAAAGCCAAGGCACGCGACAGATGGGCCATACAGCTTCCTTCAGCGGTTTGGGAGGGTCGTACGTGTAGACCTGCAGTTTGTGGATGGCCCATTAATTCTGGGCTTGTCATGAGGCAGCCATCCACCGGGTTGGGTGTGCTATAAGGGATATACACCCATTGCCTAAGTCAAATCCAACCTACATCTGGAATCAATAAAGTTGTGGCCAATTTCAAAACCCAGAACCCTTGTCTTGTCCAGTTTGTTCACCTTCATAGGCCAGGGGTGGCATCACTGTGAGGGAGTCTGCAATGCCCATACTGACTGACAGTGGCTTTCGAGGGTTTGAGCCAGGGGAATCTTTCCTATCCATACCTGGAGATGCCAGGGACTGGATCTGAGACTTTCTCCCAGTACGTTTCCAAGCACAATTCAAAGTGTTGGTGCTGACCTTTAAAGCCCTAAACGGCCTCGGTCCTGTATACCTGAAGGAGCGTCTCCACCCCCATCATTTTGCCCGGACACTGAGGTCCAGTGCCAAGGGCCTTCTGGCAGTTCCCTCACTACAAGAAGCCAAGTTACAGGGAACCAGGCAGAGGGCCTTCTCGGTAGTGGCGCCCGCCCTGTGGAACGGCCTCCCACCAGATGTCAAAAAGAAAAACAACTACCAGACTTTTAGAAGACATCTGAAGGCAGGCCTGTTTAGGGAGGCTTTTAATGTTTAATAGATTATTGTATTTTAATGTTCTGTTGGAAGCCGCCCAGAGTGGCTGGGGAAACCCAGCCAGATGGGCGGGGTATAAATAAATTATTATTATTATTATTATTATTATTATTATTTCTGCATGCAAAGCAGATCCTCTACCATGGAGCTATGGCCATTCAAGCCATAAAGCCATTTCTACATAGAACCATTCAGATCAACTAGATTATGAGGCATTTGAAGAGAGGGCCTCCTTGGTGGTTGCCCCCTTGTTTGTGGAACTCCCCGCCACCACCAGAGAGATACATTTCGTTGTATCAGTTTGTGCTTCTAAACGAGCCTCGAAATCACATTTGTCCTAAGCTTGGTTGGAAGCTTGGCCTGGATTGGCCGCCCAGAGTGGCTGGGGGGACCTGGCCAGATGGGCGGGGTATAAATAAAAAATTTTATTATTATTATTATTATTATTATTATTATTATGAATTGTCAAATTATTTAATCATTTTTGTAGATATTCTTGTTGTTTTAAAAAAATGACTTCTTTCAAATTGCTTTCTTTGGTGCTGGTGGTGTGGTGCTGGGCTATAAAATGTATTTCAAATGCTGTTTCAATGGTATTATATTTATTGGAATAAGATATTTTTAGCCTTATGTTTTATTTATCTGTGCAAATTGTCTCAGGACTGCTTTGCCCTGAAAGGCAAGATAGAAGGTTTTTAAAAAGTAAATACTAAATAAATAAATTATTACTCTACGCCCAACGCAGGAAGAATTCCGTACAAGTAGAAGGCTGAAGAATGTTTAGCTTCAAACACAGGAAGGGCAGGTGTGGACCCACCTGAATGAGCTGGAAGCTTTAATTCCTCCTCACTTTCTGCCATCAAAATTGTGTCATCTGCATATCTGAGGTTGTTGATATTTCTTCCAGCAATCTTAATTCTGGCTTGGGATTCATCCAGTCCAGCCTTTCGCAAAGATAGAGAAATGTAATAACTCTTTCTCTCACACAAACATATATATCTCAAGCACAATTTTCTGCCCTTTGTGATTACCCTATATACTCGAGTATAAGCCTAGTTTTTCAGCACATTTTTTGTGCTGAAAAAGCCACCCTCGGCTTATACTCGAGTGAGGCAGGCAGTGGCTACTATGAAGCTTTCCCAGGTTTTTTGTGGTAAAATTGGGTGCCTCGGCTTATATTCGGGACAGCTTATACTCGAGTATATACGGTATTTTCCTCCTTGCCTTATATCCATTAAATGTCCCTGTTTAATTTTATGGCATTGATTTAGAGTTGGTAATTATTTTGGTTTAATGGTTTTAAGGTGTCTCTTGTTTTATTGTTTGCCATCAACAGGGTCTCTTTCTACAACTTGCCTTTGGGCTCCAAAGATGTTTATTACCACCATAAAAATGTCCTTGGTTAAATAATAAATAAGTTCAACCCATCCCACCATCACCCATCTTTTTTTATGTTGTCATTTTGTTGTATTTGGGGTGAATATTATGCTTTTAAAAGATGGAAGAATTGCAGTCATAAAAGGTGTTGCGGTGAAGTTTAGGTACAAGACAAACAATTCTAATGCATGCTTAACCCAAATGATCCCAATCTGGTACAACTAAAAGCACCTGTTGAGTTTGCTGCAACAAGGAAAGGCTTTGCCTACAGTTTCTCAACTCTGGTTTTCACAGCTAAGCTAAAACAGGGAAAACAAGTCCATCACCAAAGCCTTTGATGCAACTTTGATGCAACAGAATCTAGAGAACTGTAGACCTAACTGCTACAAAAATCAGTGCCTTAAATGCTGGCCTCTGTCAACTACTAGGAATTTGGGGGGGGTGTTCTTCAGTTCACATTTAAAGACGAATCTATCAAATTTGCACATCCCAAAACAATATGAGAACTGGAAGACAGCAATCATTCAAAATTCACACTTATCTGAATTATGCAATACAGTTTTCCAACCGAACAATGCTTACAAAATGCATATATTAGGGGGAAGTGTGCATAAAAATGAATATATTCATGAAAATAGCATACAATGATGCATTTTATTATAGAAAGTGCCTGCAAAACTGTGCAAATCTGTCAAAACTACATAAAAATGTGTTTCTTATGAATTTTCACACTAAAACACTGGTGAATCTTCACGGGGATTTTTAAAAATGAATAATCACAGATAGCCGCAGATATGTGGAGCACTAAATTTAAGATTGGGGAAATGAGAAACTGAGAGAACCAAAATGGACAGAGCCTTCCAACCCTATTGACAGCTATACAGAATTAAAGTTAGTCAAGTTATACAAAGAAGAAGAGTTTGGATTTGATATCCCGCTTTCTCACTACCCGAAGGAGTCTCAAAGCGGCTCACATTCTCCTTTCCCTTCCTCCCCCCCAACAAACACTCTGTGAGGTGAGTGACTTCAGAGGAGTGTGACTAGCCCAAGGTCACCCAGCAGCTGCATGTGGAGGAGCGGAGACGCGAACCCGGTTCACCAGATTACGAGTCTACTGCTCTTAACCACTACACCACACTCGCTCCCCAGTGTGAAACCCCCAGAAGAACAAACCCTAATTCTGGTTTTGCCAATCTGTAAACTGGTTTATTTCTATTTGGATAAAATCTGGTCACAGCTCTGCCTTGTTAGGATAATAGGACAGAGCCCATGGGGCATATCTCCTGCAGGAGCCTAATTGAGATGCACTGCGACAACTTCTCCCTGCCACTTTGCCTCTGTGAATTTCCCTCTTCCTGTGCTACTTCAGAAATGTGACCAATATGTAGTTATGGAGTTCTAGCCTCATCAATTTGAGCAAGCGGATTGAACAACAATTTTTAAAAAGCCCCTCAGGCTCTTCATGTTCATTAATTTAACTTAGCAATTATTTAAAAAGAGAGCAGTCTGGAGAGTTCTGCCCATTTCCAAATGCAAATTATCAAATAATTCACCTATAAATGAAACCAGCAAAAAAACTTAAATGCCATTTCTGTATCCTCTTTTGAACAAATGAGTGAGTTTGAGGAACAAAACACCTCCTGTTTAAAATAGTGGATTGGTGCAGAACCAATACCACAAAAATATTTTAGCACCCTGTTTTAAAGGGATGCCTCCCATTTTTTGAAGGTGCCAATGGCTTCATCCTGGGGTGCCCTGGGCTACTGGGCAAGTAGCGTGGGTTTTAGTGGGTTTTAGTTTTAGTGATTTTTCACTTAGATCAAAGCTGGTCCAATCAGGCCATCCTTGTTCTGGCTGTACCATCCACTTTCACAAATTAAGAATTAAGTCAGAAATGTTCCTAGGCTCAAATTCATAGGTTTACATAGTCCAAGACCGCAAAGATTATCTCCAAATTGGGCAAATAGGCAGCAAAATATTTGATAAGATTCGCATAGTACATACTGGATGTTGGCATTTGTTCACAGATGCCAATTGTCTCTGCACATGTGGAAGCATATGTGTGAAGGAGTTGTTTATTGGTACTGCTCAGGGGCGCTGTGGTCTCAACCACTGAGTCTCTTGGGCATGGCGATCAGAAGGTCGGTGGTTCGATTCCGCGTGGTGAGGTGAGCTCCCATTGCTCTGTCCCAACTTCTGCCAGCCTAGCAGTTTGAAAGCACGCCAGTGCAAGTAGATAAATAGGTACTACTGTGGCGGGAAGATAAACAGAGTTTCCATGTGCTCTGGCACTCGCCACGGTCCTCCGTTTAGTCCTGCTGGCCATGTGACCCGGAAAGCTGTCTGTGGACAAATGCTGGCTCCCTTGACCTGAAAAGTGAGACAAGTCCCACACTCCATAGTCACCTTTGACTGGACTCAACCATCCAGGGGTCCTTTACATTTGCCTTACACACAGGTACACAGAATCTACACTCACTGAACGTTAGATGTGAATAATTGTACACGTGTACAGTTCAACTACCTGTACAACTGCACACTCTTTGAATGTAATATATAAAAACTGTGGCTCTCCAGGAAAGAGATCATGTGGTTATGGAGGGTAGTTCAAATCTGGGGCATCACAACCAAACAATGTGAACTTAAGGACCATCTAATGTTATCATAGAATCATAGAGTTGGAAGACACCACAAGGGCCATCCAGTCCAACCCCCTGCCAAGCAGGAAACATCATCAAAGCATTCCTGACAGGTGGCTGTCATAGAATCATAGAATCATAGAGTTGGAAGAGACCACAAGGGCCATCCAGTCCAACCCCCTGCCAAGCAGGAAACACCATCAAAGCATTCCTGACAGGTGGCTGTCAAGCCTCTGCTTAATGACCTCCAAAGAAGGAGACTCCACCACACTCCTTGGCAGCAAATTCCACTGTCAAACAGCTCTTACTGTCAAGAAATTCTTCCTAATGTTTAGGTGGAATCTTCTTTCTTGTAGTTTGAATCCATTGCTCTGTGTCCTCTTCTCAGGAGCAGCAGAAAACAACCTTTCTCCCTCCTCTATATGACATTCTTTTATATATTTGAACATGGCTATCATATCACCCCTTAACCTTCTCTTCTCCAGGCTAAACATACCCAGCTCCCTAAGCCGTTCCTCATAAGGCATCGTTTCCAGGCCTTGGACCATTTTGGTTGCCCTCCTCTGGACACGTTCCAGCTTGTCAGTATCCTTCTTGAACTGTGGTGCCCAGAACTGGACACAGTATTCCAGGTGAGGTCTGACCAGAGCAGAATACAGTGGTACTATTCCTTCCCTTGATCTAGATGCTATACTCCTATTGATGCAGCCCAGAATTGCATTGGCTTTTTTAGCTGCTGCATCGTTCATGTTAATTGAACAAAAGCAATTAATGTGCTTTTTGTGTGTTTGTTATGTAAATAGCAGCCATGAGGCAACCTGAAGAGATCGGTGAAGTGTAGCACAATCTCTCTCCCTCACATGATCTGACAGGAACGGCCACTTCAAACCTGTTTGCATTTCAAGGAAAACCTCCATTGCTGTCAAATGGAATTTCCCATGAAATGCAAATGCCGGGTTTGGATACATTTTTTTCAGAAATGTGGCAGGACTAAAAAGAGTTAAACTTTTGGGTTCTTCTAGAAACTGGGTATCTGGAAAACCCTAAGGTATGTGGGGATCTCCCCCCCCCCGGTCATATTCAGCCCCACCCTGCCCTTCAATCAGCATCGAATTACTCCTAGACACATCCCACAGAATGGCAATTCATCACAGTGCTATTTCCTGTTTTCAGAAGACAGACCACACTATCATTGCACAATGACCCCACCACAAATTTAGTGATGACAGATCATGCATTTAATGCCCCCATCGTATCAGAAGTATTTAACGCCATCAGCTGATAGGCTATGCCTAACAATGCAAGTGGTATAGAAGCAGTGGAGCTGGCCATAGCAACTTAATCTTACCAGAATGCCAATGATAAGATCTGCTGGAAACAGTGCATGATGGGAAGGCCTGCCCTTGTGATGGGTAATGAAATGTGGGGTGCTGGAACAAGGGTGAAGGGGAGAGAAGGTGACAACCAGTTTCAACAAAGGAGACAGATATTTGAGGAACTGAACCCCGGATTTGCTGAATACTTCATTTTTCTCCACAAACTCAAAAATTAAATAAAAACATATACAGCCGCCCACCATTTTTGCCATTGCAGTAAATGCCTTTGATATTCTGCTCAAAGACTAGAAGCAAAATTCAGAAACAGTTCTGAAGCAGTAGCCAGAAAACACTAATGGGGTTCATGGCCAAAGCAGAACTGTCCAAGGTGGTTGTTTATATGGGGGCTTAATTCTGGCCTGAACAGCTTACTCAGCTGAACATAAATCCAAGAAGAAGAAGAAAAAGTTACCTTCACCTGAAAGAAATATGAACAGGAATTCATTGGCACAGCATAAAAAAGTTCTGATCTCATCCATCTATGTACAAAAAATTACTCCGCTAATGTTAGCTTTGATTCACTGTGTCTAGCTCAAAATGATAGCGAGCGCATTCTGCAAAGGTTGTGCCTTTTTGCAGAGAGAGAGGTTGAATAGTTAGTACTGAAAACTGGAAGGCAGGCTGGCTGTATCCAGCCCCTAGTGTCTGAGGGATGGCCGTGCCAGTTCTGCACTTTTAACCCTCCAAAGAGGCACTTGGTTACTTGGAAGGAATGTTGTTTCCTTCCCCACCCCGAATAATTGGGATATAAAAGGGCAGGTGGTAACAGGAAAGTATTTCACACTAGGGATGCAGCAAAAATTTGTTCAGTCCACGTTTTAAATTGAATTGACCTAATTTACCTTTCCCAGAACAATGTGCCAATTGAAATGCTGCTGTCAACTGAATTACGTACTTCTCTGAATTTCACCATGCATTTTACTGGGAAAGGCATGCAGAAATGAGTATTATATGGGGAAGTGCTTGGGGGAATAAATCTGCCACCCACCTAGGTACCATAAATGTGTATTTAAGGGGAGGAACTCGTTCAGATTATCTGCAATTTAAATTGCAACTTTTGTGCTTTAAAAAAAAAACCCCACACACAAGAAATGATGGAATGGACTTTTGGTTGAGTACATGTAAAACTGGGATGCAATGGAAAAGTCTGATCTGTTCGTCCTTATTTTTTGCCCTTCAAGAGTTCCGCAGTAATTTCGTACCCTATCGTGTTGCACATGGAGCAAAGGAAAATAAAATTGTACGGAGGCTCAGTTGAAAACGTTTATTGCTATGATGGGTTATTATTTGACATTAAAGCAGATGAATGGGCTCATATATTGATGGTGAGGATTGGAAATGCTGAAAGAGTGCTCCCATTCTCTAAAAATGGAGCTATTCCAGCCGTCTGGCTGATGGCTCAGATGGTCCTTCTCCTGACACAGAGTGACTTACGCAGGGGTGGCCAACTCCGAAGAGACTGTGATCTACTCACAGAGTTAAAAACTGGCAGTGATCTACCCCCTTTTGGGAGGTTCAGGTCAAAGTTGTTGAGATTTTTTTAGGAAGGAGAAAGGCCCATTTTTTAGGGGTTCAGGTCAGAGTTGTTGAGCTTTTCTGAGGCAGGAGGAAAGCCCTGTTTTGGGGGGTGAAGAGCTAAAATGTTGAGCATTTTTTAGGGGAGCCAAAGTTGTTGAGCTTCTTTGGGGGGAGCCAGTGATCTCCCAGTGATCTACCACAGACGCCCAGTGATCTACCGGTAGATCACAATCTACCTGTTGGACGTCCCTGCATTAGAGGATAGGAAATGGCCTTGCTAGGTCAGACCAAGGGTTGATCTTAATCTTTCTTCTTCTTCTTCTTCTTCCTCTTCTTCTTCTTCTTCTTCTTCTTCTTCTTCTTCTTCTGGGATCCCTCGTAGCTGAGTAAGATTGTCTTCCATAAACACGGTTTTAACAATGAGCCCATAAGTGACCGTGGAGGCCAATTCTGGATCCACACATCAAGTCTGCGTTTGGGGTGGGTTTTTGGAAGACGCCTGTGCGTGAATTTGTTTTATGTGTGTAGATCACACATAAGCACTTCAAAATAAGCACTTCTCCAAATTTTGCAAGGCAGTCCTTCAATTTTAAAAAGTTCATCCAAAAATGTGTATATTGGGGAAAATGTGAATAAAAACACATTGGTTGTGGTTGTGAAAATAACATACAACTGTGCACTATATGAGGGGAAACGGTAGAAAAAGGAGTATATTAGAAGAAATGTATGCAAAATTGCAAATGAATGTTCTATCTATCTATACACACACACAAAAATGCAAATAAATTTTCACGATGGGATAGAGAGATAGAAATAGATGGTGCAGATTGATGCTGAACTTAAGACTGAAAAAAATGAGAAACTTGGGGAAACTAAAATTAAGTTATTTGTCCAATCCGTAAAGGAGACTTATGCAAAAGCTGCATGCAACTTGATGTCTCTTTGCATTTTTGGATGTACCGCTTCCTACGATGACAAATAAAGTACCAACCATGCAGAAATCTGTACGCCTCAAAGAGCTGAGGAAATTGTCCTTTAGCAGGAGGTACCAAAGCAAGCATATTAAGATATTTGACTTCATAGCCGAGTGGTAGAGCACACGTTTTGCATATAGAAAGCTCCAGATTTAATCCCTGGTACATACCAGTTAAAGGATCTAAGGTGGCAAGGCTAGGGAAAAGCTCTTTGAAACAGCACTGAGCTAAACTGAATGTTGACTTACTATCCAGGATAGCTGTTAATTCCCTTAAAATGGAGACAGGCAGCACTGGAAAATGGCTTCTTGGACAGAGACATAGAAGGGCAGCCAGGAAGGGGGTGTTTGGTGCATATACACAAGTGGCAGTGTTTCTTGCATGAAGCAACGTTGCCAACATAGGCTGGATCTAGACACATCAAAAAAAGCGTTTCAGGAAAACAAGTTGTAAACATCAAAATGGGAAATCACGTTAGCGAAAGGCAGGACTCCACAGCGCCATCTGGTGTCCCAGTGTTGTAATGCATATAAAACTTTTTTCTTTACTAATGTAGCTGAGTCCATACAGCAATATTGTCAGGGAGCCCCAGGTCCCCCCTCCCAGTCCAGAGCTGAGTCAGTATAGGCAGCAGCCAGAGCTTTTGGAGACAGATCCCTCTTCCTCCTCGTCCTCCTCCCCTTCCCCGTCGGGAGGGAGTGCTGGAGAAGAGGGGGGAGTGCTAAGGCTTCAGCCAGCATCTCAGGGACCGGGTGCAGTGTCGAGGGGAACCAGAAGAAGGAGGACTAGGCACTTCCGGTTTCCGAGATGTTGTGATTGGCGCCAAAACAGAGGCTCACTCGGGAGTTCTGAGTCGGACTGAGCAGACATGTTTTATGTTCTCTGTACATGAATGTAAATAACTTAGATAAAACCCCTTTCGGCAGAATGACTCTTCGTCTTTCTTGGAATGTCCAGCCGGGGGGGAAAGGAAACCCCTACGTGTGACAAATATGCAATAATATTTAAAGAGCTGTACATGTTTAACGAAACATATTCTTCTTGCATATCTGTCATTCACAATATTTGTGTTTGTGGTGCAACAATTCAATGTACCGTATATACTCGAGTATAAGCCGACCCAAATATAAGCCGAGGCACCCAATTTTACCACAAAAAACCTGGGAAAGCTTCATAGGAGCCACTGCCTGCCTCACTTGAGTATAAGCCAAGGGCGGCTTTTTCAGCACAAAAAATGTGCTGAAAAACTAGGCTTATACTTGAGTATATAGGGTATTTGATGCACTCACTTACTATGTGAAGTACTGAGTCTGCAGACCCTGTATAGAATGAACAAGTTTTCCCCTAGGAATTGTTCCAGGGAACCTTGAGGTCCTTGAAAGTGAATCAGAGCTTCCCCCATCAGAAAAGTAGTATTAGAAGGCAAGCTAGAAGGGTCAGACATTTTGCCTGCCATTTCTAACCCTCTCCTGCAGTGTTTAGCTACTTCTTTCTTTGGCAATGACTCATAGCTGAGTAAGATTGTCTTCCATGAACACGGTCTTAACAGTCCATAAGAGACTGTGGAGGCCAATTCTGGATCCACATGTCCTTCCACAGTGGGGACATAGGTTTCCGGGCGGGAGTTGATCACGGTGAGGGTTTGCCAAGCGTGCCTTCCTCTTAGCACATTTCTCCTTTGCGTCGTGAGTTCAAGTGTCTTCAAAGTCCATGACACCTTTGGTAAAGGCTGTTCTCCAATTGGAGCGCTCACAGGCCAGTTGTCTGTGTTTATACTGCATTTTTTTAGATTTGCCTTGAGAGAGTCTTTAAACCTCTTTTGTTGACCACCAGCATTACGCTTTCCGTTCTTAAGTTGGGGATGGAGTAGTTGCTTTGGAAGATGATAATCAGGCATCCCCACAACATGACCAGTCCAACGAAGTTGATGTTGAAGAATCGTTGCTTCAACATGGGTGATCTTTGCTTCTTCCAGTACACTGGCATTAGCTCACCTGTCTTCCCAAGTGATGTGTAACATTTTTCAGAGACACCATTGATGGAATCTTTCGAGGAGTTGGAGATGGCGTTTATAAGTGGTCCGTGTTTCACAAGCATACAGTTTAGCTACAGAACAGTAGCTGTGCTCCAGTTTGCACTCCAGTTCAAGTGAGGTGACATAGTCCCAATAGGACCGGTGCCTGCCCTGTATGAACTGAGTATGTACGTCCAGAAGCCTCTACAATCTGCAACAAGCACAAAGTTTTTTCGATGGAAATCATTCCCAGAAGTTTAAAACCCTTTGTCTTAAACAGACCAGAAGTCACTCGGAGAGCTTTCTGAATTAACAAGAAGAAAGGATCTAATAAAGTAAACTTTTTGTCCTTGCTTGACATCCGTTTTGTCTGTATAAAAAGCTAATCCTTAGTCGAGAGGTAACTGTAGTGTTGCAAATTATGAGCTGCATTTTTAAAGGGGAGAGAATCTATAATGAGATTCAGCACAGTAAAGGAGTCGAGATATATCAAAGGTGAGTTCACACCACACGGCCATAGCATTGAGTGCAGCTGTAGTAAATTAATGGGGTCCTATCAAAAATGATAAATTTTATTGAGTGGCATCATAGATCCTGAGGCCAGATTGGTGGCGTATTCATGTGATAACAGAAGATTAATGTTTTCTGCATAGATCATCTTGAATTTTGTTCTTTGTAAGTTATTGAACAATTTACCCCTTTTCTTTTGAGTTTTATCAAAGCCAAAGGACATAATCCATTCTTTACTGGAAGAAACAGGGTTTGGATCATTATTCACAGAATATGCTTCTTTTACAAATTTCTACAATTCTATCTTTTTTAACACTGTTTATGCCTAGGACAGAGCACAATTAATCACAAAGTGTTTAGCCAAGAGAGACGCAGGCCACAGACAGGACTACACCTTCAAAGCATTAAAATACCAATTTTCTGATAATATGGTAGAGCTAAGGGAGCAAAAACCTATGTGTTTTCTTTCAAACAAAATTGTTCGTCTCTTCTGCCATTTTTAATAACATTATTTTGAGAATTCTTCGTGCTAGCTATGGGTTATTTCCTTTTCCCCTCTGTATTGGTTTAGTAAACACATATCTGGAATGCCAAAGAAGGGAAAGAAGTGTAGAGAGTTGGTTTAGAGGAAGACCACTGCCAAGGAGGAAGAGTCGATCAATTGTCCCTAGCTTCTCTACTCTAAAATCTCTCACACGTACACGCAAAGCACAGTACTATGTATGTGTGTTCGAGGCGGACAGTTTCCTCTCCCCGTGTGAATCATAACCTTCTGACTCCCAGCTTTGCTTTTCTTAAAGTTAGTAGAATCTGAGATATGAGGCAGAATGTACAGGCACCATTCTCAGTTTTGTTTTGTTTTGTGAGGCACTAGCATCCTCCTATGGAAGTGAGAGCTGGACCATATAGAAGCCTGATCGCCAAAGAATTGATGCTTTTGAATTATGGTGCTGGAGGAGACTCTTGAGAGTCCCATGGACTGCAAGAAGATCAAACCTATCCATTCTGAAGGAAATCAGCCCTGAGTGCTCACTGGAAAGGACAGATCCTGAAGCTGAGGCTCCAATACTTTGGCCACCTCATGAGAAGAAAAGACTCCCTGGAAAAGACCCTGATGTTGGGAAAGATGGAGGGCACAAGGAGAAGGGGACGACAGATGGTTGGACAGTGTTCTCGAAGCTACCAACATGAGTCTAACCAAACTGCGGGAGGCAGTGGAAGACAGGAGTGCCTGGCGTGCTCTGGTCCATGGGGTCACAAAGAGTTGGACACGACTAAACAACTAAACAACAACAGCAAAAGCATCCTCCTTCCTCTCAGTGTTTACTTTTCCATCATATGTTCCCTGGAAACATGTAATATGTGGATTTTTTTTTATGTGGATTAACATGGGAAGAGGGTGGAACACGCTTCTGAGTGAACACATGGGGGGGGGGATGACACAGGCTAGAAACAGACCAATCCATGCATTCCTAATCCACTGAATGGCCCCAAACACTCCTCAGCGTTTCTCCAGCAATTGAGCAGGAATGCTTAAAAAAAACCCAAATGTCTTTCAGAGTAAGCCAGAGCAGCGGTGGTGATTATGTGCAGATGGCTTTACCTGTGTGCTCATGCCTCGGAGCCTTTTGTGCTAGCCCAAAAGGGAACAGAGTTGGTGTAACATTTTTACGTCTATATCATGAGGTATGTGTGCTGGTTTTATAAGACTTTTAAAATATTAATGCTGTAATTTTAATCTTGTTTTCTGAACTCCTCGGGGCCCTCACTGGCTCCCTCTTAAGGCAGGATATGCATTTAATAGCAAATGATCATCATAAATATTAGGAGCCTGGCTTTCTGTCCTTATCTGGTCTATGGATTCTGCTTATTGCACTTGAGGCTACAGTACCTTCAGCTCTTAGGCTGGATCTACATTGACCTGTTTCATGTTATTTCACCCTATTAGAACGATATTAGGTACGTCACAGGGCATACTTGTTAATTAAAACGCTTTTTACCTTGTTTTCCCCCCATCAAATGTTAGTAATACCTGGCCACTCGATTTTCCAAAATGCTGGGGTCTGTCCCCCCTTTACTGCTAGTTGCTGGTTGCTCTGTTCCATACTCTGGTGTCACATTTTAATTCTCCCTCCCTCTGTGTCCTTTGTTATTTGCTTGAATGCAAGAAGCAAAAGGCAGGAAGAGAAATTGAACACCACCTCTCAAATACCATTGAAGGGGGGGTTGGAGTTTGAATGCAGTAAAAAAAGGGGGGGTGTAAAATACTACATAGGCACATATGAGCAGTGTTTCACTGATATAGCAGCACAAAACGATTAAAAATGAATGATAAAAAAGACAAGGTAATAATGCATTAGGAACGTAAAAGTAGGATGTCATGTGTGTTAGGATTTCCTACACACGAGTAGGACCCTGGCAGAGACACATGCCTGACTGGCATGTTCCCTTCTTCCTGGTTGATCATTCGGGAGCTTCATTTCTGCCCGAACATCACAGCGACTAATGCCAAAAAGCATTAGCATACTTACGGACCCTCAGAGTTTGCGCAGTTGCGTAACAGACCTCAGCAACTCAGCATTTTGGCTAATCTACTTTATTTACCTATAAACACACATGGAGCACTGCAACATGGCTCCCTCTCTCTCTGGCATCAGACAGCAAAGAGAAAGAACAAAGGACAATAGTCCCACTTCAGGAAACACAGTAAGACAAACATCCTGTCTTCGTCACATCCCATTCCTGTGGAATCAAAACACATACCCAGTCATGTGATAGATAATCCCATGACTGCAGACATGGGGAATAAATCTCCAAATCTTTTTATCAAAACCATTCCTTAACCCTTCCTTAACCTTAAAAACCCATCCACTCCTGCCTTAAGAACACTTACCCCTGATTCACATATGGCTGAATTCTGGTATCAATGCCCACATCTAAGCATCTGACAGGAATGCCATTACTTGAACTGCAAGATGCAGCTAAACACACCCGGCGTAGAAGCAAACAAGCAATAAATAAATATCTGCTTTTGTACCACATTCGACAAGAGAACACAGAAGTATAAACAAGAACAGCTGCTTAAAAAAGCAGGGAGCAGTGGTTATATCACTAGTATTCCCCCCCCTCTAAAAACATTCTGCTGTGTTCTTTGAACTTTCTCCAGCAATTCATGAGAAAAGAGATTACAGTCAAAAAAATATGAAAGGGGAGATAAAAAATTCAGACAGATTTTCATGGGTGGGGTGCAGGACTTTTCTTGCAGTTACCGGTAGTTACCTTACTTCTAAAAGAGCCAAGAGGTTTTTTGTGAGTGTCCTTTCTTTTTCTACAAATCATCTCCACGGTGATCTGCACTCTGCAGCCTTCCTGGGTGTTTCCTGGAAAACCCTGTGATATCCTCATCTCGGCTTTTTTGTAAGTAAGGGAAGCTGAGAAGGTTGCATACTATGTGCCTGGCAACTGAAGTTTTTGTTACTTTTAAATAAATGAGTGGGGAAAGGTTTTTTTAAGGTCAGAGGGTGGGCTCCCTGAGTTTCTGCACTCAGGGGAAGGCATCACAAGGGTGGCGCTGTGGTCTAAACCACTGAGCCTCTTGGGCTTGCCAATCAGAAGGTCGGCGGTTCAAATCCCCGTAATGGGGTGAGATCCCATTGCTCTGTCCCAGCTCCTGCCAACCTAGCAGTTCAAAAGCACGCCAGTGCAAGTAGATAAATAGGTACCGCTGTTCTGGGAAGGTAAACAGTGTTTCCGTGCGCTCTGGTTTCCGTCACGGTGTCCCGTTGCGCCAGAAGCGGTTTAGTCCTGCTGGCAACATGACCTGGAAAGCTGTCTGTGGACAAATGCCAGCTCCCTCGGCCTGAAAGCGAGATGAGCGCCGCAACCCCATAGTCGCTTTTTACTGGACTCAACCATCCAGAGGGCCTTCTCAGTAGTGGCGCCCGCCCTGTGGAACACCCTCCCATCCCATGTCAAAGAGATAAATAACTACCTGACATTTAGAAAACACCTGAAGGCAGCCCTGTTTAGGGAAGTTTTTAATGTGTGATATTTTATTGTATTTTAGTGTTTGTTGGAAGCCGCCCAGAGTGGCTGGGGGGACCCGGCCAGACGGGCGGGGTACAAATAATAAATTATTATTATTATTATTATTATTATTATTATTATTATTATTATTACCTTTACCCATAAGATCTGGAAGTGCAGGTATGCAGGGAAACTGCAGAGAGCTGGGTAGATGTTAATGAAAAAGAAAACTCAGCCTCACACCCATCACAATTTCAAAGAAGTACTAAAGTGGCCTGAGAAATAGGTAGAAAAACTGAAGCCTGTTTTGCAGGAGGAGAAAAGTTTTTACAAACTGGCTATCTGGTTTCAGCTCAGACCTCGTTAGCACTTTTAAACTCAAGGATTATCAACACCCATTCTTACTAAAGCATAAGGGAAGGGAAGGGGAGAGATGTTTTAATATTAATGCCCTCAAAATTGACTTTGCCAGTAACGTTTATTCAATATTGAAAGAAGAGAGAGAAAATGGTGTGGATGTCAAGTCTGGAAGCAGATTTTTAGTTGCCCTTGAAAAGCAGCTGCCATAAATCTTGGATGAAGCCAAAGAGAAGGCTGGCGATTTTGATCTACAATTCAGTCATTTCCATCTTTCTAAAAGTAAATGATCCTGATGGAATTAGAGCTAAGCAACCCAGCTTTATCTCTGCTGTTCTGCCTATTCAATGAACCTCACATCTATTTTCTGCAATTCTGCGGCTGCAATCTGATGCACTCTGCTTTGGAAGTATGCTCTACTAAACTCGGTAGGACTTTGTTGTTGTTCAGTCGTTCAGTCGTGTCCGACTCTTCGTGACCCCATGGACCAAGACACGCCAGGCACACCTATCCTCCACTGCCTCTCGCAGTTTGGCCAAACTCATGCTAGTAGCTTCGAGAACACTGTCCAACCATCTCGTCCTCTGTCGTCCCCTTCTCCTTGTGCCCTCCATCTTTCCCAACATCAGGGTCTTTTCTAGGGAGTCTTCTCTTCTCATGAGGTGGCCAAAGTACTGGAGCCTCAACTTCAGGATCTGTCCTTCCAGTGAGCACTCAGGGCTGATTTCTTTAAGAATGGATAGGTTTGATCTTCTTGCAGTCCATGGGACTCTCAAGAGTCTCCTCCAGCACCATAATTCAAAAGCATCAATTCTTCGGCGATCAGCCTTCTTTATGGTCCAGCTCTCACTTCCGTACATTACTACTGGGAAAACCATAGCTTTAACTATACGGACCTTTGTTGGCAAGGTGATGTCTTTGCTTTTTAAGATGCTGTCTAGGTTTGTCATTGCTTTTCTCCCAAGAAGCAGGCGTCTTCTAATTTCGTGACTGCTGTCACCATCTACAGTGATCATAGAACCCAAGAAAGTGAAATCTCTCACTGCCTCCATTTCTTCCCCTTCTATTTGCCAGGAGGTGATGGGACCAGTGGCCATGATCTTAGTTTTTTTGATGTTGAGCTTCAGACCATATTTTGCGCTCTCCTCTTTCACCCTCATTAAAAGGTTCTTTAATTCCTCCTCACTTTCTGCCATCAAGGTTGTATCATCAGCATATCTGAGGTTGTTGATATTTCTTCCGGCAATCTTAATTCCAGTTTGGGATTCATCCAGTCCAGCCTTTCGCATGATGAATTCTGCATATAAGTTAAATAAGCAGGGAGACAATATACAGCCTTGTCGTACTCCTTTCCCAATTTTGAACCAATCAGTTATTCCAAATCCAGTTCTAACTGTAGCTTCTTGTCCCACATAGAGATTTCTCAGGAGACAGATGAGGTGATCAGGCACTCCCATTTCTTTAAGAACTTGCCATAGTTTGCTGTGGTCAACACAGTCAAAAGCTTTTGCGTAGTCAATGAAGCAGAAGTAAATGTTTTTCTGGAACTCTCTAGCTTTCTCCATAATCCAGCTTTCTCCATAAAAAAAAGGACTTACTTTTGAGTAAACATGCATGGAATGACAGCCATTTGCTCAATTGATCTGAGTGTGAGCTTATATTTAAGGTTCAGTCTAGAAAAATCAAACAAAATTAGAACAGCCTGCCCCCCACATTTGACTTAGGGTCAGTGTGCCAATCAAATCTGGAGTTGTTTCAAGTCATCCCCTCCCCACCACACACACATAAGCAACATTTCTGCTTGGGCAAAATAACTGAGGAATTATGGGGGGAAGCTGCATGAGTTTTGATAGAACGAATGTTCAGATAAGTTGTGCAGTGCAGGAGAATCACCTACATCTGAGCTTGGGTTTTCTTCTCCTTCCTCTCTGGTATTTAAATGGGGGTTGCTTGTGCAGAGGCTTAAGCCCTGTAGACCATCAGGAATTGAGCAATTTTCCTCTTCTAATAACCCAAATAAGCCTTTTATTGGCATACAGAATGGAAACATCTCCAACTGGCTTTTCAAAAGTCCCGACTCTCAACATCTGGTGCAATATGTCAGATTTTTATAGTTTCATATAGAACTGTGCCCTGATTCTGAACCTCATATGCAGGTTAAAAAGTAAAGGTAAATGACCCCCCCCCCGGATGGTTAAATACAGTCAAATTCGATAATGGGGTGCAGCGCTTATCTCGCTTTCAGGCCAAGGGAGCTGGTGTTTTCCCCAGACAGCTTTGGCACTTGTCATGTACACCATGACAAGTGCCAGAGCGCACAGAAATGCCATTTACCTTCCTGCTACGGCAGTACCTGTTTATCTACTTGCGCTGGTATGCTTTCGAAGTGCTAGGTTGGCAGGAGCTGGGACAGAGCAACGGGAGCTCACCTCGTCGTTTGGATTTGAACTGCTGACCTTCTGATTGGCAAGCCCAAGAGGCTCAGTGGTTCAGACCCCAGCGCCATCATGTCCCGAACCTCATATGCATACTGTTACACACATAAATCTGAAGCATACAGAAGAATGCAATATTCTACCAGAATAAGCAAAATCAAGGCAACCATAATGTTATGCTAAAGGTAAAGGTAAAGGGACCCCTGACCGTTAGGTCCAGTCACGGACAACACTGGGGTTGCGGCGCTCATCTCACTTTGCTGGCCGAGGGAGCCGGCGTACAGCTTCCAGGTCATGTGGCCAGCATGACTAAGTCGCTTCTGGCGAACCAGAGCAGCGCACGGAAACGCCGTTTACCCTTCCGCCGGAGCGGTACCTATTTATCTACTCGCACTTTGACGTGCTTTCAAACTGCTGGGTTGGCAGGAGCAGGGACCGAGCAACGGGAGCTCACCCCATCACAGGGATTCGACTCACCGACCTTCTGATCAGCAAGCCCTAGGCTCTGTGGTTAAACCGACGGCGCCACCCGTGTTATGTTACAGGGCATAAATGGCAGCAGAGAAGTCAGCAGTTGTCCCAATGTAGGTCAGGCACAAAGTGGGGTCACCTGGTGAGTCAGGGAGCTGGGACTTTTAGTAGCTGTAGCTTTTATTAGACCCATAGAACTGTGAGATGGGAAGTTGCACCTGCCAACATCAGGGCCCCCCCCCCTTTTCTATGCAACTATTTAGAGCCTGGGATTCCTGCTCTTTGTGCTAGATCAGCCTAAAAGCAGGGCATGATGCTAAGCAAAACCACAATGATTATCCACACAAACGGTGACTTCATTCCCCACATATCTGTCATAAAATTCAGTTACAATTCCTGCATTATTATTTTTTTTAATGGTCTTATTAGGTGTTAATGATTTTAGGCGTCCTTTCCTGAATCCCAAGGCAACTGCTATCAAGATGCATACTACAAATAACACTTTCTGTCACCGGGAGACAGCAATAAAATTAGCCATTGGGAGCTCTGCGTCATGATGGAAACCTGATTCCACTATCACAAAGAGAATACCGGTAATCTGTCTTTGTAGATTCAGCTGCGTGGTATAAAAACCACCCTGTTTACTGTTTCTTCTCTTCTTCTTTTTAAAGAGTCCACATCATAATGCCAATAATTGGTCTTGGTTAGACTTCTCTAGAATTTTGTAGGCAGCTATTTGCCTTAGACTCGCCATCCCACATTCCTGGCTACTCTCTGCTCATTAACACAGTGCAGTAAATAAAGACAGCCTTGGGGCGACGGCGGGGGGGGGGGGAAGCATCTTATCAGATAAGTGGCACCGCAAGAAGGTTTCTCAGATGTGAGAACAGCAGAGCTGAAATATTTTGGCAGCTAAAATGTGAGGGGAGACAATCGTCTTATCTGACAAGATGTCCTGCAAACCCACATATGACAAAATTCTCCGCTGAAAGTGAAGGAGGATGGGAGAAGTAAACAGAGGGATAAGGCAGGTTGAGACATATTGCTGACGGGGGGGGGGAGGGAGGGAACAGTGTGCTATTTATTATCATTATTATTTCTGATAATAAATAGCACACTGTTCTCCCATGTGGAGACGGAAACATGGAGGCAGTGTCCCATGTTCTTCTGGCCTGCCCTCTGTATAAAGACCTGAGGAGTGAGATTATCATCCCCCCCCCCTTTTACTTTCCATCCCACCAGGTCGCTCATCAGCGGCCACAACGTTTCACTTGTTATCGGACCAGAACATCCTGACAACAGAGAAAGTCGCCAGATTCGTCGAGAAGGCAATGAGATTAAGGGCCACAATCTGAAAGTCAACTCGGCATATATGACCAGCCCATGTACCTGAGGCTTATAGATGTCACGATCAGCTTATCTCTATAGCTCTGATGAACGAGAGAACCTTACCATCCCCACTGATCATCTCGGGCCGCCAAACTGGGGCCTCATTGACCTCTATATGATCTATCAGTACATCTATATACTTCTGTTCCTGACTGGTCGTTTTCCAATGTTTTTATCTGTTTTTTCTGTATTTTAGTTGCTATGGCCTGTAGGCTATGTGAATAAAGTCTGATTCTGATTCTGATTCTATCATTATTATTTAAGAATTGTCACATTCTTTCTCCCACCCTGACTCCTTCAAAGAAAAACTTTCAAAAGCAAACTTCCCGTGAAAGGCCTATTTGAGTTGTTTGTTTGTTTGTTTGTTTGTTTGTTTGTTTGTTTGTTTTCCCTTTACTTGGGGACCAGAAAAATATTTAGCAGCAAATGCGCCAAGCTGAATGGGTGAGATGACAAGTTCAAAGTCTGGACAAATCAACTTCCCAGCGCAGCTGCCTGGAACTCCCATTCACATAAATTGCCCGTTGCTGCTGTAGCAGACAGTAGCCTTGAGCCATGCAGTTCCCCTTCTGCTCTGTTGGCTTTTCATGTGGCCCATTAAACAAACAAACAAACAAATATGGCAGCAGGACGGGAAACTCCAGGCTGAGAATTTTTTTGTAATAAACCCCAAAGCTGCAGTGTGCGCTTCACCTCCCCTTGACTCGGGTGGAGGGGATGGTCTGATGGTTTCTAAGAGTTGGACTGCTCAAAGCTAAGTGGGTCTGCCCCCTCCCCAAAACAGTGACTTCCTGGATAGGAGATTGCTGGGATCCAAACATACAAACTGGATCCCATTAGCATTAAAAGGACTAGATGGTCAAAGAAACTCAATTCTAACAGGCACTAAATTCGGTGACTGCAAATCTGGCGACTTCCAAATGTTGCTGGTGGGATCTGAAGTCCAACAATGGCTGCTCCTGACCTGACAGCACTTGGCTCAATAGGAAACAGTGTATGCAGCCTAAGATGCCACAGCAAGCAAATACGTGCATAGTGTCCTCTGGCACTCACCGTAACACAGATTAACAGCTCCGATTTGCCAAGCTTACGATTTAGACACTTTTGAGCAAAATGCCCGCCATTCCAGAAAAAGAGTTCACAAGACAGTAATCTCCTTGGTCTCTTGTAACACAGGTCATTGCGTGTTTAGACCTTTTAACCCCACCCAAATAAATTCAGACAAGACTCAAATTTTGGTTTGGTTTTTGGCAGAATTTAGGCCACAAATTTATTGATTACAGCAAGTGAGTGGTTGCATAGGCTCTGGTTCGACTAGCTCCCTGCACTGTTGTAGGTAGCGCTGACCCAGGGCAAAAGCATAGTTCAGCCTAGGGTGAACACCTGGAACAGCGGAAAGCAGGGTCAGGCTAGTCCACCACCCAGATGTCCCCCTGGACTCGGGCATGGGCACAACCCCCTCACAGGGTTGACCAAATCATTGAGTCCCTCGATTCCTTTAACGGAATACCCCACACATAGGGATGGCTAGAGCATTCTGCCACCCCTATCACCTGAACCAGAGCCTATCCGCAACTTTATAAGTTGTGATGATTTGCTACGCGGCAGGCAAAACCCAAATGGCACCAGCCAATCCGCCAAGTGGGGAAAATTCCTGCCGTGCCCCTGTCCCAATGACAGACGACACACAATGGCATAGCAATGTCAAGCGCAAGCCCTAAATATAGGGAGAGGTGGGCGGTTGTTCCAATGCACTGGCCCAAAGAGGAAGCTCAGGGACATGTGCATGGGCCTTAAGTAGGTCCCTCATTCCGAATTTGCTAGCGTCCCATTGGTCTGAATACACCCCAGCAACGAGGGACCTACCAATAGGGTGTTGTGGCTATCCAATAGACCCCACCCACAACACAGGGTTTGGTTGCCAGGTTGCACCACAACACGTGACCTCTTTGAGGGAGGACATGATTTATAAATGTGGATGATCAACCCTTTTCTTTATTAGCTTATTCCGTAGTCTAACAGCATAACGCATAAGTGAAAACATCCCCTGCTAAGCCAAATCTAGATGTGACACACTTTCTTTGTTCCTTTCTTTTTTCACCCCAAAGAAGCACTGGAAGGCTGCTAGTCTGAGAGGAGAAAGGACCCTGGGGAGGGCTGTGGGTGGCTGACCCTTTACCCGCCAACCATTGACCATTCAATCTCTTCCCGCCCCCCAGCTGTTTATCTGTCTTCAGGGGAGATGACATGTTACTTTCCCCCTGCACGTATAATACAAGCAGCTGAGGGAGCAGGTGAATTTTGGGTGGGGAAATGGCCGGAGAGGGCAAGGTTAAGCAGACGTCTCCTCGTGTTGTGTATTCAATAAAATTTACAGCCTCCTGAAGCCACTATGGTGACATTTGCATCGTACTGATTCCCATATAACAGATGAGATGAAATGTATTACTTTTCTCACCGCCGTTTCTGCCACACCAGGGCACCGGATCACACGTTCGATACTCTCAATCCCCATAGATGTAGAGCCATCGAAACATCAGCATAACATCTATTTTCTAGGCTTGTTTACCATTAAATGTGCATTTAACTTTTCATAAGACTCAGCAACAAATGATTGATTTGATTCCAGGTACTTAATTTCAGCCTGGTGCTAGCCATCATTCCACCTTGTTCCCTCCCCCTTTTAGAAGGAAAATTATATAAGTCTTTCTGAGGATGAAAGGCGAGCGCTGCTTTTAATCCCTCACTGATCTTTAAATAAAATGTTCCAAGATCTCGGGCAAACAATAAGTCATAAAACATAAATAGTAATCTATGGGCATATATATCATCTTGCAATGGTACATTAATCACTGCACTTAAAGACAGCACAAGAGTGATGAAGTTTTTTCAATTGTGTCTGTTGCAACTCAGCTACATTCAAGTGTTTTTAATCTGTGCCATTACATCAAAAAGGTAATAACTGTATTTTAATCTTGGAAATCTTTTCTAACCCCACCTCCCCATCAGGAGACACAGAATGGTGGTGGGAAGGGGGGGGCAAAAGAGAGAGTAGAGGTGATTTTCAATTTCAAGAAAGTGTAAAATACACATAAGAAGTTAGCCATGAAATGAAGGTGAACGATGCTGCTGAGAACGGCAATAGGGAAGGATTGAGAAGTCCTTCCCCTCCTGTTGGTGGGCATTTCCCTGGGTATACATCGGGACTTTCTTAGATTGGAAGCTATCCAAACCCGATTTCTTAGAGCCATCCTCAGGTTCCCCCCTTCTGTAGCAGGGGCGGTCATGAGACTAGAGGTGGGTTGGCAGTCTTTTCGGTATGTGGCCTTGAAGACAAAACTCTGGCTATGGCTCAAGTTTTAACCCACTGGGCTTGGCCCCCCTGATATTGAGGGATGATTTTCAATCATCGTGGGAAAAGGAGATTATAAATGAAGTGCAGACCTGCGGGTTGTCGCATCTCTTCCTGGATTCTATGACATTTAGCCAAGCTAAAGTTGTGATCTCTCAAAGACTGAGGGATATCGCTAGGCAAGAGGACATTGCTCTTGTGAAACCTGGGATGTATTTGGGGGAACAGATATCTCAGATTTCACCTGCCCCTTATCTGGCGGAAATCCACTATGTGGATTACCGCTACGTTAAACGTTCTGGAATCGGCGCTTTTGTGGGGAAGGTTCAGGGGAGTCCCATACGCCCAGAGACTTTGCCCCTGTGCTCTGGGAGGGGTTGAGTCAACTGAACATATTCTTTTGATCTGCCCATTCTATGCAGATCTTAGACAAAAACCTATAGCTCCACTCCTATGCCAACATAGCCCAGTAGACAGAGAAATACTGGTTTTGTATTGGCTGAACAAGTTCACTGGAACAACAACCTTCTCGGTGGCCAAATTTCTTTTTTCTTTTTGGCCTTTAAGCGTCGTAAGGCTAAAATTGACTGTATTGACACGGGTCTAAATGTATAATATACTTTTCACTGTTTCTAAGTGTCACACTTTTCCAGATGTTTAGACGTTTTAACTTTTGTATGGATAATATGTGCTTTCTGACTGACGGTCAAATAAAATTTTATTGATTGATATTGATTGAGCCTGCTGCATCAACCAAAGGTCCATCTAGTTCAGAGTTTCACCAAATTAGGGTCTCCAGCTTTTTCTAGACTACAACTCCCATCATCCCTAGCTAGCAAGACCAGCGGTCGGGGATGATGGGGATTGTAGTCCCAAAACAGCTGGAGGGCTGAGTTTGGTCTAGTCCAACTTTCTGTTCCCACAGTGGCCACAAGCAGGACTGGAGTGCAACAGCACTCTCCCCACTTGTGACCCCCCAGACTCTCTCAAGGCAAATCTTAAAAAATATAGTATAAACACAGACAACTGGGAAACACTGGCCTGCGAGCGCTCCAGTTGGAGAACAGCCTTTACCAAAGGTGTCGTGGGCTTTGAAGACACTCGAACTCAGGACGCAAGGGAGAAACGTGCTAAGAGGAAGGCACGCTTGGCAAACCCTCACCATGATCAACTCCTGCCTGGAAACCAATGTCCCCACTGTGGAAGGACGTGTGGATCCAGAATTGGCCTCCACAGTCACTTATGGACTCATTGTTAAAACTGTGTTTATGGAAGACAATCTTACTTGGCTACGAGTGATTGCAGAAGAAGAAGAAGAAGAAGAGGAAGAGGAAGAGGAAGAAGAGGAGGAGAGCTTTAGGGCTCTGGAAGACCCATTTGAAGTAGTGTAGTATCTTGGCCAGCCCTGCTTCCCGCAATCCTGCTAATACCTCTGTACTTCCAGAGATGCCTTCACCAGTCTTTGTGCCAGTGAAGATGCTGCAGTGAGGATGCCTTTTACTAATGGCACGGAGAACATACAATGGATAAAAATCAGCAGCATGCACTCATTTGACTAGGGGGCTAGTCTAGTCCCCTAAATGTCCCCTTGTCGCCTCCTTCCCAAAGCCCAGGAAGCTTCTGCCCAGCTTAGGTGGGGAGTTGAGATGCTCACGACGTCAGGAAGTCGCGACACCTCTCCCCAATCGCCCTCGCAAACTGTCGTCTCTGGCCCTAACTGTTCCCCTACGAAAAATTTCACCGCAGACCGCTGATAACAATTATTGATTTATTCCTGTTGCCCTGCTAAAGATTCCACTGTCTTGACTAGCCAAGTCACTGACTGAAATAAAATGTAGATATGCAAGTGTCTACATCAATATTCTAACTTTAGACTCTAGGCTCTTATTTGTGCATGCATTAGATGCAAAACTTATCCCTCCTGCCTTGCCCACCCCACAATAGTTTTCACTGCAGTTTTATACTTCTGGAGTACATACATACTGCAAAACAGCAGAGGGAAATGCAGTAAGACAGATCTGCTGCTGTGCAACTTTTATATCCTGCTGTTACCAGCATTCACCGCCTTGGAGATTGATATGCATTCTTGCCTCTTTGCCTTCTGTTTTATGCATGTCTCTCCTATCAGAAAGGTTTCTTTTTTTCCCCTGTAGAAAGCTGTGCTGACTTCACCGCCCTTGACATGTGCTCCTTGGACCAGATTATCTACAGAGGCCCATCTATTCATTTGTGATTATTATTTCTGTCATGGTGACCTGGGGCAAGCGGAGGCAGTTCCCACAAGTTCCTGCGCCCATGTTCAATGAGAGTGAAGGACAGGATACCCTGTGCATAAGGAAACAGGCATCTGTCAAGAGCCAGAGGTGACTCCGAGCAAGGAACCCACAGAACTCAGACTCCAAAGCAGACTCATGAGTGCATCATGAGTCTTTAGCTTCCTTTAGAATCTGCAGTTCTATGGATCCCATTCTCCACTGCTTCCTGCCTCTGTCCATTTAAATATATATATATATCCACCTTCTAAGAAGGTACAGAAGAAGCCTTCCAGTCGCTTGCATCTTCTTGCCACCATTAATTTTCAACAGTGTAGAGCGAGACCTACACACCCCTGTGAGCGAGTGACGAGACCAGGGGCGTAGGGAGGGTTGCCGGTGCCCAGGGCGGGGCAAGTGTTGTGCCACCCGGTGGACTGTGCAGCCATCAGTCCCTTCGCAGGCCAGCGTCTAATCAAGGGAGTCTCTCCTTGCAAACTAGCCCCGACCTAGGAGCAGACATAAGGCAGAGAAAAGCGAAGCCAGGAGCACCGCTGTGTCCCATATATTCACATACATAATTCTAGATATGTGAATATTTAGAATCAGCCAAGCTAACGGATATAGTCCTAAAAGCTGAGTGAAAAATGAATGGGAGTGTCTGAATGAGTATTTTAAAAAGCAAGGAGGAAAATCGATAATCTGGTTGAGTCTGGAATAAAAGGAATTCATGAAGATCTAAGAAATTGTAAAAAGGTTTATTGTGAAATAGTTTTAGGGAAGATATAAGGGGGGAAAGTAAATTAAAACAGACAGACAAAAAAGTTGGTTAAAATACTGTATGTCAGGTGGAAGTCAACACTTGGCGTATTTTTCTTTTTTCATTTTTTCTTTTAGCAATGCAAGGCACACAAGACAATGAACAAGATGGTTGATGTATAGTTAAATTTTAATATCTGAACCCTTGCATTGTAAGACTGTTTATATGTACATATATGCATCATTTTCTTCTTTTTTCCTTTTTCTCTGTTCTTATTCTTTTTTCTTTCTTTTTCTTCTTTTCTTTTCTTTTCTTTCTTTTTTTATTGTTGTTATTTTGTGCTTGTGAATTTGAATTTTGTTTTGAATTGGGATTTTTTGTCTTTGCTGTGTAATGGTTAAAGATGAATAAAGTTTATTAAAAAAAAAAAAAAGGAGCGCCGCTGTGTCGCCTCGCCCTCCTATCCTTGCAGAGAGGCGTTCTGGGCAACACAGGCGGCTCCAGCAGTGATTTCCCGCCTTCCTCTTCACCCCTCCCTCCTCAGTAGGCAGTGGCAGCGCCCTCGCCCTCCTTCCCTCTTGGCTGGCCCAGGGGCGGGGCACACAGGGGCACCCCTCCACCGGCCGCAAGGTAAAAGAGGCACTGTCCCAGCGGTTTGTCTGTGCAGCTCCATTCTCAATGAGGGAGCCTGTTGTGGGCGCACCCCCTCAGAAACAGGCTCCCAGAGCCACACACCCCTCCCGCCTCCCCTCGCTACACCCCTGGATGAGACTGTGACATTCTCCTGCTCTCAGGAAATTGTACAGTGGGGTGGGGAACATGGCTACCCCGTTACAAATGGGAGCAGCTGTTTCCACCCCACCAACAAATGGGTGGGAGGACTTGCCATACCCTCTGTTGACAGGGCCGTCTTTACCTGGGGGTGCAAGGGATGCGGTGCACCCAGGCGCCGAATTCTGGGGGGGGGCGCCAAATGTATACCTACTGTATAGTGGTCCCTCTCAATCGGCAGCAGTGAAAAGCAATGGAGCAGAAGTCCCCGCCCCCTCCTCCGTTGCTCTGTTACTCCAACGAGTCAAGAAACAAAATCAGTTTTTTTCCGCTGCGTTGTTGCTACAGGTGAGCGATTTCCCATCCCGAAAAAGCCTCAACAAGTTATTTGAGTTCACACACACACACACACACACACACACACACACAAATGGCTAAACTAAATTTGGGGGCGCTGGGCAGATCTTTGCACCCTGGCGGCGCACCACTCTGGCGAGACCCTCCCTGCCCGCAGACTGTCTCGCCAGAGTGGTGCAGTCATGCTCTGGTTATCTCCCGCTTGGACTACTGCAATGCGCTCTACGTGGGGCTACCTTTGAAGGTGACCCGGAAACTGCAATTAATCCAGAATGCGGCAGCTAGACTGGTGACTGGGAGTGGCCGCCGGGACCACATAACACCGGTCCTGAGAGAACTACATTGGCTCCCAGTACGTTTCCGAGCACAATTCAAAGTGTTGGTGCTGACCTTTAAAGCCCTAAACAGCCTCGGTCCTGTATACCTGAACGAGCGTCTCCACCCCCACCGTTCAGCCACTGAGATCCAGCACCGAGGGCCTTCTGGTGGTTCCCTTACTGCGAGAAGCAAAGCTACAGGGAACCAGGCAGAGGGCCTTCTCGGTAGTGGTGCCCGCCCTGTGGAACGCCCTCGCATCAGAGGTTAAAAGGATTAACAACTACACAACATTTAGAAAACCCCTGAAGGCAGCCCTGTTTAGGGAAGTTTTTAATTTGTGATATTTTAATGTATTTTGGTGTCTGTTGGAGGCCGCCCAGAGTGGCTGGGGGGACCCGGCCAGATGGGCGGGGTACAAATAAATAATAATAATAATAATAATAATAATAATAATAATATTATTATATAGTAAAGACGGCCCTGTCTGTTGAGCATGTGTTGAATACAAGAAGGAAATTGTTTTCCGTTCTGCCCTCTCTTTGTCAAAAGCAGCACTGGCTCCAGCCAGAATGGCCAGTGGTCAGGGATAATGGGAGTCACAGCCAAAGGCCATCAACGTCTGTCCATGTTTCTCCACCCGTATCCTAAAGAGTTGTCATAAACGGCCATGAAATACGGAGAAAGCTTACCACTTAGTGGCTTCACCGCTTGAGTCGCCACTCTCGAGCTGGTGGCCTCAATCCACCCCCCATCTCCATAGAATAGTTAATTTAGATGTATCCATTGACTCCCATATTCTGGGAATGGTTAGATAAAAGTTGTCACTTTCTTTTCTGTGAGCATTTGTTCTTAGAAATTAAAGATAAAAGATCATAATTAAGATAACCTTGAATCTTTTATGTCAAATCCAAGCCTTAGGCCTCTAACCCTTTTTCCCCCCCCTGTTCATTTTTTAATGGTGAAATAAAACAGTCTGGGTTTCTTCCCCCCCCCCTTCCCTTGCTTTGCCACCCCCACCTCCTACTCTACAGAGTAGGAAAAAAATGGAAATCTACTATTTTTTCCTTTCCTTAGTTGGGTCCTATGAAAAGTTTAGGCATGTGCTGTGACACTGATTTCCCAACCTACCCTGTGAAATTGTGCTTTGTGTCATTTATGTGCCTGAGACACATTGATCCTTCAAGCACACCTTTCCTGGCACACAAGACAGTGGAAGGAGTGGGGCAGGATGCGGCTGGATCTAGACTCATCAAATAAATGATTTAGTTAAACACGTTGTAAACTTCATGCAGGGAAATCCCGTTGGCGAAAAACGGGACTCCACAGCGCCCTCTGGTGTCACAGTGTTATAACGCATATAAAGCGCTTTATCTTTATGAAAGCAGAGGAGTCCTGCGTCCTTTTCCCCCAAGCAGACCACAGTTAATTAGCTATACTTGCAGGATTGCTACATAAATTAGTAAGGTTAGCTGAAGGAGAAGGGTGAGGCACTTTCGATAAGCAAATAAGCACATCTTTAACTAATAATAATAATAATAATAATAATGGTAGTCTGTGCATTATAATCAGATGGCCTTCGTATCTGACGCCAGCAAAATGCCCTAAATAAATTATTTCTACCCCACCCATCTGGTTGGGTTTCCCCAGCCACTCAGGGCGGCTCCCAACAGAATTTTAGAAACATGATAAAACATGAAACATTAAAAGCTTCCTTAAACAGAACTATCTTCAGATGTCTTCTAAAAGTCAGATAGTTGTTTATTTCCTTGACATCTGATGGGAGGGCGTTCCACAGGGCGGGTGCCACCACCAAGAAGGCACCGTCCACTCCTATTTGGGAGGGTACCAGAATGCGGCAACTAGACCCTCAGTAACGTTTACCGGAGAGCAAAGTATGAACCGTACTTCCTCGGCCAGCCAAGGCCTACTAGAAGAAAATGTTCTATGCACTTCCATAGGGCAGTCCAACCAACATCAGAACTACAGATATAAAGAAAAACAGATGGCAGAAGACTTGTGGCGATTCCTCCCCACCCCAGACACGGATATTCTATTTACTGGATCTGCATGTTTGCATATCATAAATTACATTTATGTGGCAAAACCACAACTTTCAGCGATCAATCATCGCTGGAGGTTGGGAGAGGGACGATTGCCCTTGCCCTTAGACTTTTTATGTCTTCCTGTCTCTTGTGAGTTATTAGCTGACAAGGTTTTAAGTATTCTACATTGTGCTGCTTAAATAAAGAATTTTATTTACATGGGAATATAAAATGTATATTGCCAATTATATAGTCCTCTGAATGCTTAATCATGCGGCCAAGCAGAACTTCCCCCCTCTCTCCCCTTCCACGAGATATGTCCACAACCATTTAGCCATAATGGAGGGCTACTTGGGAAATGAGCATTTAATCTCAAGAACCTCATTCTGAAGGCCTAATCTTGCTCCGCAATGCACTCGGCTACTTCCTGTCATCTAAAGAAAATTCAGGTAAAGCAGCCCAAGAAGCGTAAGCTACATCCTTTAAATATTTACTCGCTGGCCTGCGCTTGGCAGTACATGTTGTCGTGCTAAACTCAATTTCATCCTCCAGTGCCCGGCACACAATTTGGACGGGCTTATTGAGAGCTGCAGGATCTCTCCACTTCTTTCAGAAGGAGCTTCTCCCTTATCTTAAGCGCATTAAGCTGGAGAGCCTTTCACTCTCGTCTGGCATATCTGCAAATCACACGGGGGATGATACATTGACAGCTTACTTAATAAGCCATGGGGTTGCTAGCAGGTGAAGTCAACAGTTGCGGGAGAGGAAGACATTGCTGTGAGCCACGCTACTCCACAGATGGAAAGGGTAGACCCTCCAAGTGTCCCAGGGACACTCAAAATTCCAAAAACTATTAATATTATTATTATGGCCTTAGCAGATTAGAGAACTGGGCCAAGGCAAACAGGATGAATTTTAACAGGGAGAAGTACTACACTTGGGCAAAAAAAATGAAAGGCACAAATACAGGATGGGTGACACCTGGCTTGAGAGCAGTACATGTGAAAAGGATCTAGGAGTCTTGGTAGACCACAAACTTGACATGAGTCAACAGTGTGATGCAGCAGCTAAAAAAGCCAATGCAATTCTGGGCTGCATCAATAGGAGTATAGCATCTAGATCAAGGGAAGTAATAGTACCACTGTATTCCGCTCTGGTCAGACCTCACCTGGAATACTGTGTCCAGTTCTGGGCACCGCAGTTCAAGAAGGATACTGACAAGCTGGGACGTGTCCAGAGGAGGGCAACCAAAATGGTCAAAGGCTTGGAAACGATGCCTTATGAGGAACGGCTTAGGGAGCTGGGTATGTTTAGCCTGGAGAAGAGAAGGTTAAGGGGTGATATGATAGCCATGTTCAAATATATAAAAGGATGTCATATAGAGGAGGGAGAAAGGTTGTTTTCTGCTGCTCCAGAGAAGCGGACACAGAGCAATGGATTCAAACTACAAGAAAGAAGATTCCACCTAAACATTAGGAAGAACTTCCTGACAGTAAGAGCTGTTCGACAGTGGAATTTGCTGCCAAGGAGTGTGGTGGAGTCTCCTTCTTTGGAGGTCTTTAAGCAGAGGCTTGACAGCCACCTGTCAAGAATGCTTTGATGGTGTTCCTGCTTGGCAGGGGGTTGGACTGGATGGCCCTTGGGGTCTCTTCCAACTCTATGATTCTATGATTATTTATACCCCGCCCATCTGGCTTGGTTTCCCCAGCCACTCTGGGCGGCTTCCAACCGAATATTAAAAACAATACAGCATCAAACATTTAAAACTTCCCTAAATAATAATAATAATAATCCTGTGAAACAGGGCAAGGTAAAGATGCAAACATAAATGTCTTCTTTTAAAAGAAAAATTCCCAGTGCTACACAGCTAGTGATGCCAATGGTATTTTCTATTGATGAGTTACCTCTCCACTCATTTACTTCTCGACCAGTGGCTACACTTAAGGCATATAACCTGTGCTAATTAGCAATCTGAAAGGCTCTAAAAGGATATATCACTAAATCAATTTTTTGCAGTTAAAATGTTCTGCCTTCATTAAGGCACCTCAAGAAATAGACTAATGATTTGGAAGAATCGTTTTCTCAACCTTGGTTATCTGCGGCAATCATTAATGGGATCTCTAACCAGAACATAGACAATGGATACAATAAGAAAACAGTTCCCACTTAAACAAAACAGTGTCTTGAAATCCCAGTCTCTGGGTAATGTGGTGTTTTTGTCTGTTTGTTTGCCTGTCGTGTGAAAAGTCAGGGTCATTTTACTGTAAAAATAATAATAAATGATATGTTGAGGTTATTTACTGTACTTCAAAAAGTATAGTATTTCAACTGTGTGAAATTCGAGCAAGCCAGGGCAGAACAGATATTACCCTTGCTAGTACCTTTCCCGGGAAAATCAGAGGCTTACTATGTCAGGTTCCTACTGGAAGACCGGACAAATGACAGAACATTAGCAGTGGCGAAGTTTCTATCGGTGGTTGCGAGAACCAATGATCCCTATTCCTAAGCCTGAACAAAATGCTTGTGTAACCTGAAGGCGGGCTGTCGAAATTGTGTATTGTTTTGTAATGAATTGTTGGGTCTCTGGACCGTAATAAAGATTTGATTGATTGATTGATTGATTGTATTTCAATGCAGTTGGAAAAGGCTTCACTAACTGGCAGGGGGGGGGAACATTTGCCACAGAAACACCTCACACGACTCTTATTTCAAGTTTTGTAACAGCACATATTAACAAACAATTGCTCTAACTAGGAATGGCTAGCTGGCCACTCTACCTAGGATCAAGCAGAATGCACCCCCAAGATAATTTTTATTTGTCCTCTAGAGATTGTAACAAACTTGAATCAAGGCGTTGTAAAATGTCCGTCATTTCAACTCATTCAGAAATGAACAAGAGCATTCAAGTCATAAGAAACAGATCTATTCCAAAACATTTAATAAGGCATTTCTCTTTTGGTTTTTGAATGCAACATGCATTTAAGATTCAAAATGTGCATATTATCTAGACAATGCAATTGCCCGAGCCTGTGTAGATCACACCAACTTTATTAGGAGGTCTGGTGCTTTGAGGGAAGCAGTGGGTAAACAACGAGGTGCCAGAACATTGATAAAAGTGCCGTGGGTCCCAGCACAAAATGGCTGCCATGGGCAGGGGAGGGAAGAGGTTCCAGTACTCTGTACCAGCGACTACTGTGACAAAAAAACAAAACAAAACCCCACTCTGGCAAAGTGAAAATGTATTTTTCACTTCAGGGTCAAAGTAAGAGAAGTAGGAAGACACTGAAGGGTACAGAAGCTGCTGTAATCTCTCAAAGCATGCCAAAGTCAAAATTCACACATGCAGGGTGGTCACAAAGCGTGTTCTCCTTCATGGAGAGCACGTGTTGCGGTGGGGGCCGGCAAGTCACCCCTCTGGTGCTGGGCGGGAACGTTTAGATGGCCACTGCTGTGATTGGACCCAGAGTGTTGTTGGGGAGATTTGTATGTTGCAAATTGATGATGGACAGCCCAGCGTATATATAATGGTTGGTGTGCAACGTGATCCCCCTCTTGGCTGCGTGCTTCGAAGCACCCGTCCTCCCTCCCTATATTTTAGGCCTCTGCGTTGACCTTGCTCTGCCTGTCATGGGGTCGTCTGCTGTTGGGGCAGGGGCCTGGTAGGAATTTTTCCATTTGGCTAATTGGCTGGTGCCATCTGGTTTTCGCCTACTGCGTAGCAAATAGTCACAACTTGTACGGTTGGTGGTTAGGCATTGGTTATTATGTTGGTTGGAGGAGGGGTTATGATTGACTGTGTCTGCCCCTCCTATTGATGCTGGTGTTAGGGGAATTCCGTTAACGGAATCCAGGGGCTCGATGCTTTTTGTCCGAACCCCGGTCGGGGGCTAGGGCCGTGCAAGAGCCCCGGGAGCCTGAGGGGAGAGGGGAGGGTCAGACCACCCGGCTCCCTTTATCTCTCCAGAGGGTTTTCCCCTTACTGACGGTCATCAGTTCTGTCCCCTGTGGGACAGATAGTCTTAACCAATGCCTAAGCAACCACTCACATTGTTTGTATTTTAATAAAGTTGTGGCCAAAATCATGCCAAAAACCAAAACTACCGTATTTTTCGCTCTATAAGGCGCACCTGACCATAGGACGCACCTAGTTTTTAGAGGGGAAAAGCCCCATTTTTTTGAGGATCAGCTCAAAGTTGTTGAGCTTTGCAAAGGGAAAAAACCCTGTTTTATGGGGTTTAACTCACAGTTCTGCAGCTTCAGGAAGCCATTTCTACAGTTTCCAGACAGATAATCTAATCAGCCAGTCACATGTCGCTGGGGAAACAGCCTCCCTCTGCAAGGGGGCGGGGCTGGAATCTCTCTCCCTTATCTCTCTCCCCGATCGTTTGCTGAGCAACTGCTCAGCGGCTTCCATTCAACACCTCCTTCTCTTTTTTTTCTTCTGCTTTTGCCCCTGGGCAGTTCAGCTCCAGGGACCACACATTCGCTCCATAAGACGCACAGACATTTCCCCTTACTTTTTAGGAGGAAAAAAGTGCGTCTTATGGAGCAAAAAATACGGTAAATTTCTGACTGATGTGTGAATTAATTGAGGGGTGGTTTGGGGACCTCGACACGCAAACAACTACAACGTTTGTGAAAGGGTTGCTATTTGAAACTTTTTATTTTGAAAACAATGCAGGCTTCAATGGACCAGGGGGAAAAACCCATGGCAGATCTGTTAAAATCTGTGAGGTCATGGCCAGAGACTGTTTGGGTCAATAAAACCAACAATTACAAATCCATGTTGGGCCAACCCACAAGGCCATGGGCACATCTACTATCTAAGCCATGGGTTGCAGTGCTCATCTCGCTTTCAGGCCAAGGGAGCTGGCATTTATCTGCAGACAGTTTTTCCGGGTCACGTGGCCAGCATGACTAAGCCGCTTCTGGCGCAACAGAAGACTGCAACGGAAACCAAAGCGCATGGAAACGCCGTTTACCTTCCCGCCGCAGCAGTACCTATTTATCTACTCGCACTGGTGTGCTTTTGAACTGCTAGGTTGGCAGGAGCTGGGACAGAGCAACGGGAGCTCACCCCGTTGTGGGGATTCAAACCGACCTTTCAATCAGCAAGTCCAAGAGGCTCTGTGGTTTAGACCACAGCACCACTCGCGTCCGCTATACAAAACCCAGCCATACATGTAATGCACAATATTTACTTACAGTTGTAAATCATAATGCTTTGGTTGTTGTTTTTTCATTGAATAGGTAAAGGTAAAGGGACCCCTGACCATTAGGTCCAGTCGTGTCCGACTCTGGGGTTGCGGCGCTCATCTCGCTTTATTGGCCGAGGGAGCCGGCGTACAGCTTCCGGGTCATGTGGCCAGCATGACAAAGCCGCTTCTAGCGAACCAGAGCAGCGCACGGAAACGCCGTTTACCTTCCCACCAGAGCGGTTCCTATTTATCTACTTGCACTTTGACGTGCTTTCGAACTGCTAGGTGGGCAGGAGCTGGGACCGAGCAACGGGAGCTCACCCCGTCGCAGGGATTCGAACCGCCAACCTTCTGATCAGCAAGCCCTAGGCTCTGTGGTTTAACCCACAGCGCCACCTGGGTTTCATTGACTAAACCACTGTAAACCCTGTGTGCCATTGCAATGGATTGCTTTGAAGCCATTTATGCACCAGGTAAAGTAATTTTTAGTCCCCCAATCCCTCCCCCTGAACTGTGCCATATATTGTCTGACCTGTCCTTCATTTTGCCCAACCAAAGGTTGGCAACCCTATTCCTGTCTGTCCCACCTCCATCCAAAAGAAGGTGGAGGCTTCCAGATAAGGAATGACCCAGGGTCTCTAGCTCTTCATGCTGCTACGAAGGACCACCATCTTAATTGAAAGAAATCAAAACATGTTTCATATTAAAAGAAGGAGATAATTAGTATAAAGGTCTGGTGCCAGCATTTTAAAATACTGCTTCCACTTGTTATGGAAAAGTTATGGCTATCTCTTCCAGTCCCTGATTTTCCAGCTTTCGAAAATATACTTAGCATATATGTAAAAATCTTACAGCCACTCAAGAGGTATTTATAAAACTTAATTACTTTCTAGTCAGCAGTACTGCCAGCCCAGCCTTTCGCTTCCGGGCTGTAAAAGCGCTGAGCCTTGCACATATATAAGTGCAAAATAAAATTACAAAGATACACATCATTTGCAGATCTTGGTCCAAACGGACTGAGCCCATCTTTGAATTTTACTATTTGTAAAACATTCCAATCTCGGAATTTTACTACTGGGACTTCTCCCGCGCATCAGCATAAGTGGTATCTCCTCAAGCATGGATTGCAGTTTTCTTGTTACAAGACATGCTAAATATCGTCTCCTATTCTTGCACTTGCCTACAAAGGCTAATGTCTCTTCTTCTCGCTGAGCCTGGGGGCCAAGAAGTGTACAAAAAGCGTAGGAAACGATGGCATCTGTGGCGTTTCACCCCTAAAGGTTCTGCAAGGGTTAACTTGGCAGGGAGGAAAGTGACCAATGGGAGCTCTCCAGGCAGTTGAGAGGGAGTTAAGTGACAGTTAAGTGAGAGAATAGAGGCAGTTGGGGGTAGGATTTGGAGTTGGAGTGGGAGAGAGAGAGAGTTAGGGGATTTTGGAAATCAGCAGAGCTAGAGCGGTTACAGTTATTAGTAGGAGGCATAAGGGAGTTTGTTAAAATACCAGTTGGGTAGTTGGATTATACTTACCTGAAGAACTATTCGGTTGTATTAAAATGTTTTACCATATCATCTGAAACCATTACGCTTTGTGCACGCAAATAAAGAAACTTATGTTTATTTTCAACAAAATCCGAGTCTGAAGTGAGTTACTATTTGCCAGGGTGAAGACTGGCTGGTGGCAGCGGATATACCAAAATGTCGTTGGGGCAGTCACCAATAGACCGTTAAACGTCCGGGGGTGCTGCTCAGGTCAGAGAGTGGGTGACCACGACAGCATCCATATCAGAAGCCATCTGATTTTTTTTAAAAATAAAAAGTTTGCCTGTGTTTTCTTAATTTAACCAATTCCCTTCTGTATTCTTCATTCCCTGTCATTTATTTTTCATTGCTAGGATACAAGATTGTTATTTTAAAAAAGATTTTAATGGGGTGGGGGCTGCTTAGCCTCCACCTGCACACATAATCTGCTGTTTATGACACAACAATTAGTTTCTGTGGAAATTATGCTGCTGCTTTCGAGCTTCAAGTGAGAGAGATATACAACCAAAGCATAAAACAGTGAAGAAACAAAGGATACTGTTTCCATGGAAATGATCCTAGAATACTACACAAACAGAAGCGTGGAAATGAATGGAGACCTGAACGCAAAAAAAAAAAATTGTTATCTAATTGAAGGAGGGTTCAGGTTCCCCTACCATCAACCACCATCACCAGAAGTTACTTCTTGTTCATTAATTCAGTTATTTTCTACTCTTCTTCTTCTTCTCGTCATGGTCCTGTGTGCGCCAGTAGCTGGCTACATGACCAGGAAAGCTGTCTGCAGACAAACACCGGCTCCCTCGGCCTGAAAAGCAAGATGAGCGCCTCACCTCATAATCAAATTTGACTGGACTTAAACCAGTGATGGCTAACCTTGACACTCCAGATGTTTTGGGACTACAACTCCCATCATCCCTGACCACTGATCCTGTTAGCTAGGGATGATGGGAGTTGTAGTTCCAAAACATCTGGGGTGTCAAGGTTAGCCATCACTGACTTAAACTGTGAGGCTGGAGAGCAGCCAAAATCCTGATCAAAGCTAGCGGAAAGATAAAATAAACATCCTTTGTTACCTTAAACCAGTGTTTCCCAACCTAATCTAGGCAACGGCACACTTGTTTCATTAAAAAAATCTCGCGGCACACCGCTCCTCCCCCACCCGGCTGCGCCGGGTCTCCTGACCCAGAGTTACCTCTGGGATCAGCTGTAGCGCGGCGTCCTTTCTCCCGCCCATCAGCTGGGGCACCAGGTCGGGATTCTCCCGTGAGGCCTCTGTTGCTGCTGCTGCTGCAGCAGCCAAGGGAGCAGCGCCGCCCTGGCTTCCGCTTCGCCGCCGGGCTCCAGCATTGCCGCCGCCACGGTCCTGTGCAGCGCGGGGCTGCAGGGCACCCTGGGCTCTGATTCTCGCGCGAGGGTTCCGGTCGGGATTCTCGCGTGAGGCTGCTGTTGCTGCTGCTGCTGCTGCTGCAGCAGCAGCAGCCAAGGGAGCAGCGCCGCCCTGGCTTCCGCTTCGCCGCTGGGCTCCAGCAGCGCTGCCGCCACAGTCCTGTGCAGCCCTGGGCTGCAGGTCCCTTTTTCCGTGGCACATCAGCCGGTGCCTCGCGGTACACTAGTGTGCCGCGGCACACCGGTTGGGAAACGCTGCCTTAAACTATCCTAGCTGAGGAGAAGCAATGATGCATTGTTTTCCCGCAGCCTGTTCTACTAAGAAAACATCCATCACCCATCTAGGAAAACTCCCCGACAGGAATTTTCACAAAGGCCATAGCAATGTGATTGTTGCAGGGTACACACAGCCCTGGCTGCATACTTTGCAAAGTGTGCGTCGCACATCTCTTGCTGGTAGTTAAGTCTTGGTTCTTAGGATGTAGCCCCTGTTCCTTTTTTTTTTTCTTTTTTTTTTTGCCAAATCATATTTATTAAAGTTTCCAATACAATCAAATTACATTGAAACATTCCAAATTACGTTCCAAATCATTTATCCAATTATTAATAATAAAAAAAGAAAAGTTCCAAATCTGCCAAATTCATATTTAAATTTTTTTTTTTTGGTGAGTCCCCATGCTTCAAATTCCGGAGGCCGTCTGAACATCTTACTTCTTGTTTCCTGTTCTTCCCATCTTCTCGCAACCTCTGATGTAGTCTGACAAGCAAGAAAAATCGAAACAAACAATGTCTCTGTGTGGGTTTATAGCCATATTTCAACACTGTAACTTCTCCGTGCTCCTCTTCCTCCTGACTCCAAAAGTTCGATCCTGCCCGTCGCCATCTTTTCCACTCCCATTCCGTAGTTCCAAAACGTATTTTCCACAATGTTTTTTTAGTCACCCGTCTGCTTTTCAAATTTATCATTCCAGGAGATAGCGTCTGTTATTAAAAAGTCATAAATTACCTTAACTATCTATCTCCCTTTGATGTCATTTTGCAGACCAAGACCTGTTAACTGCATATTTTGGCAACCGTCCGAGTTCTTCCAATTAAAAGTCAGCCAGGGTTCCAAGGAGCATTTTTACCACAATCAAGGATGTGGCCCCTGTTCCACAGGTGAGAGGAAAGAGTTGCACACAGCCTTCCTCCGCCACAGCAGCTGATTTCTACATATCCCATCTGCCAGGGCAAGGGCTAGCCAGAGAGGAAGGGTTTGGGCTGGGTACCGAGATGGAGAAACAAGGAGAATGTTTAAAAAAAAAAAGCAAATGCCCCCTCTGGCAGTTTACTTTTCAAAGGCAATGCAAGGGCAAAACGCCTCGTGTAAAGGGAAAATTACTTTGCAGAGTGTATGCATCTACAAAGAGTCGAGTTAATTATTCAAAGCAGAGGCCCATGAATTCCCACAATTTAGTCATTCTAATCTGACATATTTGGGCCCACTGAGCTGCTTCTTATCACCACGACTTTGATAATTGGCTTAGACATATCAAATAAACTTTCTGGAGAATTCAGCAGTAAGCAGGTATGACATCCTAATAGGGGTTTTATTAGGCATTTCTCTGTGCAGTAATGTATTAGCAATCACTGTGACATTTTCTGCTCCGAGGGGTTTTGGCCTTGCTCTTTTTTTCTTCCTTTCTTTCTTTTTTAACACTCGCTGGAAAATAAATTTATTCAGAGCCAAGATCTAATCCAACACACCACTCTGTTTACTCTGGTTTCTAAAGGAGCCGGCCTCTCAGAATTAATGAAAAGTGACACATACATCATAGAAGAAAATGCAGCGTCTTCAGTCGGGCATAACTGATAGCAATGATCCCTTCTGATTCTATAGATAGAGGGGGGATTCAGACCTAGTCATACCATTCCCCACACTAGGACTGAAACAAAGAGACCAGAATAAATCAAAGTCTTCCCTCCCAAAGCAGTGCCACCCAGCAGCATATTTAGATGAGACTCTCCGAGCTCAAATGCTTTACAGAAGCAAATCAAGTGGAGATCAGCAACTGTCAGTCACGGGGCCAAATCCACCCCTTATGGCAGAGGTGGGGACCGCAGGGCTCTCCAGATATTATTGGGATACAACTCCCTTTACCCATCACCATTGGCTATGCTGGTTGGGACTGATGGAAGCCAGGGTCCGACACAGGCATTGGCAATAAAAGACGAAGGTTCACATAACATCTTCCTAAGCAAAGTTATCTGTATAAGTGCAAATTGAGAAATAATAATTTGCTGCAATTTAAATGGAAATGCAATACATCTCATCAAAGCAGAGGAGACTATGGTTGCATTCATACTGTGTTTTTCCTGGTTATAATGCTAGCGCTTCTGTTCCAATTTCTAATGCTCCTTTTACCTGTTGCATTATCATAGAGTCATTGAACTGTCGAGACAGAAGGGACCTCAAAGGTCATCTAGTCCAAGGCCGGAATCTCAGCTCAAGCATCCAGGACAGATGGCCATCCAACCTCTCCTTGGATGATCAGAAGGTCGGCGGTTCGAATCCCTGCGACAGGGTGAGCTCCCGTTGCTTGGTCCCTGCTCCTGCCCACCTAGCAGTTCGAAAGCATGTCAAAGTGCAAGTAGATAAATAGGAACCGCTCCGGCGGGAAGGTAAACGGCGTTTCCATGCGCTGCTCTGGTTCGCCAGAAGCGGCTTAGTCTTGCTGCCCACATGACCCGGAAGCTGTACGCCAGCTCCCTCGGCCAGTAAAGCGAGATGAGCACCGCAACCCCAGAGTCGGACACGACTGGACCTAATGGTCAGGGGTCCCTTTACCTTTACCTAAACAGGATTAGGGTCTGCTTGTAAAATGCATTGCCGACGCTATATTTGCCAAGGCCTCCTCTCATTGCAAGCTGCCCTCCCCAATCCAAGGCAGTGGGTTGCTAACTAGTAATTTAAAGAGGCGTGCATGAACAATGAGTAATTCTCTGCTCCCAATTGTTAATTTGCTTTGATGTCAAAGCACATGATTCCCATCGTGTTTGTGTTTTAGAGCTGAAGTTTTAAGAAGACAGATATTGAACCTCAGTGGCTGCACACCCAGCTGTTTTGCCCATAGAGATAAAAGATAATCCATGGCTAAATCATGTGGCTCTTCAGATAAAAATCAACTTTCACGTGTGCTGCAGGGAATAGAGCATCCAGCCCTGTCCTTAAAAGTTACCATAAGTTTCTGGTTTTTAAGACTGTTTTTTTAAACGGCAACAACCAAAAACAAACTCACTTTGCGGGGTTGAAATGGGCAAGGTGAGCTTTCTAACCCAGAAAGCTCTTAAAGAGCACCTGCGTAGTCAAGGTTTAATGTTATATCCTTTTATTAGCCTGCCTATTGCTTGAGATCCAAACTGGTTTAACAATCAATCCCTCTTTCTGGGGAAACTCTGGGAATTGTGGTTCTGTGAGGTGGATAGTACTCTCCTAATAATTCCCTTAATGAACTACAGTCCCCATGATTCCTTGGGGGAAATCGTATCTTTTAAAAGTAGCATATAAATCTATAGAAATATACAGTGTATATGAGTTTTCAAATATAACTTTTTATTAAGTTTCCAAAATTTCTCAAATTAGCTTCAAATTAGATAATTACATAGCAACTTTGTTTCATAGATTGACTTCCCATCCACACCTCCCAAGTGTTTTTATTCCAAGCCTTTTCTACTGCGTTATATAGCCAACACTTATCTATTGCAAAAACCCTCTAACACCATTTTAAATCGTTTTTCTTCCACCGCACATATCTCGAACCCTGCCCGCGATTTCATTTGGCTATAATGTTTTTCCCCCAAAAGCATTGCAATGTGAATGAGGTTTAAACCGGGTCTAGACCTGCAGGTGGCAGTGAGCTGGAAATCAGGTGTAGAGTTGGAGGGCGGAAATTTACCCCTTTTGACAGGAGCGCAGAGAGAAGAACTGTCATGATGCATCTGCAGCCGCACAACCGGACGCCTTCATCTGCCCCAGCTGCAACAAAACATGTCTCTTCCATATGTCTCTATAGCCACAGCAGGCGCTGGAACCTTCTAAAAGTTTGACTTCACCCCCAAAGGCGGACTCCTCTGTTGTCTCCTGAGACAGAGGGATGTCAACAGCCAAGACTGTGATTACATCTTTGAGTTGACAAAGCGTGTTCTCCTTCATGGAGAGCACGTGTTGCGGTGGAGGCCAGCGAATCACCCCTCTGGTGCTGGGCGGGATCTGATAGATGGCCACGGCAGTGATTGGGTCCTGGGTTGTTGTTGGGGAGATTTTTAAGGTATTTTAAAACTTTTTCCCCAATTTATTATATATCATTTCCCACTGCAAGAGGCAGTGAAGGATAGGCGTGCCTGGCGTGCTCTGGTCCATGGGGTCACAAAGAGTTGGACACGACTGAACGACTGAACAACAACAACATTTCCCAATACTCTTTTACCCTTTTACAAGTCCACCACACATGATAAAACATGTTCATTTTTATTGCCGCATAGAGTGCTATTGCTGTAATGGGGAGCATTTAGAAATGGCAACCCCCACATGCACTCTGAAGTGGTAACTGTCCAGAATTCTACAAAAATTCTTATTCTCCTCCATGCGTTAGGCCAAACTAGAGAGATGCTTCTTGGAAGGTCCCAGCTACATGCAAATAGAGATTACAGCTACAAGTTTTAACATTAATGGCATGGCTCAAAAATCAATCCCAAGTTCCTCAAACTCAATTCAGACGAGAAAGGTGAATTCAGTGTGATATATTTTATTCAGCCCCTTAATAAGCTAACAGAAGGTAACCCGTTACTACGAGCTATATTGAACAACATAAATCACTCCGCACAGCTATCAGATCATAATGACTTTGGGTCGCTACCGACAAGGGATTGATTCAGATCAATGGCTTAGAAGTGAGAGGTGGCTCGTCCCATTACCAGCCCCTTGAGCCATCCAGTATCCACAAAGGTATTTAGGAAAAGTAAATTATCTGTGGATATTGCTGTACAATAAAAACGCTTCTCATCTGTCCCTACAAAATTACATAGTAAAATCTATGTACTGTAACTTAGCACGGCGGTGCCGTTCGGGTCTAGTATATTCATACATATATATTTCTGTTCAGAAATACAGGGATACTGTCTGCCTGTTGTGTTCCTCCCTCTGTGACTCTGCGTTGCCCCTGAAGAAAATCGGGAAGGGGCTGTAGTGTGCAGGTAAAGCTCATGTCTTCCATGCGCACAGCCCATGCTCAATTCCTGGCATCTCAGCATAGCTAAGAAAGACCTCTGCTTAAGAGAGCAGAGTCGAGCCCTTACAAAGTTACAGTTCCCAGCAACCATTAACAAAATACAGCACTCAGAATTTTCTGAGTGAAATAATGCATTTTAAAGGTATTGTGTGTGCACAGTCTAAAGCAGGCATAGGCAAACTCAGCTCTCCAGATGTTTTGGGACTACAATTCCCATCATCCCTGACCACTGGTCCTGTTAGCTAGGAATCATGGGAGTTGTAGGCCAAAAACATCTGGAGGGCCGAGTTTGCCTATGCCTGGACTAAAGGCTCGCCCACCCTTTCGATTATTTTTACTTTTTGTATAATCTTTTTTATTGAGTGCACATTTAAATTCGAACATAAACATCATCATCAGCATTTAGGATTTCCTGAATCCTTAGACTCCCCTCCACCCGTCCATGGTTACCATTTTCAATCTTTTTCAACTGCCTCACATATTTTCTCTATTTTTCTTAAATAGTCCATTTTTACCTTAGTTTTTAGTACATTACAAGCATTACTCAGATCCTGCCAAAGTTTTTAGTTGTTTACAGTGCTCTCTTAAGTACATTGTAAATTGTTCCAATTCCTTATTAAAGTTCCTCTCTTCCTGGTTTCTGATTTTCCCGGTCATTTTCGCCATTTCGGCCTAGTCCATCATCTTCATCAGCCATTCTTCTCTGGTCAGGACTTTACCTTCTTTCCATCTCTGGGCCAGTAGTATTCGCGCTGCTGTCATCGCATACATAAATAATCCTTTCTGCTCCTTTGGTATCTCTGCACCTAAAATTCCTAAGAAAAGAAGCCTCTGTTTTTTTCACAAACATTATCTTAAACTTTTTTTTTTAACTCATTGTATATCATTTCCCAGCATGCTTCTGCTATCTTGCATGTCCACCACATGTGGTACAACGTGCCTTCCTTCTCCTTACATTTCCAACATACAATTGAAGCAGTTCTATACAACTTTGCTAATTTTATAGGTGTTAATTACCACCCACCCGCCCTTTCCTTTAATCCCACCCTTTCCTGGAAAGACCCTATCCAGGTGTTGGTGGGACTCACACAGGAAGGCTTCTGTGGCACAAAGAGAGTTCTCGGAGAGAGCTTCCATTGCGGGGTGGGCAAAAAGTCATTTCGCCATTGGTTTGGGGGAAGGGCTTATGGCCACAGCAGTTACTGACCTAGCTGGTTGCTGGGCAGAATTGCTTGTTGCAAGTTGATGGACAGCCCAGCGTCCTTTAAATAGAGCCTCATGTGACCCGCTGGTCACTCTTGTCTGGAGCTTCGGATCTCCCGCCCCCCCCCCCTGGTATAGGCTTCTGTTGACCTTGCTGTGCCTGTCATGGGGTCGTCTCCGCTTCGGGGAGGCCTAGTAGGAATTTTTCCATTTGGCTGATTGGCTGTGCCACTTGGTTTTCGCCTACTATATAGCAATTAGTCACAACTTGTAAGGTTGGCAGTTAGGCATTGGTTCTGTGGTATAGGAGGCCGGTGCCCTCCAAGAAGTGATGTTGGTGATGGGAATTCCGTTAAAGGAATCCAGGGGCTCAACATGCTTGTCCGAACCCGGTGGGTTGCAGGGCCATGCAAGAGCCCCTGTGGACCCCTGGGGAGGGGGAGGCTCTGATTTCACCAGCCCCGTTAACTCTCCCCAGCTAATGGTTTCCCAGCGCTGACAAGTGGTCAGCTCTGTCCCGCTGCGACAGCTAGTCTTGCTGCTGACTAGGGTCAGCTCTGTCCCGGTGGACAGCGTGAACCAATGCCTACGCAACCACTCACGTGGTTTGTATTTCAATAAAAGTTGTGGCCAAAATATGCCCAAAAACCCAAACCAAAAATTATGTTTCTTGTGTGAGTTATTGGGGAATGACTGGGTGACCTACACACGCAAGGAGATAGTACTTGACTGTCCCAAGCTGTATTGGGCTTTCAAGGTTACCATACCCTCCAACATTTCTCAGATGAAAATAGGGACAACCCAGTCTTCTTCTTTTGGTACAACTACCAAGGAGTCTCCAAGCGGCTCACATTCTCCTTTCCCTTCCTCCCCCACAACAAACACTCTGAGGTGAGTGGGGCTGAGAGACTTCAGAGAAGTGTGACTAGCCCAAGGTCACCCAGCAGCTGCATGTGGAGGAGTGGGGAAGCGAACCCGGTTCACCAGATTACGAGTCTACCGCTCTTAACCACTACACCACACTGGGGTGGGGGGGAATGTTGCCTTTTAAAGAGCAGAGGGATTCTCCCCAGTCTTATCACCGTGGTGTTACCGCTGAGACAGGAAAAGAGCAGAGGGATTTTATCTCCCAATCTTTAGAGAGCATCTCTAAGAATCGGGCAGAACATTTTCGTTCCCAATCAGATCCAGGGACCATTCCCGGCCGCATCTTGCCAGGCCTGATCCTGCTTTAGACAGTTGGTTATTCAAGAAAGCTTTCGGCTGAATGCTTTTTACAGGCTGCATTAATGCTCTGTTCCCTTTTAAACTTCTTGACTGCGGTTTTATGAATCGCTGTTCTGCTTGATGCTCGGTGCAATTTTTTTTTGGCTTGTCATGTTAAATGCTGTTTCACTGTGATGAGCAGACAGACACACAGAGGGAGAGGGGACCAAAAATGAGTCCTTTCTTTATAAAAAAAAAAAAATGGAGGCAGGGTATATAAGTTTTTTAAATAAATAAATCAATAAATGTCTCAAGGGAATTCTTGGTCATAAGGGTCAAGGCTAAAAGCAAAACCTCCTCCATATTCTGTATTGCCCTTTTTCTTTTTCTCCCCCCCCCACCCACCCCACCAACTCCCCAAATGCAAATACTTAACTGTTAAGTTAAGTCATTACTCTCCTGCTGTTCTGGTCTGATTAATTCCCCCAATATTAGCCTGCGATTCATTTTATCCCTCCATATCACAAGTCCAGCTGAAGGAGATAAGTGGCTGATAAAAGATCTTTGAGAACAGTTACAAATGATCCACTTTCAAAAGAATAATAAAGCAGCTGTGTGGAAGCTTGAGCAAAGCGCCTATACATCGCACGTAACTAATCTCATTTTAAAACTTCAGCAAATTAGTCAATAATCCTCGCTGTCACCCTGCTGTTCCCCCCAAACTTTGGAGCAGAAACCTAATGCTGAAATGCAAATATTTAATTAGTTTTTAATGGTGAGGTTTATTTTTACTAAATCTGGTCATCTGTCTCAATTATTTTCTCCATTTTTTATAGTTAACCACTAATTGTCATTCCCAGGAGTTTGCTTTCCCCACCCCCCACCCTTCTTGTTTTGCATTTCTTTTTTCAAAAGTAGCTTTGGTGTAGAAGCAGTTTTGCTCTTCTGTGTAAAAAGGACCCGTGCTAATAGGAGATAAATGCCCATGCAGGCTGCCTCTATCATGACACTAATCGAATATAAAAAGATTCAACCGTCATCTTCAAAGTTCCACTGGCCCAGTTCTCTGAATCACCTCACCCTGTGCTAACATGACCTCCTGCCTGGCGAAAAGAAAACATTGGTTCATTTCACACCGCCTGTGAAATGTGATTTGGACGATGCTTTCAGCAGGCAGCCTTGAAGAAGGAGGCTGATTTATACCTACTGGGGACCCTGGGCGGCATTGATATCCACCCATCTGCCCATTTATGGGCAGTGACATCATCCCAAGAGGAAGAAGAAGAATCCACTGGGATCATCCAATGTACGATTGCTCATCAAGTACAACCCCTAGGCATAGCTGTCAACTTTCGGATTTGAAAATAAGGGATTTTTGGGACCTTTCGGATTTGAAAATAAGGGATGCCGCGAGGGCGGTGCAATGACACCAAGTAGCCTCGCCACCCTGCGCTCCAGAGGCTGCGCACGAACGGGTGAGCGAAAGAGCGAGCGCGTAGACAGCAGGCAGGCTGTCTGTCTGGTTGGGCGTGAGGGTCTGGCTGCACAAGGCATGCAAGCTCCACCCCCAGTCGGTCTCAGACTCCTTATTGGCAGCCGAGCAACGCAGCTGAGGAGCCTCCCTGGCCGGCAGGGAGGGAGAGGAGCTGCTTCCTTTGAAATCCAGGAAATTTAAGGGAAATCAACAATCCAGGATAGCAGCGGGAAACGGCATTGGAATAAGGGAGTTTCCCACCAAAAAAAGGGAGGGTTGACAGTTATGCCCCTAGGGGATATTGAGGAGAAGCATCAACTGGGTTACCTTGCAATTGCAAGCAATATCCTTGACCACATTTGTAGAAGTTGAGCAAGAAAATAGGAATCCATTTTGGAGTACCCCAAATACCAAATGTTTGCCTTTCTCTAACTCCATCCCATTCAAACTAGCATTTTGAAAGCTTCATCCTCTGGAGTAATGCAATGTAAAATTCCTTTCGGAGTTTCACAATATAAACAGTGCAAGACAAACGGGGGTGCTATCACTTAGGCCATTTTTAACAGATAACACCACCGTAATATCTTTTATGGCACCTCTTTAGAGGGTCTGGGACAGGAAATAATGCAGTCTGTTGACTCATGAACTGCAGCGCTGTGACTGCTATGTCAAAGGATTTTAGACTGAAAATTATTCAGAGTCAAGGATCTCTTCCCCTTTATGTCTTGCATAACGCTGATCATAGCAGCAACATCTAATAATACATCCCTCTGCAGACCGATATGGAGGTTAATGCCAAGCAATTCAACATCGTTTATACAAATCTCCTTACCAGCGAGACTTAACTTAGCCAGCATCTCAGTTCCATCAGATTGCAACGTCAGCTCTGGAGGACAACAAAAATTACAATGCCGCCATCAACTCTGGAATGAGATTAAGGGACTCTGGAAACAGATGCCACACTGATTTCACACAGTCATCGGGCCAGAGGGGTTACTGTTAAATCTATTTTATGATATACTGAAAGGCTTTTTGCCAATGTCAACATCTCTGTTCTTCAAGTCCATCTATAATATGTGCAGTGTTCATTTCACTCCCCGAAACATTGACTTTAGACATAGCCCAAAACCAAGCATTGCTTACTCATCTCATATGATTAATTACTATTAACAATTATATCAGCCTATTAAAAATTTTAGTTCACCATCTGCCTTTTAACTCAAACAATAAATTAGTCTGTTAAATTTAAATACATGTGTATAATACCAATTTCTCATTGTAGGTGCCTTTTAGATATATTAAAGGATGCTTAAGATTTATATGTAATTAAGCAAGCAAAAGTGACTTCTAATCATTAGGTGATAGTTAATATTTACTTTTCAATTCCCTACTGGAGCAAGGCATCAGATAAAAGCAACAATTACTACAGCAAATAAGCAAGTCTTATCAATTAGGTTTCTTTTTTTCTTCTTTTTTTTCTTTTTTTTCCTTTTTTTTGAAATTTTTACTTTATTTGCAATTCAATCAGTTCACAATAACTCAAATACAAATCAATACAAATCGTTAAACGTCTTTGATATATCGAATTTTGGGTTATTTCCTTTGTCGTCTTCTACATCTAAAAGAATATCAATTAGGTTTCAGGTTTCACTTTCCTGCTGTGAGAGATCTGGGTTTCCAGGATGAGTCATCAATTCGCCGAAGGACTGAAATGGAAGCACCCAACCTTTTCTGCCGCATTTGCCAGAGTGAAACCTCCCATGCAAACTGCAAAGTTTTCTTTACAAAATGTTTTCAAACACAATGCATACAAACATTACATTTTATGCATATTAACTTATATCTTTAGCAGGATAGACTGGAAAGCATAAGACACAACAGAGTTCCCTTTCTTGTGCCATCATTATTCATCCTAGACACTTCCAATTCCTAGGAGCTGGATGCCTGTTGCACAGAGCCGCCTCTAACTCATACATTTTATGCTGCAGAAATTTAGTACCTATAGCTCATGGAGCTTTACCCTTTAAAATATACAATATACCCCCAAAATTTGCACATAATAAGTCAGGTTTTTAAAACAAAAAACAAAAAACCAGCAATCCATCAATGCACAAACAGTTCTGACATAAGCAGGGACCGGACACAAGATGCAGGAAAAGCTTGATGGAATCAAAACCATGTCCGTGTCCATTGAAAATGGATTCCACCTAGTAACATTAATAATAATAATAATAATAATAATAATAATAATAATAATGGCATCAATCACATATGTCTGGATCACAATGAACAGGGAACATTTCACAAGCTAATATTGAGCAGCATATTTTTCTCCTGGCCAATTACTGACAGAAAAGCATCTGAAGGGAAGTAGTTTTTCTTTCCCATTAAATTCTGTCTAAATACAAAAAATATTGCACCATTACCTAGCGAATTGTTTTTTAACATACAGCAGTTCATCATCAGGCAGATACTGTCATGGCTTGATGTTTGAGTCATTATACTTATGAGATTTAATTTTTAATGATGCAAAAATTATGCATGGTTCGCAGCTCCTTTTCTTCACACCGAGAGACTGTGATCTGATTGCTACCAAACTACAACGTAAATCAGAGTTAGCCAGCTTCCATATTCTCAGGATGCTCATCGCTCGGCACGCATGTGACGTCACACGTACGTGTGACACCAGCCCGCCCCCGCTCCCCCACATCTGCCTCGTAAGTTGGCACATATGCCTCTCATGCAGGAGTGGGGACATTTTTCAGCCTGGTGGGCAACCTTCCAGGTGTCATTATTCCTGGGATGCAGCAGATTATCCTAGAGGGCTCTGTGCTGGGCGAGAAGCAAGGCACGAGGCAGTCAGCTGCTTCTAGGATTCGGCCAGTTTAGCAATAGTCCAGCATCATACAGGACTCATGATGATATTTGAGAGACCTCACCAGTGTGTGTCAGACATCTGAAGGCAGCCCTGTACAGGGAAGTTTTTAGTGGTTGATGTTTTGTTGTGTTTTTAATATTCTACAGGACTTCTACAGGACTTCTGCTGATGGGACTCATCAGTTGAATCCCACCCATTATTTTTAATTTGCATTTAGGATGGTATCAGCACGATTAGATGCAACCCTTTCTACACCATTTGCACCTCAAAATGTTTTGAGGCAGGAACACGGCTCCGTTTGCAATCAGTTCATGATTGAACCGTTGTTGGGGAAACTGCCAGGCCGCTCTGAGGAAGCCTACATCAATCAGACTCCTCCTAGCGGATAAAGATATGGAGACCACTAGGATCGTCGCAAAATTTTGTTTTATTGCGACAAGAGTAAGACGAATAATGACTGAGACTGAGATTTGAACTTTAATCTCTGAAGGAATGTTAACAGGTGGCAAAGATCTATTAATGTAAAATTTTAAAATCTTAAGTTTTAAATTTTAATTTTAAATGTAAGTATCAGTTCTATGAGATGGGTTCTAATTCTGTAATATAACTCAATCTCCAATACTATATCTGGTTATGGATTGTCATTATCTGTTCTCTGGTCTTTGACCATAATAAAGATATTTGCATTTTTGCAATCAGTTCTCGTCCCATAAAGTCCTGTTGAAGTCCTGTAACTTTTTGTTCTTTTCCCCCCTCACTTTTGTTGGGCTACAGTGCAAGAGTGGCCATTCAGTCAGCAATAATGCACACCCCGCGGGAAGCATCTAATAAAGGGGAATGATATGCGGACAGTCCAGTATAAATCCTCCATAAATGAACTATTATTAATACACCCACAAAAGACGCACACCAAACCACCAAGTTTCAAGACAAATGTGAGCACTGAGACAAATGAAATGCTAGCTAATGGATGAAATGTGAAGCAAATGAGATTTTTAAAAAATGAAACACAAAGAGAAGGGGCTTCCGGTAACAAAGATGAATGGGATCCTGAAATGTAAAAGACTTGCGCACTCCTAACAAATGCATCTCTCTAAAGCACTTGAGCATTGCTCAGTTTGTTGAATTTAATTTGTTGTTTTTTTTGTGGAAATGGTTAGGAAAAGAAGTCAGTTAGGAATGCTTATTGGACATGCAGTTTTGTGGCTTCTTGGACATGCAGTTAAGATAAAATAAAAGTCAACCCTCCCTTTTTTTGTGGGAAACTCCCTTATTCCAATGCCCTTTCCCGCTGCTATCCCAGATTGTTGATATCCCTTAAATTTTCCGGATTTCAAAGGAAGCAGCTCCTCTCCCTCCCTGCTGGCCAGGGAGGCTCCTCAGCTGCGTTGCTCGGCTGCCAATAAGGAGTCTGAGACCGACTGGGGGCGGAGCTTGCATGCCTTGTGCAGCCAGACCCTCATGCCCAACCAGACAGCCAGACAGCCTGCCTGCCGTCTACGCGCTCGCTCTTTCGCTCACCCGTTCGCGCGCAGCCTCTGGAGCGCAGGGTGGCGAGGCTACTTGGTGCCATTGCACCGCCCTCGTGGCATCCCTTATTTTCAAATCCGAAAGTTTGGGGGGGGGGGAAAATCCCTTATTTTCAAATCCGAAACTGTGCCGGTTACCCATCCCCTGCTGTTTTCCATGGCAATTGTGCATTTTATGTAATATCTAGTGTGGAGAGAGGGATTCATAGACAAGTTTGGGTTAATTTCCTTTGCCCCTTGACAAATCCACGGTTATTTAGGAAAAGAGAAGTTCTCAAATCTAGAAAGCCATGTTCTTGTTTCAATCACTCTTTCGCACATAGCTTAAATGGCACAATAATTAGTTCTTAGGTTCTTTCCCCTCCTTCTTTCCTTCTAATTCAGCCCCAATAAAAAAAAAAAGTTTACTTTATGAAGGCTCCTGATATATAACATTTAATATTCCACAGAAGGTAGCTTATTATGGGGCAGTGCATTATACCCTTGAAGGCTCCTGACAGGCAAAGAAATGCAGTGTCCCCATTGTGAAAGCAACCAGGCTGCTATCAATTTTGGTTCCTTCAGCGCTTACATTTCAGTGATTAAGCAACTGAAGCAATATTAGGTCACTGACCCTATAGCTCTCCATGCCTTTTTATTGCATTTCCTCATTGGATCTTTCACATCCTTTATATGAGCCTATCAACAGAAATACAGCAGAGAGTCTTCCTCTCTCTCCTCCTCATAAAAGGCTTGTACAGGACAGAGGAAATCCCTTTGCTTTGGCAGATATTCCTCTAGGGCAGGAAAGCATGAAGATCATTTCTCTTTGGAAGCCATAAGATGTTGACTGCTCCAGTTGCCGCTTAATTTCTTCCGTGTTTTTATTTGCGGGGGTGTTTGGGAGGAAATATCTGTGGGTCCAGAAGCGCCTATAAAAACCAATGCACTGTTAGCAGGAGCGTCCTACTCTCATGTAGGACCCTGGCAGAGAACATGCCTGACTGGCATGCTCCCTCCCTCCTGGTCAATCGTTTGGGAGCTTCAAAAGCTTTCTTCTGCCCAAACATCACAGCGACTGATACCAAGAAGCATCAGCACACTTAGGGATCCGCAGAGTCTTCGCAGCATGCATAAACAGACCTCAGCAACTCAGCATTTTTGGCTAATCTACTTTATTTACATATAAACACACACGGAGCACTGCAACATGGCTCCCTCTCTCTTTAGCATCAGACAGCAAAGAGAAAGAACAAAGGACAATAGTCCCACTTCATGGAACACAGTAACACCAACATCCTGTCTCCGTCACTTCCCAGTCTGTGGAATGAAAACATACACCGTCATGTGATAGATAACAATCCCATGACTGCAGACACAGGGAATGAATCTCCAACACGCACGTCCCCAGTGCTCACTATTAGATTTGGGTAGGTGATGACTTCATGGAGGGCAAATGAAGTCAATTGATGGAGACGGTAAGAGAGGGCGATTGAAATGCAAAGGAAAACAGGGTTGTAAGTGGTGCTGGAAACGTATCCCCAAAAAAGGGGGACTGTTTAAAAACTGCAAAACAGTGGTGGCTTTCTATCTTGATCGACTACAACTCCCTCATCCTTCCCCGCTGGCCATACTGAATGGGAATGATGGGACTAGGAGACCAAAAACATCTGAAAGGGCCAGAAATTCCCCACCACTGCTATAGAAAGCGTCTCTGAAAAATGGTGTGTGGTTTTCTTTCAACCCGCATAAGAAGTTGGACATTCCATGAACATGAGCGTAGATGTTCCAGCCCATTCCTAATATATAATATTAATATTAATATATTATTTTTACTCCACCCATCTGGCTGGGTTTCCCCAGCCACTCTAGGCAGCTCCCAACAGAATATTAAAAACACAATAAAACATCAAACATTAAAAACTTCCCTAAACAGGGCTGCCTTCAGATGTCTTCTAAACACTCTTTGAGCTCAGTATCCTATGCTGTGACCAAGTTTTGCACCTTAGCCATCAAAAAACGTAAATCACTTCTACTGGGAAATATACTATAAATTTCTTTTGCGCCATTTTTCTTTTTTTCTAATCCTTAGGATTTTGACATCTTGTAGCGATATTCTGATCACTGGTTTGGAATTATACTGTACTGTATTATATTGCTGGCTTTTGCTGTAATAAACTGAGTTGAGTTGAGATGTCTTCTAAAAGTCAGATAGTTGTTTATTTCCTTGACATCTGATGGGAGGGTGTTCCACAGGGTGGGCACCACTACTGAGAAGGCCCTCTGCCTGTTTCCTTGTAGCTTCACTTCTCGCAGTGAGGGAACCACCAGAAGGCCCTCGGAGGAGGACCTCAGTGTCCAGGCTGAACAATTACGGTGGAGAGCTAGGGTCAAACCATACTCCTAACAGAACAGACCTTTCTTTCAAAACCTACTGAAGGTATTTCAAGGTGGGATATCTGAGGAAGTTCCCTCTGCAGTAAGAGCAAACAGCATTGCCCTAGAAGCAACCCGAGTAGTAACCCTCAGACTTGCTTTCTGTGGCTTTGACGCAATTTTTGTCACTGCAGTGGGGATGGAGAGGGCTGGGGATCCAGTGCTTTATGATAATGACTTTGGGTGATAAGCAGGCTGCTTTTCTGATTATTTCCAAAGGCAACGAACAGGTTCAAAGTCTTACATTATTGAACTTTAATTAGGAGCCTAGTTTGCATATATTTTAAATGTTAATCACTGTTCAGCCAGCCAGGGAATTTTGATGGGTCACAACCCGCCTGCTGTAGGAATAGTCTGTAGCTTTCAACTGGTACTTGTGCCCACAGCCAAACAAAATAGTCTGTGCATGGATAGCAGTGAGCTCTCTGCAGCAACGAAGCTTTACAAGAAAGGAAGGAAGGAAGGAAGGAAGGAAGGAAGGAAGGAAGGAAGGAAGGAAGGAAGGAAGGAAGGAAGGAGAGAGATTTTTGAAAGACAGGATTTTAACTAAGGGCCAAATGACACACTGCATACAAATGTGCGATTACAGCATCCGATATCTACCGGTAACTTGTTTGCGGAAAAGGAGATTCAGAAGAGGGACAGTCAGGGTCAAACCATATTTGGGTCCTTAAGTAGGGGGCAATTAAGATAAATTGATAGCATGCGGAGGTGGAGAGGGTTAAACCACAGAGCCTAGGGCTTGCCAATCAGAAGGTCAGCGGTTCGAATCCCCACAACGGGGTGAGCTCCTGTTGCTCGGTCCTTGCTCCTGCCCACCTAGCAATTCGAAAGCACGTCAAAGTGCAAGTAGATAAATAGGTACTGCTGCAGTGGGAAGGTAAACGGCGTTTCCGTGTGCTGCTCTGGTTCGCCAGAAGCAGCTTAGTCATGCTGGCCACATGACCCGGAAGCTGTACACCGGCTCCCTCGGCCAGTAAAGCGAGATGAGTGCCGCAACCCCAGAGTCGGTCACGACTGGACCTAATGGTCAGGGGTCCATTTACCTTATAGGGAGGTAGGAGACCCTAGTTAGGATTCAGATCAAGTTCCTTATGCCAGAGATTAGCACTGGGGGGAGGAGCTCCTAATTAAGCAAGAGAAAATTGCCAGCATGGGGGTCACAATATTTTGGGGAAGGCAGCTGCCCAGGAGCACCATGGAAAGCTTCATGGGGGCTATGGAGCTCAAGGGTGCTGAGTTGGCGGTCCCCGTTTTATTTTATTTTTTGTAAATAGTTTTCATTTGGTTTTACAAATTCATTCACACTCATAATCACTCACTGTAAAAAAAATAATTTAAAAAATCACAAGATTCTTCCGAATCTCAAAACTTCTCCCTTCCCTTCCATGGGTTCTTTAAATAACTTTTAAACTGCATATTATAAGTCCGTCCAAATTACAGTCCTCCATTGTATCCAAAATCTTTGTATCATTGCAAGAGTTATTTAAAACCTGCCAATGAGTTCAAGTGTTTACAGTGGTCTTTCAAGTACAGTGGTCCCTCGACTTACGAAATACTCGACATCCAAATTTTTCGACTTACGAACGAAAAAAGTGGCCGCATGCCTACGAATTTTTTGACATCCGAATGGAAATCCGTTGCCGGTTTTAGATGCGGTTTCCTCGACTTACAAATTTTTCCGAATATTTTTTCTCCCAATGCATTCCTATGGGAAATCGCTTTTTCGACTTACGAACTTTTCGACCTACGAATGTCCATTCGGAATGGATTAAATTCGTAAGTCGGGGGACCACTGTATAATATACCGTATTTTTCACTCTATAAGGCGCACCTGACCATAGGACGCACCTAGTTTTTAGAGGGGGAAAGCCCCAATTTTTTGAGGATCAGCTCAAATTTCTGCAGCTTCTTTTGCAAAGGAGAAAAGCCCCATTTTTTGTGGATCAGTTCAAATTTCTGCAGCTTCTTTTGCAAAGGGGAAAAAACCCTGTTTTATGGGGTTTAATTCACAGTTCTGCAGCTTCAGGAAGCCATTTCTACAGTTTCCAGACAGATAATCTAATCAGCCAGTCACATGTCACTGGGGAAACAGCCTCCCTCTGCAAGGGGGCAGGGCTGGAATCTCTCTCCCTTATCTCTCTCCCCGATCGTTTGCTGAGCAGCTGCTCAGCGAGCTTCCTTTCAACACCCCCTTCTCTCTCTCTCTCTTTTAAAACAGTTCAGGTCCAGGGACCACACATTCGCTCCATAAGACGCACAGACATTTCCCCTTACTTTTTAGGAGGAAAAAGTGCGTCTTATGGAGCGAAAAATACGGTAAATTTGCCCCATTCTATGGTGAAGTTTTGATCCTTTGGGGTTTCTGGTTTTCCAGTCTTGGGTTTTAGTCTTGCCATCTCTGCGGAGTCCAAGAGTTTCATCTGCCAATCCACCCTGCTAGGTGTCTTACCGTCTTTCCAACTCTGGGTGAGAAGCATCCTTGCAGCTGGGCGGCCCCCATTTTAAAAGTTGTTCCACTGAAATCGCATCACGGATTTCACATTCCACCTGCTACCAACTTCTTTGTCCTCCAGATTCCTCACTTTTTAAATCAGAGACAATTCTTCAAACAAATGTTTCCACATTTCTTCACTTCCACCCCCCGCCGACAAACACCCCGGCAGTTTTTATGAGCAAGGACAAACACTCGAAGAGCGCAGTTACGCCGAGTGCTTGAAGACAGAAATGATTTCCTTAAAGTGGTTAATCATGCTTTCGAAAAACTACTTTCTCTGGTGACCTAATCACATAAATCATAGCAAAAGGTTAAAGACGAAGTTCAATTGCACCAAATTACGTGTGGTGCTTCTCCAAAATGGATTACTTCCTATTAAAAAGGGAACATATTTCACTAAATATCCATATTTTTTCAGGCAGCTTCAGGGTTCTAGCCTCTAAGGGTCAGACTAGACGTGACGGTGCGTCACACCTAAATCTATATTATTATTTATTGCTTTGTTTGTTTATTATTATTATTAATTGAATTTATATACCGGCCTATACCCAGATGTTTCAGAGCGGTTCACAGAACAAAATCAAAATATAAAACCACAAAATATATAATCAAAATAAAAACAACAACCTAATAACCCCTCCCCCCAAAAAACCCCACCACATTTATTATTATTATTTATTGAATACACACACACACACACACACACACATATGCTGTATCTATACAAAGCAGAGGTGGGTGGGAGGTATTTAAAAACACAGCAGAGGGAAAGGGCCGGCCCTACTGTCAGTCATAGTGAGGCAGCTGCTTGGGGTGTCATGAATGGTTAGTTATTTAATATATTATCAATATGTTTGCTGCCAGGGAGAGGTGCTTGTGAGACTTCCTTTCTTTCTGGTCAAAGGCTTGGAAACGATGCCTTATGAGGAACGGCTTAGGGAGCTGGGTATGTTTAGCCTGGAGAAGAGAAGGTTAAGGGGTGATATGATAGCCATGTTCAAATATATAAAAGGATGTCATATAGAGGAAGGAGAAAAGTTGTTTTCTGCTGCTCCTGAGAAGCGGACACGGAGCAATGGAGTCAAACTACAAGAAAGAAGATTCCACCTGAACATTAGAAAGAACGTCCTGACAGTAAGAGCTGTTCGACAGTGGAATTTGCTGCCAAGGAGTGTGGTGGAGTCTCCTTCTTTGGAGGTCTTTAAGCAGAGGCTTGACAGCCACCTGTCAGGAATGCTTTGATGGTGTTTCCTGCTTGGCAGGGGGTTGGACTGGATGGCCCTTGTGGTCTCTTCCAACTCTAGGATTCTATGATTCTCGGGTGCTGCAATAACTTGTCCTTGGGTCCCGTGTATCTTCACTCGCCTCAGGTAACAATATGCCATGTGCTGACCCAAATGAACAGAAGCCTCCCCTGCAACTGCATTTTTGGCATGGTTAAACTGCTTCGCCTCAGTCATCCCCCACCCAGTGGCCTGCGGTTCGAATCCCCGTGACGGGGTGAGCTCCCGTTGCTCTGTCCCAGCTCCTGCCAACCCAGCAGTTCGAAAGCACACCAGTGCAAGTAGATCAGGGGTCAGCAAACTTTTTCAGCAGGGGGCCGGTCCACTGTCCCTCAGACCTTGTGGGGGGCCAGACTATATTTTGGAGGGGGGAAATGAACAAATTCCTATGCCCCACAAATAACCCAGAGATGCATTTTAAATAAAAGCACACATTCTACTCATGTAAAAACACACTGATTCCCAGACCGTCCATGGGCTGGATTTAGGAGGCGATTGGGCCGGATCCAGACCCCGGGCCTTAGTTTGCCTACCCATGAAGTAGATAGATAGGTACCACTGTGGCAGGAATGTAAACGGCATTTCCGTGCGCACTGGCTTCCATCACAGTGTCCTGTTGCACCTGAAGCGGTTTAGTCCTGCTGGCCACATGACCTGGAAAGCTGTCTGTGGACAAACGCCGGCTCCTCAGCCTGAAAAGCGAGATGAGTGCCACAACCCCATAGTTGCCTTTGACTGGACTTAACCATCCAGGGGTCCTTTACCTTTTACCTTACATACTTGATGTCTAGCAGTATCATACTTTATACTTGACTCTGTGAACTGACTCAACTGGGAAGCATTGTCTTGAGTTTCATGATTATTTCATGTGTATTAGAAAATCTTACCATAGGTCCAAGATGATTGGTGACCCCAGCCCTACAGGAAGACAACTATTAGGGAGCTATAAGTTCCAACGACTGTGTGAATTAAAAAGCCGATTTACTTTGTCCTAACTTTGCAAAGAAGAGACATCCCTCTGGTCGAGGTTAGTCTCTCCCCGATCCCCTGCTTAGATACAGATTTCCATTTCTGAGTTTTACCCTCGTTATTGTATCATCAGATTAGGCTTTGTTTGAACACGTTTCTTTTGCCAAGTCACAAAAACCCTCAGAATATTTGCAGTCCTTTATGGCATCCAACTGTCAGAGCAATTAAACCGAATCTACCATTCTGCATACCAGTATCATCCAGTATTGTCGGCGGGAGGTTTATAGGAGTTATAAATATATATTCATTATACCTTTCAATTTTGCATCTCATGACCTGGGAATTGCCTGCGTTTAATAGTTTAATGCATCTTGCAGCCATTGATGTAGAAAAATTAATGTAAATGAAAATAAATTGGGTATTATGCCCAGTAGGGAAAGCCCCCTAAATGATATCCCTCATCTAATTCATTGCTACAGCCAAAGAGCAGCATTCTAATGCGATGCAATTTGTTCAGAGTACAGTACAAAATGCATTTCCCATTAACAATTTGCCAGAGAAAGGAATAACCCATAGCACAAGCTCCACTTGGAAAAAGCATTATCCTCTTTATGGATATCGGAGACTTTCGGTTAGGATAGCCAAAATATGTGGAGCTTTTTAAGGCTCAAGTCATTGTTGTTCAGTCGTTCAGTCGTGTCCGACTCTTCGTGACCCCATGGACCAGAGCACGCCAGGCACGCCTATCCTTCACTGCCTCTCTCAGTTTGGCCAAACTCATGTTAGTAGCTTCGAGAACACTGTCCAACCATCTCATCCTCTGTCGTCCCCTTCTCCTTGCGCCCTCAATCTTTCCCAACATCAGGGTCTTTTCCATGGAGTCTCCTCTTCTCATGAGGTGGCCAAAGTATTGGAGCCTCAGCTTCATGATCTGTCCTTCTAATGAGCACTCAGGGCTGATTTCTTTAAGAATGTCAAGTCATAGATGCTAAAAAAAAAAATCCCTCACAAGTTGTCCTGCTGTCCCAGACACAGTACCGAATTAGTGTACAGTGGTACCTCGGGTTAAGAACTTAATTCGTTCCGGAGGTCCGTTCTTAACCTGAAACTGTTCTTAACCTGAGGTACCACTTTAGCTAATGGGGCCTCCCGCTGCCACCGCCGCACGATTTCTGTTCTCATCCTGAAACAAAGTTCTTAACCCGAGGTACTATTTCTGGGTTAGTGGAGTCTGTAACCTGAAGCGTCTGTAACCCGAGGTACCACTGTATAAGCTAAACAAGCTATAGCTTAGGGCCCCACTCTCTTGGGTGCCCCCAAAATATTTAAAGGAAAACAACAACTGGATATACATTTCCAAAATATAAGATAAAACACAAATAAAATAAAACCTACATACAGCAGCAGTGTTTTGTGTTGTGTAGGCTCCTATGGTGTAAGGAATGGGCCCCGCCTGCTAGCCTGCTCCCTAAAATATCACTGGTTTGCTCACTTCTATATATAGGGTGCCTACATTCTGCATAGACTGGTTATTTTGTTATGTGCAAATGGCTTTAGATACCTGTTAGGTCCATAAATTACCATATATTCAATACACAAAAACAGCGACAATTTGTTATTGACAAAGGACAGCTGGACCCCATTACCTTCAGTAGCTGAGGGCCTCATCAAACCTAAATCCGGCCCTGCACAGACACATGGAGGTAGCAACGAATGGCCAGAAGAAACATGCAGCTTCTCAACAATTTGCATGAGCGCAGACAGAATGTTTGCTTTCGGTGCTTGTACGATGCACTGCAAGGAAGCTGAATGGTAATAATAATAATAATAATAATTTATTATTTGTACCCTGCCCATCTGGCTGGGTCCCCCCTATTTATCTACTTGCACTTGACGTGCTTTCAAACTGCTAGGTTGGCAGGGGCAGGAACCGAGCAACGGGAGCTCACTCCGTCACAGGGATTCAAACCGCCGACCTTCCGATTGGCAAGCCCAAGGCTCAGTGGTTTAGACCACAGTGCCACCCGCGAAATCAATACATACCCTCCAACATTTCTCTGATGAAAATAGGGATGTCAAGAAGAAGAAGAGGAAGAGGAAGAGGAATTTTACTATTTATACCCCACCTATCTTAATAGGTTGCCACTCTGGGAGGCTTCCAACATATATAAAAACATAATAAAACATAAAACATTTGAAAACTTCCCTATACAAGGTTGCCTTCAGATGGCTCGGGGGTCTGATAACTCCATAACATCCAATATTTTCCAATAAAATAGGAAAGGTGGGTCATTCTTGCAGGGGCGTACCCAGGATCAAAACTAGGGGGGGGGCAAGCCATGGTCGTTCAGGTTTGCTTTGAACGGACGCTGATCATTTTTGCTTCTGGGGGGGCAGCTGCCCCCCCCCCCCCCCGGGTACACCCATGCATTCTTGGATCAAATCTGAAACCGGGATGGCTTCTGTAAATCCGGACTGTCCATGGAAAGTAGGGATACTTGGAGGGTCTGTAAATAAAAACGCAATAAAGAAATATGTCTTGCACTGTAAAATAAAGTCTCCGTTAGATTGAAGGCTTCTTGGAGTAGGGCTCTGGCCTTTTTGGATATACACCAAGCATATGTCCACTGATATGGGATGCGGGTGGCGCTGTGGTCTAAACCACAGCGCCTAGGGCTTGCCGATCAGAAGGTCGGCGGTTCGAATCCCCGTGACAGGGTGAGCTCCCATTGCTCGGTCCCAGCTACTGCCAACCTAGCAGTTCGAAAGCACGTCAAACTGCAAGTAGATAAATAGGTACCGCTCTGGCGGGAAGGTAAACAGTGTTTCCGTGCGCTGCTCTGGTTTGCCAGAAGCGGCTTAATCATGCTGGCCACATGACCCGGAAAAACTGTCTGCGGACAAACGCCGGCTCCCTCAGCCTATAGAGCGAGATGAGCACATAACCCCAGAGGCATCTGCAACTGGACCTAACGGTCAGAGGTACCTTTACCTTTATTTTTATGTCCACTGATTCAGTCATATAAATATGAGAGTGACTAACATGCATAGCAAGTTTTTGCAAGAGGTACCTCGGAAGAGAAAATGGCAAGCAAAGCTGTCCTACCACAGCATGAAAACAACACGGAACAAAGCCCCTTTATTTAATTCAGAACTATTTTTTAAAAACAAAAACACCATCCCCACATACACTTCTGAAAAGCGCATATTAAAGTTTCCACGATACCCCCATGTTGCTGGATTCCTTCATTAAAATTCTAGTCCTATAGAGTTTAGTGACCTTATCCGCAGACATCTTATTCAATATTGAAATTGATTTTCTTCACCTTCTCATACAAAGACCCAGGGGCATATACTATGTATTCTCAGCTATACCTGTGTAAAACTGAAGTAACGCCACTGAAATCTGTGGGAAGAATCCCCGTTTACACTGGTAATTAGAACTGAGTGTGGCCTTTGGAGCGGCCCAGGATGTGAAAGGTAAACCCCGATGGGATTTTTCTACAAAGTGATACAATAAATAATACGAGCATGAACTACAAAATGGATAGTTTCTCCTTCCTTTCCCTCCTTCTCTTCTTCTTCTTCTTCTTCTTCTTCTTCTTCTTCTTCTTCATCTTCTTTTAACTTTCTTCACAGGATTCGTGCCTAAGCTCATTACCAAAAAGCCACAGAAAAGAAAAGAAAAAAGTAAATACCTACTTATTGTTAAATTGTTAAATTCGTAGTTATGTAGCGGAAGGGGAGGTCACTTATGAGTGGGGTTTATTTGCTGTGTCATTGCATTGTGAGCGGAACAGTGTTTGTATAGGGTATGTTTACATTGCAATGTAGCCAAAGCAAAATTCCAAGTACCGTCTTTCCCCCTTTTTAAGACACCGTCTTATAATTTTTTTTTCTCAAAAAAACACAGTGTGGCTTATTTTCGGGGGGGATGTTTTATTTTTATTACGTCAGTATGGTACGGTACAGCCTCCCCCTGTGGCGGCACCACGGCTTACTTTTGGGGTACGTCTTACTTCTCACAAAGGTAAAAAAAACCTGCCATGGCTTACTTTATGACTACGTATTAAAAAGGGGGAAACAGGATATGTTGGGAAATGTACTTGGCCAAAAAAATTATTCCTATTCCTATTATGCTGGTAGTCAGCAGCAGATGTAAACACATAGTTGGTGGCATTCAGTGAAGTTTAACTCAGACGAGACGCACTGAAAGTAATTGATATTTTTGTGGGTCATTTTAGTGGGTCTAATTAGTGCCATTTTTTCTAGAAGAAGAGTTTGGATTTGATATCCCGCTTTATCACTACCTGAAGGAGTCTCAAAGCAGCTCACATTCTCATTTCCCTTCCTCCCCCTCAACAAACACTCTGTGAGGTGAGTGGGCTGAGAGACTTCAGAGAAGTGTGACTAGCCCAAGGTCACCCAGCAGCTGCATGTGGAGGAGCGGGGACGCAAACCCGGTTCACCAGATTACGAGTCCACCGCTCTTAACCACTACAGCACACTGGCGGAAGATGCCGGAATGCACCTTGTTCTCTTATAATTGCAATGGTGCCCACCTGAGAGGTCTATAGCTATGGGCATAAATACTTTTCCTTTCCAACCATAGTTTTCAGACACAAGTCTTTAACTGAAGCTAACATAATATATACAGTGGTGCCTTGGTTTTCAAACGTCTCGTTTGAACAAAAGTCGAACATTTCGGTTTTTGAACACCGAAAACCCGGAAGTAAATGCTTCCATTTTCGAATGCACCTCTGAAGCCGAACGGCTTCCATTGCGTTTTCCCCCCACAGTTTTCTCTATTGAATTTGCAGGCTGCCTTTTGTGCCTCCGTTTTCTAATGTTTGAGAAGTCGAACGGTATTCCGGAACGGATTACCTTTGAAAAGTGAGGTACCATTGTGTATATATGGCCATTCTAAAGGTGAACTGTTTTGAAAACGGGGAAACCTGTGAGGCTGCACACCAAAAACTTGGCAGCTGGGCACTTCTAAAATTTTAAACATTCATTAGGCTGACGCAGAAACTGTATTTCCAGGTGTAAGTTTGTCATGCAGAGTTCCTGCTATTGGAAAACAAATTATTCCATGTTCTGGTATAACCTTTAAATTGATTACGACAGGTGCAAAGGAAAGTGTGCTATTACCTTGGTGAATATTCTCTTAGGAAAAGCGACGAAAGAGCATGCTTACTAGTTTAATAACTTCTGTACCTAATCTTGGACAGTTCATTAAGGGATTGTGACCTTCCGCTTGTGGGAGCAGGTTATGTAATGATCATCTCTTTTCTGGTAACTGAAAAGTTTGTCTGAGCTAAACTGGAATATTTGCATCAAGAGGCCTCTATCAAAACTGATGATGTGTGTTGCAGTGTGAAGGCCTTGGAAGATATATAATGCTAAGGCATTATGGGTGCTCCAATAATAATTGCAATAAACTCTTATCATAAAGTTACCACCAAGTTTTGTACATTCTTGTTTCTAATTTCTGCTCAAAGAACACTCATTGTTGAATTTTTTGAAGAAAAATACCCCCACTCTAAAGTAAAATTCAGCCGCTCAGTAATTGGACTACCAACTGGGGTTCAGTTGACCCATGTTGCTTCCACTTGCCTGCTCAAGCTACCTTGGCTTCTAAAAATAAACTGGGCTAGGAGAAGTTACGATTCCATCACATGCAGGAAAGCTAATTTTGGATCCATTCAGTCCTATTTTTCTTTAAAAAAAAAAAAAAAAAAAGAGGGGCCGGAACTCACCATGAACTCCTCCTTCGTTCTCTTAGAATGGCAATGGCGCCCACCTGAGAGGTGCCGGAACTGAGTTCCAGAGAGTTCTGGCTGGGGAAAAACGCCCTGGATTCATTTCAACTGAATGGAGTGAAGATGTTACCACATATGTCCAGTGTGTCTTTTGTGTTTTGTGTGAGAGTTTTCTACATTGCTACAGGCATTTGACAATATGCTTTTAAATATATCTTTTAATCTAGTCTAGAAGCATTCGTGAGTTTTTCACAGTTTCTCCTTTCCGTATATAACTTTTTGTCAGTATTTATTGGAATATTATTAGGGTCTGGTAACCAAACTTAAATTGAATTTCCCCCTTCTCATATCTTTGCTTTATATGCTGTCCCTTATAAAGCAACATGGTGCTTTTAAAAAATAAAAAATCCCCCACGGTGTTTATTTTTTGAACTGCAAACTGTTTGCAAGCTGCTGTCAGCTATGTCCCCCCGCACAGATTTTATTTTTTCTTCTCTTTTTTTTTTTTTGCTATCACATTCATAGTTTTTGTTCTTCCTTACTTGTATGCAGTGGGATCTAATCCACAAAATTCTAATTCAATTTGTCTCCAGTAGAGTCCTTTGTGCTGATAGAAGTCACTTTGATCCTGGATGTGGGAGATGAGTGGGAATGTGGATGAGGGAATATTGATTAATATTTCCTATCCCAGCTTGTGCTAACAAGCTCCAAACTAGCAAAGTTTCTCATCCCCAATAAAGCGCAGCAAAACGTGGCGTTTAAGTTCCTATGAACTTCTAGAACAAGGCAGATCCTGGTATATAATTCCCCTGCTTCCCTCTTAAAAGAAAATACACGACACAATGCTTTTAAAAGTAAAAAGATTTTACTCACAGACTTTCCAGGCTTTTACAAGACTCAGAAGGCAGGCTAGCTTAGATTAAATGTATGTACATGTGGACACTCTCCTTAAGGTAGAAGGGTCCACTTGGGCCCTCTCGGCTGGAAGCCAAGAGTGCATCTCTTGAGATGTTCCATCTTCGAAGTCCTGATGGGAAGAGAGGAAGAGAATGGCAACTGACCTGTGTCCTTTCAGGTAAGACCACTCCCACCTCTGGTCACACAAAGGAAGTTGATCTCAGTCCAGGCACAGGAAACTCTAGCTGGAGGACCAAGACCCCTTGTGTACACTCTAGGAATGTTGTGATTGACTGCACCAGTGTTATACATCCCACACTGGAGAGGGTTTGGAAATGGAACAAAGAAGGAAGCAATTATCCCCAATTCCCCCTGAAGCCCCCATTACATCTCCCGCACTGTTTCAGAAGGTCCCCCCAAACATTGGTAGGGTGGTGGGGACTTAGGCAAGAAGTGGCAGGAAAGTGGCATTTGTTCTGCTTCATCTCCCAATCATAGCTGTCAATCCTCCCTTTTTTTTGGCGGGAAACTCCCTTATTCCAATGCCGTTTCCCGCTGCTATCCCGGATTGTTGATATCCCTTCAATTCCCCGGATTTCAAAGGAAGCAGCTCCTCTCCCTCCCTGCCGGCCAGGGAGGCTCCTCAGCTGCGTGGCTCGGCTGCCAATAAGGAGTCTGAGACCGACTGGGGTGGAGCTTGCATGCCTTGTGCAGCCAGACCCTCACGCCCAACCAGACAGACAGCCTGCCTGCCGTCTACACACTCGCTCTTTCGCTCTCCCGTTCGCACGCAGCCTCTGGAGCGCAGGGTGGCGAGGCCATTGCTCCAGAGAAGCGGACACGGAGCAATGGATTCAAACTACAAGAAAGAGGATTCCTGTAGTCCTGACAGTAAGAGCTGTTCGACAGTGGAATTTGCTGCCAAGGAGTGTGGTGGGGTCTCCTTCTTTGGTGGTCTTTAAGCAGAGGCTTGACAGCCACCTGTCAGGAATGCTTTGATGGTGTTTCCTGCTTGGCAGGGGGTTGGACTGGATGGCCCTTGTGGTCTCTTCCAACTCTATGATTCTATGAGGCTACCTGGTGCCATTGCACCACCCTTGTGGTATCCCTTATTTTCAAATCTGAAAGTTTTGGAAAAATCCCTTATTTTCAAATCAGAAAGTTGACAGCTATGCTCCCAATCTGCCACCTCCGACAAGTAGGGCCAGGCTTTAATATAATTAAAGGTAAAGATAAAGGGGCCCCTGACCGTTAGGTCCAGTCGTGGACGACTCTGGGGTTGTGGCGCTCATCTTGCGTTACTGGCCGATGGAGCCGGCGTACAGCTTCCGGGTCATGTGGCCAGCATGACTAAGCCACTTCTGGTGAATCAGAGCAGCGCACGGAAATGCCATTTACCTTCCCACTGGAGCAGTACCTATTTATCTACTTGCACTTTGACGTGCTTTCGAACTGCTAGGTTGGCAGGAGCAGGGACCGAGCAATGGGAGCTCACCCCGTCACGGGGATTCGAATCGCCGACCTTCTGATCGGCAAGTAATACAAATGCCTTTAAAAATAACTCTACATGACTATAACTCTACACGAACCTACCAATTTCCATTTCAACCAAAGAAAAGTAAACAGCGCATTAACCGGATGGCGCTGAAGAAAATATCCAACTTTCACTTCAGTTTCCATTGCAAACACAAAAATATAGCTTCCACAACTTGAGGCGGAAGAGCCTATTTTGATTCATATGAAAGAGAGTGATTCATTTGAACACCTATGGCAGCCTTGATCCCCATTCATCTTGAGGTTTTAAGACAGCCAAATGAATGACTCTCTCCTGTTTTCATTTCTTCAATTAAGAGATTACATCTCCGATCCAAAAGATTTTTCTTACTATTTTTTTTTTTTAGTTTGATGGGATTTCTTTTCATAAAAAAATGATTAAGTTTCAGTCACATTATTTGCAAGTAATGGATTGGGGGGTTTATTGTGATTGAATCATTGTTCATATTATTATTTTTGCTTCTCCACTGTATAAACAGCTTTCTTCTTATTCTGTATATATACACTGCAGCCCCCAGCCTCATAATAGGCAGCTTCAAAGCTATCCCCTTTATATTACTACTACTACTACTACTACTACTACACTTGTAGCTCCTGGCCCTACCTTGCTGCTGTCTGCTTGTCTTGACCCTTGACCCCCTGACAAAATGTACTGGGAGCCAGTGTAGATCCTTTAGGACCAGTGTTATATGGTCCCAGCAGCCGCTCCCAGGTTCAAGGCATAAGTACCAACCTTCGAGCCATGGCTGCCTAGAAGTTAGATATAGGCTGCTGCAGAGGAAAACACAAGGAACATAATTGCACTTAAGAACTGATAGCTGGTTTAAATTATCCTTTTGTGCATGCTTGGTTGGGCCCATCAGCCGATTAAGACATTAACAGGGTCTTAGTATTTGGCATTACTAATTTTGTACAGGACCAAAGAAATGCCCAGCCATAAAATCGAGGCATTTGTAGAATGTTAATTCAACTCCAATGAGCTATTTATTTTTTTAAAAAAAGTATATTCTTGTGCGTGAGACATTTCAACGTTTTCTCAATCAGAGCAGAAGGCCTCTGAAATGCCAGAGCGGTTTTAGCTAATTGAACGAATAGAATTCTTCTAGAATTTTTCCTCTCAGTTCTTTGCAGAAAGATTTAAGTGGGAGTTAGAAAATAGAACATTTGCTAGAGCTCGATGAGATATCGGGGATGTCTTCCAGGGATACTTCCCATATTATATCTGCATCACATTGATTCACTGCCATATTCAGCCGGAGAAATATACAATGAGTGGCTACAGTTTGAAAGTGGAATAATTTTCCCCTGGACCTTAGAAAAGCTGGCAAAAGCTGGTTTTTCAGGTGCACTGGACTTCCCATTGCATCTCTCAGAAATGCATTGCAATGCATTCACTGATGCCTGCTGGTGTTGTGGTGAGGCAGGGAGAACATTAAAATTTATTGTTTCAAAAGTTGGGTGTCCCCCACTCTCTCTGCTGAGCGGTAGCAAGAGTTCATTGGGGTCTGCGTTCCTTCAGAGAATTGAGAATTGAGACACGATGGAGACTGTCATAGGGCTTTTTCTTCTAGAAAAAGAGGTGCCGGAACAAAATCCTTAGCTTTACGAAATACAATTTAATTACCTATTTAGGAGGGGCGCAGATGGCACTGTGGTCTAAACCACTGAGCCTCTTGGGCTTGCCAATCTGAAGGTCGGCGGTTCGAATCCCCGCGACGGGGCGAGCTCCTGTTGCTCTGCCCCAGCTCCTGCCAACCTAGCAGTTTGAAAGCATGCCAGTGCAAGTAGATAAATAGGCACCACTGTGGTGGGAAGGTAAACAGCGTTTCCGTGTGGTCTGGTTTCCGTCACGGTGTTCCATTGCGCCAGAAGCAGTTTAGTCATGCCGGCCACATGACCCGGAAAGCTGTCTGTGGACAAACGCCGGCTCCCTCGGCCTGAAAGCAAAATGAGTGCCAAGAAAGTACGGACACAAAACCCACACAGTCATGATAGTTTTTGACTGTTTTATCTCACTTGGGAAAGCATTCAGTGGCGTGAAGGAAAATAAAACAACAACAGAAAAGGAAATGGATGATATCAGGACTACGGAAGGCAATGGATTTAACAAAATGAGTAAAATCCTAATTGTCTGAAGCAAGGGAAGTCAAAAATGAAAAAAGAAAAAGGGATAAAAAATTCAGCAATTTATTTGGAAACTAATTGGACTATATGGATTAATTGATATTGATGTTATTTTTTTTTATGATTGGGAAAACTTAATAAAAATGATTTGGCAAAAAAAAAAGAAAGCAAAATGAGTGCCGCAACCCCATAGATGCCTTTGACTGCTTAACCGTCCAGGGGTCCTTTACCTTTTTAATTACCAATTTACACCTTCAGTCTGCATGGAGGGAGTCCAGCATGGGCATTTCAAAAGGGGATTGTCCCTCACAGCAGTGCAGCCATGGAGTACAAGTCATCTCTCGCAACCAACCTGCCCAAAATGGATACCAGTCTTCCTTCTTCTTCCCAGAACACCCTGCTACAAACTCTCTTTTCCTGTCACCTCACACCCAGTTACCCTGGCAACCTTCCAAACCCCCAGTCTCTGCTCACACCTCAGGACAAGGGGGAAGGACAGTTCTCTCACGAAGGCAATGACTCTCAATGGTCCTGTTTTGTTTCTTAACGGCCCTTGCTTGGCCAGGTCCTTTTGCATAGGGGTCACGAAGAGTCGGATACGACTAAACAACAACAACAACCATCCACAGGCAGAGTCGGCAGAATTGTCATCTGTCTCCAGCCTGTGTTCTTAACTGGTTGCTAGGATTATGTCACGGTCCGGGCTGTTAACGAACAAAGTCCCAGCAAGGCACATCAGGACCTGGGGCAAGATGGCAGGAACAAGAGTCCAAAGAGCAGGGGTCCGAGGTTCGAGCAGCAAGAGGTACGAGGTCACAGTCCGAGGGTCGAGAAACCAGAAGCACGTAGTCACAGTCCGAGGGTCAAGAAGCCAGAAATACGTAGACACAGTCCGAGGGTCAAGAAGCCAGAAATACGTAGACACAGTCCGAGGGTCAAGAAGCCAGAAATACGTAGACACAGTCCGAGGGTCAAGAAGCCAGAAATACGTAGACACAGTCCAAGGGTCAAGAAGCCAGAAATACGTAGACACAGTCCGGGGGTCAAGAAGCCAGAAATACGTAGACACAGTCCGAGGGTCAAGAAGCCAGAAATACGTAGACACAGTCCGGGGGTCAAGAAGCCAGAAATACGTAGACACAGTCCGAGGGTCAAGAAGCCAGAAATACGTAGACACAGTCCGAGGGTCAAGAAGCCAGAAATACGTAGACACAGTCCAAGGGTCAAGAAGCCAGAAATACGTAGACACAGTCCGGGGGTCAAGAAGCCAGAAATACGTAGTCACGGTCCAGAAGCAAGGAGGCACACAGTGAGGCAGGGAAGGCGTTGCTGTGGCAAAGAGCTGAGGGGAAATGCTGACCATATATCTCCTGCTGGCTCTTGACACCAGGTGCAGCGAGTTCCCAATCAACCTCACCAGGTTCACCAAGCAGCCTCACCTGTGTGGCCGCGCCCTGCCTCTCCAGGACAAGCCGAAGCTCCGCTGGTCCCAGGGTCTGGCTTTTGCACGCACTCCTGACAGATTAAGGAAGAATAAGTACTTCCCCCCCCCTCTCTCTCTTATATGGAAATATTGCTCCAGTGACATTCAGATGTCACATTTCCCTTTCTGATATTTCATTCTGAAGCTGAAATATATTTTGGGCTGTGTGAGATCTTATCTACACAAATGTGTTTTTTTTAAAAAAAAGTTCATTTTCAAATGACGAGGAAAGACGACAGTCTTTCAAGCAGTAAGTCAGCAACTGTCTCCTTCCTGGTGTGAACCCAAAAAGGGGTTGGGGGGGCCTATGCCATCTTTTTTTATTATTCTTAAAGATGATCCAGCAATCATTATGCCACCTTTACTCCTTCTTCCTTTCTGGTCCTCCCTCCTTTCCCTTCCTTTCTAAGAACCATGACATACCCATAGAAACTCAGGTATACCTGATTTATTAACCTGAGCCAGAAATGCTCCCATTCCACACACATTTGTGAGCAATATTCGAGGAACATTATAATTCTGTGTCCAGGGCAGCTTTCTACGCTGGCTAAGACCCTACCTGCCTGTACACTGTCTCGCCAGAGTGGTGCATGCTCTGGTTATCTCCCACTTGGACTACTGCAATGCGCTCTACGTGGGGCTACCTTTGAAGGTGACTCAGAAACTACAACTAATCCAGAATGCGGCTGCCAGACTGGCAACTGGGAGTGGCTGCCGGGACCCTATAACACTGGTCCTAAAGGATCTACATTGGCTCCCAGTATGTTTCTGAGCACAATTCAAAGTGTTGGCGCTGACCTTTAAAGCCGTAAATGGCCTCGGCCCTGTATAGTTGCAACGCAATGTTATTCTGGGCAGGTGGACATGCTCACCGAGATCCCTGGGCATTGTACCCCCACTTCAAGTACCAGCCTATCTATCAACTCTTCCTATTGCTAGTCATCGTTTCGCTTTTATTAAAGCACGGTTTAATGTATTCCCCTCAAACGTCATTTTTCGTAGATTTTCTAGGGGCCAAGTTTCGGTCTTATGTGCCTGTGATAACCGTTCGATTGAATCTGTTCATCACATAGTGTTTGTCTGCCCCTTGTATTCTGCCGCCCGAAAGACTCTATTACTGCCATTAACTCAAAAATTACCGGGGTATTTGGAAGAGTCTTACCTTGCTCTTCTGTTGCAAGATTCAGACTCGATTATAACCCTACATATGGCAAAATTTCTGACATCAGTTCTGACACTTAAGAAACACAATGGATTGTTATATACAGCTTGAAATTTTAATTTAATTTTTATCATATTTTATTCAATTGAGTATCCCTTTTAATCTATTTTACTGTTAGCAATTGTAAACCAGACTGTGCTGTTTCTGTTTTTGGTTGTTATGTCTATGGGCTTAAAGCCGAAATAAAATGAGTTGAGTTGAGTTGAGTTGGCCTCAGCCCTGTATACCTAAAGGAGCATTTCCACCCCCATCGTTCAGCCCGGACACTGAGGTCCAGCTCCGAGGCATGGGCATAGCCAGGATTTTTGTTAGGGTGCGGACAGGACATTGTTGGGGAAGCAGAACCGATGTAATTGGTCAGTTAGTTAAGTACAGTGGGACCTCGACTTATGATGATAATGCGTTCCGACGCAATTTTCGTAAGTCGAAAAAATTCATAAGTCGAATCCCCATAGGAATGCATTGAGCGAAAAAAATTCGTAAGTTGAAAATTCGTAAGTTGAAAAAATCCTATTAAAGCAGCCGCAACTTCCATTCATAAGTCGAAAAATTCAGTTGCGGCGGCCATTTTGTTTCTCCCGGAAGTCATTCGTAAGTCGAAAAACATGTAAGTCGAATCGTTCATAAGTCGAGGTCCCACTGTATTTCTATTCTTTTAATTGATCGGGGGCAGCTCCTCCCCCTCCCTTGGCTATGCCCATGCTCCAAAGGCCTTCTGGCATTTCCCTCACTGTGAGAAGTGAAGTGAATCAAGCAGAGAGCCTTCTCGGTAGTGGCACCTGCCCTGTGGAACACCCTCCCATCAGATGTCAAGGAGATAAAGAACTATACAACTTTTAGAAGACATCTGAAGGCGTCCCTATATAGGGAAGTTATTAATGTTTGATGTTTTATTATGCTTTTATATTTGCTGGAAGCCACCCAGAGTGGCTGGAGAAACCCAGTCAGATGGGCGGGGTACAAACAATAAAATTATTATTCATAATAATCCTGCAACATTTGGAGGGCCAAAGGTTCCCCAACACTTTTCTAGGACAATGATAAACTGGAAGACTTTCCATTTAGAACTCTGTAGCATCCCAGAGGCAGCAGTTGTGCTTCCCTTATTCCTGGGATTCCCACACTTTTCCCAACATGGCTTCACTGTTAACTGTGATGGGTTCTTTAAAAAGAACAATTCTGTATGCTTATAAAGGGTGCAGATCTTTAATACCATGGTTGCATCCTGCCATACAACACAGGCCCTCTGCTATAGTCCTGTGTGAAACTCCCCTGAGGCAAATAAAAAAAACACCACTATTTTGAGAATGATTGCAGACAAAAAGGAATTGCAAAGGAAAGCTGCAAGGACAATAGGATTGTAGCCCCAAGCAATAAGGCAACAGAAAAGAGGAAGAAGACAAAAGAGAAATGCAGATATAACTCTCATCTGAGAGCTGTGCATTTTATCGAAACAAAGAGAGACTCATGACAAATCATTCTTCATCTATTTCCATGGGCACAATGCATGCCTAATAAATTTGTTCACCAATCTCCTGCAGTTACCAAGCAGTAGAAGAATATACAGTCCTGTGGAGGGGGGGGGGGAACAAAGTCAGAAATGCCTTGTGACTCTTTTATGCAGGTAAGAAATCTGTTTTATATTAGAACAAACAAACAGAACCCAACATCACAAAGAATTGCATTCCTGCTTTGTTAACAATGAGCCTTCTTTGGGCGTTGCTTTATGCGCACGATTACAAATCATTGTGACAGAAGAGATTACACGGGAAAGTGAGGAGTCCGGATCCTCGATTGACTTTGATTTCCAGTTCTGCACCTGATTTACCAACATACAACTGGTTAGTTAACCCTTCGACTCTTCCCGGTTACTGTACATGAAACATGGTTTGGGTTACAAAGGGATCAATAACTATATGACCTTCAGAAAATACCTGAAGGCAGCCCTCTTTAGGGAAGCTTTTAATCTGTGATGTGTTGATGTATTTTAGTGTTTACTGGAAGCCGCCCAGAGTGGCTGGGGAGACCCGGCCAGATGGGCGGGGTACAAATAATAAATTATTATTATTATTATTATTATTATTATTATTATTACCATGAACATCATGAACTCCTTCGCCAGCGACATTTTCGAGCACATCGCTGCTGAGTCTTTCCGCCTGGCCCATTACAACAAGCGATCCACTATCACTTCCCGGGAGATCCGGACTGCTGCCTGGGGAGTCAGCCAAGCACACCGTGTTTGAGGGCACCAAGGCCGTCACTAGTACACCAGCTCCAAGTCAACTTGGAAAAGAACCATTCCACTTACCGTATTTTTTGCTCCATAAGACGCACCTTTTTCCTCCTAAAAAGTAAGGGGAAATGTCTGTGCGTCTTATGGAGTGAATGTGTGGTCCCTGCAGCTGAGCTGCCCAGGGGCAAAAGCAGATCGTGCTTTTTTTAAAAAAAAAAGAGAGAGAGAAAGAGGGAGAAGGGGGTGTTGAAAGGAAGCCCGCTGAGCAGCTGCTCAACAAATGAGCAGGGAGAGAGATAAGGGAGAGAGATTCTAGCCCTGCCCCCTTGCAGAGGGAGGCTGTTTCCCCAGCGACATGTGACTGGCTGATTAGATTATCTGTCTGGAAACTGTAGAAATGGCTTCCTGAAGCTGCAGAACTGTGAGTTAAACCCCATAAAACAGGGTTTTTTTTCTCTTTGCAAAGTAAGCTCAACAACTTTGAGCTGATCCTCAAAAAATGGGGCTTTTCTCCTTTGCAAAAGAAGCTGCAGAAATTTGAGCTGATCCACAAAAAATGGGACTTTTCTCCTTTGCAAAAGAAGCTGCAGAAATTTGAGCTGATCCTCAAAAAAATGGGGCTTTTCCCCTCTAAAAACTAGGTGCGTCCTATGGTCAGGTGCGCCATATAGAGCGGAAAAATACGGTACCGTATTTTTCGCTCTATAACGCGCACTTTTTCCCTCCTAAAAAGGAAGGGGGAAAGTCTGTGCGCGTTATGGAGCGAAGCCGCCAGCGGGGGAGGAGCGGAGGACGGGAAAGCAGCCTGAATTCAGGCTGCTTTCCGTTCCTCCGTCGCCCCTGCCAGCGTGGAAGGAGCGGAGGACGGGAAAGCAGCCTGAATTCAGGCTGCTTTCCGTTCCTCCGTCGCCCCCGCCAGCGGGGGAGGAGCGGAGGACGGGAAAGCAGCCTGAATTCAGGCTGCTTTCCGTTCCTCCGTCGCCCCTGCCAGCGGGGGAGGAGCGGAGGACGGGAAAGCAGCCTGAATTCAGGCTGCTTTCCGTTCCTCCGTCGCCCCTGCCAGCGGGGGAGGAGCGGAGGACGGGAAAGCAGCCTGAATTCAGGCTGCTTTCCGTTCCTCCGTCGCCCCTGCCAGCGTGGAAGGAGCGGAGGACGGGAAAGCAGCCTGAATTCAGGCTGCTTTCCGTTCCTCCGTCGCCCCTGCCAGCGGGGGAGGAGCGGAGGACGAGAAAGCAGCCTGAATTCAGGCTGCTTTCCGTTCCTCCGTCGCCCCTGCCAGCAGGGGAACAGCGGAGGAGGAGAAAGCAGCCCAAATTCGGGCTGCTTCTCCCTCCTCCGTGGCCACCGCCAGCGGGAGAAGGGCCGCTTCCTCTCTCTCTCTCTCTTCCCCTCTCACCCCTTCCTTCCTTCCTTCCTTCCTTCCTTCCTTCCTTCCTTCCTTCCTTCCTTCCTTCCTTCTCTCTTTCTTCCCTCCCTCTCTCCTCTCTCTCTTTCACCCCTTCCTTGTCTCTCTTTCTTTCACTCTCTCACCACTTCCTTCCCCCCTCTCTCTCACACCCCCTTCCTTCCTTCCTTCCTTCCTTCCTTCCTTCCTTCCTTCCTTCCTTCCTTCCTTCCTTCTCTCTTTCTTCCCTCCCTCTCTCCTCTCTCTCTTTCACCCCTTCCTTGTCTCTCTTTCTTTCACTCTCTCACCACTTCCTTCCCCCCTCTCTCTCACACCCCCTTCCTTCCTTCCTTCCTTCCTTCTCTCTCTCACCCTTCTTTCTTTCTTTCCTTCCTTTCCTTCCTTCTTTCTCTCTTCCCTCCCAGCTTTTTAGAGGAGGAAAACCAGGGAAAAATTTTTTCCCTGCTTTTCCTCCTCTAAAAACGAGGTGCGCGTTATGGTCCGGTGCGCGTTATGGAGCGAAAAATACGGTATTTTATTTTGTTTTGTTTTGTTTTAATGGGATGGCATCCAATTTCATTGTACTCGTACAATGACAATAAAGAAATCTTATCTTATCTTATCTTACATCCCATGATGTATCTGAAGGAGCGTCTCCACCCCCCATCGTTCAGCCCAGACACTGAGGTCCACCTCCGAAGGCCTTCTGGCGGTTCCCTCACTGCGAGAATTGAGGTTACAGGGAACCAGGCAGAGGGCCTTCTCGGTGATGGCACCCGCCCTGTGGAACGCCCTCCCATCAGATGTAAAGGAAATAAACAACTATCTGACTCTTAGAAGATATCTGAAGGCAGCCCTGTTTAGGGAAGTTTTTAATGTTTGATGTTTTCTCGTGTTTTTAATATTCTGTTGGGAGTTCCCCGTCTCTCCCATTAGCTTTCTTAAGGTCTGACCATTGGTAATACTAGGGCTGATATATGTCTGCGTTTTTTTGGCGTTTTTGTAAAAAAAAGGGGGGAAGGCAACAACTTTGGGGGTTGTCTAATAACAAACCTCAACAACTTTTGGGGTGTCCTGGTTTTTGAAATATGGCAACCCTGCATACAGAAATGGAAGAAGAAGAAGAGTTTGGATTTGATATCCCACTTTATCACTACCCAAAGGAGTCTCAAAGCGGCTAACAATCTCCTTTTCCCTTCCTCCCCCACAACAAACACTCTGTGAGGTGAGTGGGGCTGAGAGACTTCAGAGAAGTGTGACTAGCCCAAGGTCACCCAGCAGCTGCATGTGGAGGAGCAGGGAATCGAACCCGGTTCACCAGATTACGAGTCCACTGCTCTTAACCACTACACCACACTGGAAGCATAGGGGTGGCATTTGTTACGCAAGTACACTTTCTTACCAATGCAAATCTTGCCTCTATCATAGCAAGCCAACTTAAGCAAACACCTCATTAAGCCCATGTGTGAAAATTGCCCAACTTTGCTTTTTTTTATTTATTCCATATCTCAGGAACTTGCATCAGACTGTTCTGGGAACATGAGCTGCTTTTCACACACAAACTTCAAAGCTTTTTGAGCACCTCTCTGCAATATTAACATCTGATTGTTGATCATACAGAAGAAAAAAGCAGGGAAACCATTCTGATCAGTTTTGCATTCACATTGCTAACCTGATTGAAACAGGAGCTGCTCTAAGCCTTAGGCGTGAAAGATCTCTGGTACTCAGAAGAAGAAGAAGAGTTTTGATTTGATATCCCGCTTTATCACTACCCGAAGGAATCTCAAAGCGGCTCACAATCTCCTTTCCCTTCCTCCCCCACAACAAACACTCTGTGAGGTGAGTGGGGCTGAGAGACTTTAGAGAAGTGTGACTAGCCCAAGGTCACCCAGCAGCTGCATGTGGAGGAGTGGAGATGCGAACCCGGTTCCCCAGATTAGGAGTCTACTGCTCTTAACCACTACATCACACTGGCTCTCAGAGCTATTGGGTACTCTCTTTCCTGTTTTGCTCTGGAGAGAGAGTCCTCGCTCTGCTCTGCTTCATATTCGACTTCTCAAAACCTTCCTTTTAAACCAGATGGAGAGAACTCTTGAACCTTGTAACTGCTTTTGAATAATGAGCTCTGAATATTATGTTCTCTTTAATCCCCTAATTAGAATCCCATATGCGATCAAGGAAGGCATGTTTCTTTTGCTCTTTCCCCCTTCCCCACTCTTTACAGTAGTATACAAGGCACTTTCTTTTAACGCTGCTCTGTGAAGAATTTGCCTGATGCTCCAGCAAACACAAGGGTGAAATCTCAGAGTACTACAGGCGAGGTGCAGGGACTACTTTGCATAACAGTCTTCTTCCAAGTGTGTAGATCCCAAAGTCTAACCAGGAGCACTGTCAACAGACGTGAAAAAACTCCCAAGTCCTAATAAGTGAGACAAGAGATCTGCTTTCCTGCAGCTTGTAACGTGGGAAGACTGGAGAGAGAGAGAGAGAGAGAGAGAGAGAGAGAGAGAGAGAGAGAGAGAGAGAGAGAGATTAAAAATGCTTCTCACCCCTGAAGCTTCCATTATCCAGGCTGTTCATAATAGCCAAAGTTGCTCTATAAAATCAGCTGTGGATTTCTACGGGAGAGAATCAGCTCACTCAGGGCTAAACTACAGTAGATGTGAAGTTAATTGCATCAATGTCATTAGCATGACTTGTTGTTGTTGTCGTTGTTGTCGTTGTTGTTGTTGTTGTTGTTGTTGTTGTTGTTGTAATGTAATAGCAGCCAGGTAAAAGCTCGAGCAGTCTCTAGACCTGGGGTGGGAAAAAGATTTAACTCTTTTTCTCTCTGCCACAAAAATATTCTCTCCTGAGCTGCTTTTTGCATTTCAGGGGAGGAGAAGAAGAAGAAGTTTGGATTTGATATCCCGCTTTATCACTACCCAAAGGAGTCTCAAAGTGGCTAACATTCTCCTTTCCCTTCTTCCCCCCCCCCCCAACAAACACTCTGTGAGGTGAGTGGGGCTGAGACACTTCAGAGAAGTGTGACTAGTCCAAGGTCACCCAGTAGCTGCATGTGGAGGAGCGGAGACGCGAACCCGGTTCACCAGATTACGAGTCCACCGCTCTCAACCACTACACCACACTGGCTCTGGAGACTCTGATGGGAGCTTCCTCTGAAATCCAAGCAGCTCCTTTGGATGGATGGATGGTTTCTTTCTTTCTTTCTTTCTTTCTTTCTTTCTTTCTTTCTTTCTTTCTTTCTTTCTTTCTTTTCTTTCTACCCTACCCATCTGGCTGGGTTTCCCCAGCCTCTCTGGGCGGCTTCCAGCCAAAGATTTAAAATACATTAAAACATCAGTCATTAAAAACTTCCCTAAACAGAGCTGCCTTCAGATGTCTTCTAAAAGTTGTGTAGTCGTTTATCTCCTTGCCATCTGATGGGAGGACGTTCCACAGGGCGGGTGCCACTACCGAGAAGGCCCTCTGCCTGGTTCCCTGTAACTTGGCTTCTCGTAGTGAGGGAACCGCCAGAAAGCCCTCGGCACTGGACCTCAGTGTCCGGGCTGAACGATGGGGGTGGAGACGCTCCTTCAGGTATACAGGGCAAAGCCATTCAGGGCTTTAAAGGTCAGCACCAACACTTTGAATTGTGCTCGAAAATGTACAGGGAGCCAATGTAGGTCTTTCAAGACTGGTGTTATGTGGTCTCGGCGGCCACTCCCAGTCACCAGTCTGGCTGCCGCATTCTGGATTAGTTCAGAGAGGCACAGCCTTCATGTGGGCGTACCAGTTCACTGCCCTTACAAGTGTCTCCCAGCTGTGGCTTCATTGTTGCCCCACATGAATGCCAGCCAGAGGTAGCTGTTCTAAATTTCTTACATTAGCCTTCAATTTGGGGAAAAGCTCAGACCCTCCAAGTGTCCCTATTTTCCAGGGACAGCCCCAGATTTACAGAAGCCGTCCCGGTCTCTGATTTGATTCCGGAATGTCCCGCTTTTCCTTAGGACAGTGATGGCTAACCTTGACACTCCAGATGTTTTAGAACTACAACTCCCATCATCCCTAGCTAACAGGACCAGTGGTTAGGGATGATGGGAGTTGTAGTCCCAAAACATCTGGAGTGTCAAGGTTAGCCATCACTGCCTTAGGACGTCCCTGTTTTCATCAGAGAAATGTTGGAGGGTATGGAGTTATGCGACCTCCGAGCCAAGGAGATAAGTAACTTTTAGAAGACATCTGAAGGCAGTCCTGTATAGGGAAGGTTGTTTTTTTTTAATGTTTAATGCTTTCTTTCTTTTTTGGCTTTTCAAAAATATTTATTGGTGCAATTGCATGCCACTCAGAATTTGAGCTTCTGGAGAAAAGACTTGTTCTTGCCTGTCTTCTATCGCTGGGTAACCCAGTCAGATGGGCAGAATACAAATAATAAAATGATGATGATGATGATGATGATGATGGAATAGGACACCTCTATTTTCATCAGAGAAATGCTGAAGAGTATGAAAGCAAGATTTGGGGGAAAGCGGCCATGATGAATGCAAAAGAGGCTGATGGAACACACCAGCAGCTGTGCCCATCTATAAAGCGAGATTGCTGCGAACAATTTGGCTCCGTTAACTGTAACGATTGGAGGAAGCCCCCCATCCATTCATCTTTTTGTGCTTTCCCACCAAAGAGGCACCCAGCACTAGAAGTGTTAAACTAAGAAACCCCGAATGTTAATCTGCTAAAAACATACGAGAAGAGCAATCATATCTGGGATAAGTAGCTCGGAATGAGGTATGCCTGATTGCTTTAGGCCATGCTGTTTGTCAGTCTTTTAAAATTCAAGTCATTACCAGATGCTGATCTGCTATAATATTGTGATATTTTATCTGATTACACTTATCTGATTGTGCCATATCTGCTATTTGCCTCCCCATTTTTCCATGTATATTAAATGCAGGTGGTTTTATTATTCCGAGAGCTGGAAAGTGTTGACTGCTCTGAATATAAATGGGGATATTATATCATTAACTTGCTCTGAAATGCAGGCCCGTTCAGTGTGTAAATCACATGCAAGGTACCTTGCGGAGACACAATAAACCATAATGTCTTGAGAGAGAAAGCAATGAGGAAAGGATAAGGAGATAAAAATTTAAGGCATTGTTAAAGAAGGATAATCTTCATAATCCTATTTAGTTCTTTCCAGCTACTATTTGTTGATAATGGAACCTTTTCTATTCAGAACTCCCTCCCCCTCAAAGTTCATTAAGCATCTCTTGGCAGAGTTGTTGCTACATGGAATGTTATCAACAATATGATTGAAGAAAAGTCGGTCTTGGTGGTGGACCATCGAGTGGCTTTCGTAGCTTACTAAGAAGATTGTATCACTATATGCTGGGATAATATATAGAAAACAACCACTTGGAGTCTTCCTGGCAGCCTGTATTATGTCTAACTCCTCTTTGGCATCATTGTGGATAAAATGTATTCTATCTCAACTGCCACAGAGTTCGACCCTAACAAAGTACCATACTTTTCCGTGTATAACACGCCCCCACGTATAAGACGCCCCGTACTTTTACGTTTATAACACACCCCGTGTATAAGACGCCCCCATACTTCTCCGTGTATAACACGCCCCGTGTATAAGACACCCCATACTTTTCCGTGTATAACACACACACCGCATATAAGATGCCCCGTAATTTTCCGTGTATAACACGCCCCATGTATAAGATGCCCCTGTACTTTTCCATGTATAACACGCCCCCGTGTATAAGACACCCCCTATTTGGGGGGACTCCAAATTAAGAAAATGGGGGGAGATTGCCCATAGTTGTTGAGATTTGGGAGGGGGGAGGATTGCCCAGAGTTGTTCAGCTTTTTTTAGTAATAATAATAATAATAAATTTTTATTTATACCCTGCCCTTCCCACCACACTGGGGAGGAGTGCTAATGTTTCTGTGTGAATGTATGTGGCATAAAGAAGTACAGAAGTTGATGTTCTCCCAAAGAAGCAGTCGGGAGAAGTCTGCTGGAAGGAGAAAGTGGGAACCTCTCAGAAGGAACTGCATAGCCCAGCTGGGTCATGTGTAGAAGGCTGAGTGCAAATACTGGAAAGAGAGAAAGACACGGTTTATTTGAATGTTTAAGGAAGAGGCTGACGTCTTCAGCTAAGAAAAACGAAGCCTGTGCTTGGATGCAAACACTTTGCATATATTCTTCTTCAGCTATGTGCTCTGCAAGTAAAAGCTGTTGAATATTTTAACAAGTGTTTGGACATTGTTTAAATTCCAAGAAACGAGTCGGCATTGCACATAACGTTGGCTTCCCAGCTGCAATTTAGCTATAATAATAATAATAATAATTTATTATTTGTACCCCACCCATCTGGCCGGGTCTCCCCAGCCACTCTGGGCAGCTGCTACTCTGCTAACATTCCCAACATTTCCAGGCCTCTCTTCTAACAAATGTGTTGTTGTTGTTGTTGTTGTTGTTGTTGTTTGTTTTTAGTGCGCAGTTGGACCCTGTGAGAAATAAGATCCAAAATGTAGAGTAGGAGGGAAATGTGCCGTTAAAAAGCTAGTAATGTGTGATTTGGGGGGGGGGGAAGGAGGAGGGGAATTACTTACATCTGTTATAGGAATTCGAAAGTCTCAAATATAGAATAAATGTTGATAATTGCACAAGGTAAAGGGACCCCTGACCATTAGGTCCAGTCGTGTCCGACTCTGGGGTTGCAGCGCTCATCTCGCTTTACTGGCCGAGGGAGCCGGTGTACAGCTTCCAGGTCATGTGGCCAGCATGACTAAGGCGCTTCTGGCAAACCAGTGCAGCCTACAGAAACGCCGTTTACCTTCCCGCCAGAGCGGTACCTATTTATCTACTTGCACTGGTGTGCTTTCAAACTGCTAGGTTGGCAGGAGCAGGGACCGAGCAACGGGAGCTCACCCCGTCGCAGGGATTCAAACCGCCGACCTTCTGATCAGCAAGCTCTAGGCTCTGTGGTTTAACCCACAGCGCCACCTGGGTCCCTTTGTTATCTATTATATAGCCACAATTTCTTTAGGAATCTGCCTCAGTTCAGTAACTAACAGGCATGCACAAAAGAAGTACTTTAAGAGTAATTGCAAGGATGTGACAAAGCTTTACCTACCTGAAGTTGAAGGAAAAAGAGGAGGAGGTCTGGTAACCCTACTTTATAAAGTTTCAAACAAAGCATTTCAATTTTCACCAATCATATACATCATTACCTCATTTCATGTTTAATACACATGCGCGATAAGCACTGGCAATTTATGATGATTCAGTTCTGATTCCCACCGTTCTGTTACATTGTATTAGTATGCATGTTGGGAACCGGTGTTATGTGTAGCCATTTAAACCATGTAGCAACTTACGTTCTATCTTTCAGCTGTATCTTTGTGATTCACATAATGCGGGGGCATTTTGGGGGGGGCAACTTGCAAAATCATCAGTTTCATAAAGCAACAGGTTACCATAACTTCTCTAACAGAAGCGCACTCAAGGATTTCCAGGGGTACACAGTTTCACGTTTATTGTGGCCCTTTTGGGCTACCACCACAGGGTTACTGTGGCTCAGACAGGCCAAGGTGTGATATTCCTGAGGGTTTAGCAAGTTTCACAAAGTTCCAGACACAGTTTACACAAAACATTAGCATTTGATAAGACAATCTGGATACCCATCAGAAATTCCTCAATGCAGAACATCTGGGCAAATAATGACCATTAATACCAATGAGGTTCATAGATATAGGAGAGGAATTCCTTCAGGAACTTCCCCTGATTGCTAGCTGCCTACTTGTTCTCAGGCAAGGGGGATGAAGGAGGCAGAGGAAATACTGAGAGTCTGTAGGAGAGTCAAGATGGCTTTGGGATTGCTCTCCTGTACTATTTTAGACATGTGGTTTAGACACTTAAGTATGTGTGGGACCCAGGTGGCACTGTGGGGTTGCAGCGCTCATCTCGCTTTACTGGCTCCCTCGGCCAGTAAAGCGAGATGAGCGCTGCAACCCCAGAGTCGGACATGACTGGACCTAATGGTCAGGGGTCCCTTTACCTTTAATAGATAACAAAGGGATGCGGGTAGCGCTGTGGTCTAAACCACTGAGCCTCTTGGGCTTGCCGATCAGAAGGTCGGCGGTTCTAATCCACACAACGGGGTGAGCTCCTGTTGCTCTGTCCCAGCTACTGCTAACCTAGCAGTTCGAAAGCACGTCAAAGTGCAAGTAGATAAATAGGTACCGATCCGGCGGGAAGGTAAACGGCATTTCCGTGCGCTGCTCTGGTTTGCCAGAAGCGCCTTAGTCATGCTGGCCACATGACCTGGAAGCTGTACACCGGCTCCCTCGGCCAGTAAAGCGAGATGAGCGCCGCAACCCCAGAGTCGGACATGACTGGACCTAATGGTCAGGGGTCCCTTTACCTTTAATAGATAACAAAGGGATGCGGGTAGCACTGTGGTCTAAACCACTGAGCCTCTTGGCCTTGCCGATCAGAAGGTCGGCGGTTCGAATCCCCACGATGGGGTGAGCTCCCGTTTCTCTGTCCCAGCTACTGCCAACCTAGCAGTTCGAAAGCACGTCAAAGTGCAAGTAGATAAATAGGTACCGCTCCGGTGGGAAGGTAAACGGCGTTTGCGTGCGCTGCTCTGGTTTCGCCAGAAGCGGCTTAGTCATGCTGGCCACATGACCCGGAAAAACTGTCTGCGGAGTGGACAAACGTTGGCTCCCTCAGCCTGTGAAGCGAGATGAGCGCCGCAACCCCAGAGGTGTCTGTGACTGGACTTAACTGTCAGGGGTCCTTTACCTTTACCTTTTTAGTACATAAGAACTCCTGACTCCTGTCAGGAAGCCACCACTGATACAGGGTGTGAACAAGGAGCAAAGTTTGCTTTGTGTTCCTGTTTTGCTTTGCTTTTTAGGTTGTCTGATCAGGAATTTGTGCAATTGGAAAAATCTGCTTTAAAAAACTGTGGTCAAGGTCCAAATTTTTTTTTTGAAAGCAATACAAAACATTTCTGACCCAATGATGACAATTGGTAGTGCCCACCCCATGCAAATAAATAAATAAATGTTTGGATGACTTGTTACAAAATGTGTTTATCTTGCAGGAGCTTTAAGGAACACAGAAGTTTAAAAATCTGTATAAATACATCTATGGGGCCCAGTCATTTATGCACTCTTTTTTTCAAGCATTGATATGAGATTTTAAATTTTCATTATTCCGTCCCATTGTGTGGCTAGAAAATGAAAAAGGGATTCTTTGGGCTGAATGCCATTCTAAACACTGCAAAGGAATGAGTTCCCAAACACATATGGTTTATAACCTATTCCGATGAATTCACATTAGATATAAAGCCAAACCTTCACCTATACTCCTTACAAAAGCCCTTTTAGCAAGTCGTTCACGAATATCCGGCTTTACTTCATTGGCAGAAATTACATTAGCTGCAAAAATATCTTCACACTATTACTCCATTATCTGTGTTTATTTATATGCTAATGCCCTTCGTAATGTTTATATGCTGTAAATACATCTTATTTTTGTTTTCCATTGTCGGTAGTGAAGTAGAAGGCTCCTGAACCGACCTCACATGAAGTCCGTGGATGTGGCGTTGTGAAAATTCATTTAAATGATAACGTTTATATCGTTGTGGCCGTACAGCACTCCAGACATTATCGATCAATCAATGATTTACCAGAACGCACCCAACGCGATTGCAATGACACAAGTGGATAGTGTTTCTGCACCAGTGATACGAGGGAGAGCTTTTATAGCACAGGGAACAGTTTCTTCTCCTGGCGACCGAACTCACAACCTGATACCTCACAAGGTGAAGGATATCTTGTAAAAAAAAACAAAAACAAACATTCTGCAGGCTAAGTGGCTGAGCACTCGTGGATGTCAGATGTCAGCTGATGGCAACACCATTGTGGTTTGTTGGCTCTGACAACTGTCTTAAGGAATAATAATAATAATAATAATAATAATAATAATAATAATAATAATAAATATATTTATATCCTGCCCATCTTGCTGGGTTTCCCCAGATACTCTGGGCAGCTTACAGCATACAGTGGTACCTTGGGTTACGAACTTAATTCATTCCGGAGGTCCGTTCTTAACCTGAGGTACCACTGTCTCTAATGGGGCATCCTGCAAGCAGGGGGGAGATGCTCCAGACCAGTGGAACAGAAAGTTACACTGACAGGATGTCCCTAGTGCCGGATTTACGTATAAGCAGTGGAATTAGAATAAAAAGCAATAGCCTGGTGGCATCCATCCTTGAGAATGGCCCAATGGTGCTAGGTCATGTTGACAAAGCTATTAAAAAAAATAAAAAATAAAGACTAATTATAACCCTTTGGCAATTTGTATCCCTCTCCCGACATTTTTTTTAAAAGAAATTTTACCTCATGAAAGTCTCCAAAAGTCTCCCTCCCCTCACTTTCACAGGAGATGGACGGTACCATTTTCAGCCCACCCTTAGCATTACTTTGCCCAATCTTTTTCCGGCATAAGAAGGCCAGAGGCCGTCACCACCTTTTGTGCCAATGAATTCCATGTGATAAACATGCGTTGTGAGGGGAAAAAACTCTTGTTGATTACTGCAAATTTTATTTATTCCTAGTAAGTACTTCCGGGCACTTTAAATGGTCCGCTGTAGCTGCAACAAATGAAGAAGAAGAAGAAGAAGAAGAAGAAGAAGAAGAAGAAGAAGAAGAAGAAGAAGAAGAAGGAGAAGAGAAGATTGTTACACTATTAAATATTTCTCCTTACTAGGTGACAAAAGAGAAGCTCTCTCTTAACTTGATGGCAATGAAAGACAGAGGATGAATCATTGCTTGGGGAAACCAATTTATTTAGTCACTCTGTTCTGCTGTTATTTATTACTTGTCAGCACATGCTGTTAGTTCAATTAAATATAAAAACTCTGATGTTCTCTGCTGGCCCTTCCCCTGTCTCTCCCCCCCCCCCACACCTCTTTTTTTTTTTTTAAAGCCCCCACAACAAACAAGAAAAATGACACAAATATGCAACACTAAAGCAGAACCCTTTGGGTTTATTGTGCTTGCCTTGTTTTAATTAAGCATTGTTTATTAAACCTTTTGCAGCGAAGGTAAGGGGATTATTAATCTTTTTCACTAGCTGGAGATAAAAGTTTGCAGGGGAAGAGGACATTATAAAAAATATAGTTTAGAGTTCTCCGCCGAGATAAACACACGGAGCGGGAAGGGGGGGGGGATTAAAATGAGGCCGCAAGACGAAGTGTTGATTATAACACTTTATCAATACTAACATGAGAATCCACAAAGAGTGAACCGCCGTAGTACAATATATATCTATCGCTTCGAGTACGCAATGGTGTGGGGGATTTAAAAAACAGAATATGCCATTTCACTTTATGGAGGGGGTGTCAAAAGAAAGGGGTGGTTTTTTTAAGAGAGGGGCTTCTGTGTTGTTGTTTTTTAGAGTACTCTCCTTAATGATGTCTATTTCTTCCCCACTCTATCCAAAAGGGATTTGCAAGGGGAGGGTGTTGCAGTTTATATAATTCCTCCATGTGTTCCCTAAGGTGTAGAAACAGACGCCCCAATTGCAGCCACATGGAAACATATTTCTTTAAGAGGATGAGGAACTGAAGATGCAAAGGATGTTTTGCAGTCCAATCCAGCCACTGGGATTGCATCCAAGATAACTGGGAAAATCAGTGTTGAATTGTATATTCCTGGTAAGTTCCCTTTGATCCCTCTTAGAAGAATAAACAAATGACAATCTTATTTAAAGTCAATAAAAGAAGTTTACTCACATCATCAGTTCACAGTTGGATCCCTGAAGGCAGACTTAGTTACAAAGTATATACATGTGGGTCTGTCCCATATGGGAATAGTCCCTTTGTCATCTGTAAAAGCCAACAGAGCATCTCTAGCTAAAAAGCTGTTGGTCCTACGATGGAGGAAGTCAAAAAGAGATGGCTGCGTGCCTTGTCCTTTTGTGTTACCTGGACAGGTAAGGTCACACCCACCTCTAGTCACATGCAAAAAGAAGTATGTCCCAGTCCAGGAGGAAACAGGAAGTTCCGACTGGCTGGACCAAACATCCCCTTGCATGTCCACTCTAGGAAAACAAGGAATGTTGTACTTGACTGCTACTTATGTATCACATCCCACATAGGGGAGGTGGGAACTACCATCGAAGTTGCCCTCATGTGTTACAATCATACGCAGATCTCCTGGTCAAAATTTGGTGGAACTTTAGACTCTTCTTGTATCACTACAGGGAGAAAATTTGGATTTTTTTCGAGTGATTTTCGGTCTTAATGTTGAAATAACAAGGGTCCTGCCGCACACAGAGACAAAGAGAGCTAGTGTGGTGTAGTGGTTAAGAGTGGTAGACTCGTAATCTGGTGAACCGGGTTCGCGTCCCCGCTCCTCCACATGCAGCTGCTGGGTGACCTTGGGCTAGTCACCCTTCTCTGAAGTTTCTCAGCCCCACTCACCTCACAGAGTGTTTGTTGTGGGGAAGGAAGGGAAAGGAGAATGTGAGCCGCTTGGAGACTCCTTCGGGTAGAGATAAAGCAGGATATCAAATCCAAACTTCTTCTTCTTCTTCTTCTTCTTCTTCTTCTTCTTCTTCTTGGTTGTTCTCGCGTACCTACCGTATATACTTGAGTATAAGTCGACCCGAATATAAGCCGAGGCACCCAATTTTACCACAAAAAAACCTGGGAAAGCTTCATAGGAGCCACTGCCTGCCTCACTCGAGTATAAGCCGAGGGCGGCTTTTTCAGCACAAAAAATGTGCTGAAAAACTAGGCTTATACTCGAGTATATAGGGTAAGCTTTCTTAAACAAACAAACAAACAAAAATGCCAGCACAATTTAGTAGTAAGTAAGTAATGTTTATTACGGCCATTGGCCCATAGATATACATTGTATTACATCCAGAGAAACGAGACAGTGCAAATAAAACTTTCTAAATAAAACAAAAACAAAACAAAAAATTATACAATAGAAATAAAATTTAAATATTTAAATAAAAACTATATAAAACTATGTACACGGTAAAACAGTAAAATCCATTCGTGTAAAACCAAAATCAAAATTTAGATCCAGTTTAGTTGCGCTGATTTTTGAAAATTTTTGGGCTTAAATAAGCTAACAGACATCTTGCAGTGATCACCAGCACAATTTATAGCCTCCACAAAGAGATTTGCTGTTCACTTTATCCATGCCAAACCCAAGGTCTCAGGCAAGAAGTCTGCATTTGAAGAAGAAAAAATTGCATTTGCACACATCGCTGGGGGTAGCGGGGAGGGGGGAGATCTCTCCCATCTTGACTTCCTTCCCCCTCTCCACCCATAAAAGCTCTCGCCTTCCAAATCAACTTTCTCATCAACTTTATACGTTCAATGTGTCGAACTCTAATTTGGGGGGCTTATTAGAGCATTCAATGATAAACGTCTATTACACCTCAAACAGCTTTATGAGGCCTGCAGTTCTTCATCGACTATAGATCTTAACCCTGCCATGTTCGTTCCCTTCGGCCTATTGATATTTAATGAACAGTAGTGACAACATTATCTGCGTCTGCCGCAAAATGGGGGGAAGAAATGCCTCTGGTGGGCATGTAGCTCGCCTGTCTCCTTTCTCCCCCTTTTTATTTGCTTATTTAAATAGGGTTGGATCATCATTGGAAATCCAGACAGGACTCGTCGGTAGCTCATCCCCAAGGAAAATGCATTTTCACGTCACCACCTTTAAATGCTCTTCAGGTAAGGAGGCTATTTCGGATAAATGCACAGCAAAGGGCTTAGTGAGCAAATGATGGATTTCATTAGATATCTTATGCAGGACAGTTAATTAAATGTGAATATGTTTTCCCCAACATCTTCAAACACTGGGAAGTTCCAGGGGGGCAGCCTTTTTGAGGTTTTCTATGAGCACATAACAGGGGGTAAGTGTCACTGAACTCAGTAGCACTTAGCTCAGGGGTAGGCAACCGAAGGTGCGGGGGCCAAATCGGGCCCAATCGCCTTCTCAATCCGGCCCGCAGACGGTCCGGGAATCAGAGTGTTTTTACAAGAGTAGAATGTGTCATTTTCTTTAAAATGCATCTTTGGGCTATTTGTGGGGCCTGCCTGGTGTTTTTACATGAGTAGAATGTGTGCTTTTATTTAAAATGCATCTCTGGGTTATTTGTGGGACATAGGAATTCATTCATTCCCCCCCCCCAAAAAAATATAGTCTGCCCCCCCTCAAGGTCGGAGGGACAGTGGACCAGCCCACGGCTGGAAAAGGTTGCTGACCCCTGACTTAGCTCTACGCAGAAATGCATAGGATTGAGATGGTCAGTTTCTTTGCAGAGAACGAGAGTACTAGACACTTCCAGTGCTCTTTGGAGTTTACAGTTTTTCCAAAGATCAAATCTACGGTAAGAAAAGGGGAACAGATAGATTTCCAGGAAATAACAGCATTTTTAAGAGAGACTCAGCAGACCCTCTGAGTGTCCCTATTTTCCAGGGACAGCCCCGGATTTACAGAAGCCACCCTGGTTTCTGATTTGATCCCGGCATGTCCCTATTTTCCTCCGGCAGGAAGGTAAACAGCATTTCCGTGCGCTGCTCTGGTTCGTCAGAACCGGCTTAGTCATGCTGGCCACATGACCCGGAAGCTGTCTGCGGACAAACGCCGGCTCCCTCGGCCAGTAAAGCGAAATGAGCTCCGCAACCCCAGAGTCGTCCGCAATTGGACCTAACGGTCAGGGGTACCTTTACCTTTACCTTTAAGCTACACTGAGCTTAATGAAACTTACTCCAGCTGACTTACTGAAGCTGAGGCGAACCTTAGCTTTGTATCTTCTCTATGAATTTTAATTTTCCCTGCGATTAAGGCACAATACAACACCCTAATGTCAATCTGTGCCTGCCCTGCCCTTCTCTCTTTTCCTGCTAATTTCATGGAATTTCATGGCTGAGAGACTTCAGAGAATGGAAATTAGAAGGGGTTGGGGTGGGTTTTTCAATGTCCTGGTATTATAGTACTTAGCATTTATTTACTGCTTCACTTGTTCAAAGTGTTTTTTAAACAGCCGTGTGTTTCCCGTGAAGTGTTGCCCCTACTGAACAAGGCAGGCTGGGTCAGTGGTAATTAAAGAGATTTTTACGTCACCTTTTGACTAATAAATGCCCTCGTGATTCATTTTTATTGATCTTGTAAGCATATAGCAATAATTAGACAACAAAAACACAAATAGGGAGCAATGACAGGCATAAATTTATAATGTAATGCTCTGAAAAGCACGGGAAAACAGGACAGGCTTAATCTGGCAATTAAATAACTCGAGGGAAACTTTTCGACAGAGGTGGTTCCCACAACTGGGTTGCCACCAAAGAAAATGAATCTCTTTTTTTCTCTCTCTCTCAGCCGCAGACAGAAGAGGCACCTGGAGGAGGGCCTAAGATGATGATCATAACCAGCAGGCAAGTTGATATTATTATAATATTATATTATTACAGTGGTACCTTGGTTCTCAAACGCCTTGGTACTCAAACAACTTGGAACCGAAACACTGCAAACCCGGAAGTGTGTGTTCCGGTTTGCAAACATTTTTCGGAAGCCGAACGTGCTCCGTTTTGAGTGCTACACTTCCAATTTGAGTGCTGCACTTCCGTTTTGAGTGTTACACTTTTGATTTGAGTGTTACAGTAACCCTGACCCTGACCCTAGTGTTTTTGCTATTTATTTTGCGTTTTTGTTTTTGCGGCTTTCTTGTTTTGTTTTTGTGATGGTGTGGAACCCAGTTCAGCTACTGATTGATTGACTGTGTGACTGCAGTACATTGTTTACTGCTTTCATTTTATGAATCAATGGCCTCGTTAGATAGTAAAATCCATGTTAAATTTCTGTTTTAGGGGTTGTTTTTAAAAGTCTGAAACGGAGGAATCCATTTTGCATTGCTTTCTATGGGAAAGCGCACCTTGGTTTTGGAACGCGTTGGTTTTGGAAGGGAATTCCAGAACGGATTAAGTTTGAGAACCAAGGTACAACTGTATTATATATTATTATATTATTAGAATTAATTTATTAGAATTTATTTATTCACCGCCTTCTAAACCACCATCTCAAGGCAACACATAAGTAATTAAAAACTGTTAAAACCACAAATGCACATGGGTGTAGCATGGGGAGGGCCGGGGGGGGGCATAGTCCCGGGAGCATGATTTGGAGGGAGTGTGAGCCAGGTGCCCCTATGTAAGGATCCCCGCCCTGCCTGCCACCAGAAGTCTCCAGAGCGCAGAAGATGGCAACATTTAGTATTTTGTTTCCTGTTTAATTAATACTGAACTTGGCTATCCTGCACATGTTTTAAGGTTCCATTTTGCACCCGGAAACCAATGGGTGGTAACAACTTAAGTTTTACTCAAAACAGATTCACAGAAATTAATGGACATGGACCAATCTGGACGCTGAGAGCATCATCTCAGGCCCTTCTTTGTGTGCCTCTCCCATGAGCAGTCTGGAAGGTGGCAACACAAGAACAGACCTTTTCATCCAGCACCTTCCTTGCTTATCTTTAGGTGCCAGGCGAAAATGTTCCTCTATATCTAGGCTTTTGTCTGATTAACAGCCAATATGTGTTTGTGATAGAGTGCTTATTGGTCTGGTTTTTTTGTTCATGTTTCTATTTTTTATTTTTATGTTGTGATCTGGGATCCCTCCCAGTGATCTTCAGGTGGACGATATACAAAATTTAATAAAATAATAATAATAATAATAATAATAATAATAATAATACTACAGTGGTACCTCGGGTTACAGACGCTTCAGGTTACAGACTCTGCTAACCCATAAATATTACCTCAGGTTAAGAACTTTGCTTCAGGATGAGAACAGAAATCGGGCAGCGGCGGCGCAGCAGCAGCGGGTGGCCCCATTAGCTAAAGTGGTGCTTCAGGTTAAGAACAGTTTCAGGTTAAGAACGGACCTCCGGAACGAATTAAGTACGTAACCAGAGGTACCACTGTAATACCGTCTTTCCTCCTTTTTAAGACACTGTCTTTTTTCCCTCAAAAAAACACAGGGTGGCTTATTTTCGGGGGGATGTCTTATTTTTATTACGTCAGTATGGTACGGTACAGCCTCCCCCCTGCGCGCTGAGCAGGCAGGGCAGAACTCCGCAAGAGGCGTGTTTCCGTCCCGTGCCTCTCACTGGTTCGCTGGCTCCCTGCACACGGGGAACAGGCGGGGCAGGAAGAGGCGTCTTCCCCCCCCCCTGCGCGCTAAGCAGGCGGGGCAGAACTCCGCAAGAGGCGCATTTCCCTCCCGTGCCTCTCACTGGTTCGCTGGCTCCCTGCACACGCAGGAGGGGCTGAGGAGGCGACGGGTCTTACTTCTCACAAAGGTAAAAAAACCTTGCCATCGCTTACTTTATGACTACGTATTAAAAAAGGGGAAACAGGGTAATAATAATAATAATAATAATAATAATAGGTTCATTAATTTCAGTGGGTTTACTCTAAAACCTAGTTGAATATCACCCATTGTGACTGGATACTTAAAAAGAACCACCTAACATAAACCCCATTAAAAATGATATTCTTAGGATTAGATGCGCATCAATTTAAATAGGGAAGAGTTAACTAAGCACCTGCTTCACTCAATTGAATAAATAAATCTCAAATGTGCTTAACTTTGGCTGGATTCTAGACTAAAGGAATTCATCTGAACTAGCCTCAAATGTTGATTCACTGAAGGTTTATCCTAGATCTGGGGAGTGGAGCCTTTAATCTCTGCTACAAAAGTCCTCATATTTAAGTGCCGACAAGTGAAATTAGGGAGAGGAAGGGGCTACATCTTTATAAAAGGGACTATGCAATGAGAAGCATTTATTATCATATAGCAGGCAGGGTAGAAAGACGCCCAAAGATTCCCTTTTTATAGGCACTAGCCATTAAAAGGCTTCGGAAACGACTGACTTTGACCATGTATTTCCAGAGGGGTCTGTTGGAACACAGGAAGATGCTGAGGGGGAAAACAACCAACAACCAGAGATGATAACTTGTCCTCTGCAGTTTAATAACCATGCAATATTTACAGTTATGCTCTCTTCGCTTCTTTCCCCCTCTGACTAGAGAGTCACTTTGATTAACTGGTATGCAGCAAAAAACCTTCTTTACAGGCTTCAGACTTTTCTTCACCTTTTATGTATCCTGTTTACATATTTTAATATTAATGGAAAGAAAGGACCATAAAACATGAGACTTGACAAAAAAAAATTGCAGTATTTTAACATTTAAATTTGGCCATAAATAAAGTAAACATAATAAACCCCTTTTTTCCCCTACCCCCCTCTGCACATATTGTAGATTGACTTGGCAATAAACACGAAGCTTTATATTATCATGACTAAACTGCAGGGCTTAATAATGAGGTTTTAATTTGGGATCTGGGCTCCTTGGGTGGCATGATTTTCCTTTCCTTTTGGGGCAAAGTCTGAACCTAATACTGAGAGCCAGTGTGGTGTAGTGGTTAAGAATGGTGGACTCGTAATCTGGTGAACAGGGTTCGCTTCCCCACTCCTCCACATGCAGCTGCTGGGTGACCTTGGGCTAGTCTGAAGTCTCTCAGCCCCACTCACCTCACAGAGTGTTTGTTGTGGGGGAGGAAGGGAAAGGAGAATGTGAGCCGCTTTGAGACTCCTTCGGGTAGTGATAAAGCGGGATATCAAATCCAAACTCTTCTTCTTCTTCTTCTCCTCTATGGCAAGTTCCACTGTGAAACTCTACAGGTCTTAGCAGAGCATTAGTCAGGAACACTACTGGGGGGTGGGGGTCCGGCAACAGGTGTGGAGAACTTTGCTAAAGGAAGAAACATCTTCACGTGAATTTTCATGCATGCCCCAATTACACCAAGAGCGGGGAGATCATGTTGGATGCACACACACACCTTTCCCATAATGTGCTTTGAAGGTAAAAGGTAAATGACCCCTGGACGGTTGAGTCCAGTCAAAGACGACTATGGGATTGCGGCGCTCATCTCGCTTTCAGGCCGAGGGAGCCGGCGTTTGTCCACAGGCAGCTTTCCGGGTCATGTGGCCAGCAGGACTAAACGACTTCTGGCGCAACGGGACACCGTGACAAGTGCCAGAGTGCATGGAAACGCCATTTACCTTCCCGCCACAGAGGTGCCTATTTATCTACTTGCACTGGTGTGCTTTCGAACTGCTAGGTTGGCAGGAGCTGGAACTGAGCAACGGGAGCTCGACAACTTAGAAACACTGGCATGCGAGCGCTCCAATTGGAGAATAGCCTTTACTAAAGGTGTCATGCGTTTTGAAGCCGCTCAAACTCAGGACGGACGGGAGAAACGTGCTAAGTGGAAGTCACGCTTGACAAACCCTCACTGTGATGAACTCCCACCCGGAAACCCATGTCCCCACTGTGGAAGGACGTGTGGATCCAGAATTGGCCTCCACAGTCACTTACGGACTCATTGTTAAAACCATGTCCATGGAAGACAACCTTACTTGGCTACGAGTGATCAAAGAAGAAGAAAAAGAAGAAATAATAGTAATACAATTATAATGCTGATGATGGAATTAAAGGTAAAGGTAAAGGGACTGGACCATTAGGTCCAGTCGTGTCCAACTCTGGGGTTGTGGCGCTCATCTCGCTTTATTGGCCGAGAGCCGGCGTACAGCTTCCAGGTCATGTGGCCAGCATGACTAAGCCGCTTCTGGCGAACCAGAGCAGCGCACGGAAACGCCGTTTACTTTCCCGCCAGAGCGGTTCCTATTTATCTACTTGCACTTTGACGTGCTTTCGAACTGCTAGGTGGGCAGGAGCTGGGACCGAGCAATGGGTGCTCACCCCGTCGCAGGGATTTGAACTGCCGACCTTCTGATCAGCAAGCCCTAGGCTCTGTGGTTTAACCCACAGCGCCACCTGGGTCCCTACATGATGGAATTGGGCGTCCCTATTTTCATTGGAGAAATATTGGAGGGTATGGAAGTGGTCGTCCCACCTTCTCCCTATATGCAGTCCTTCAACAGAAGGGTGAAGCATTACAGTCCCAAGAACTCTGTATAGGTGACTTTTCTGCCTGTGGAGATCAGCTCTCCATGTGATCAGTTTTCCAACCTCATCAAGATTTGTACTGTGGAAGCATTTCTCATCAGACATATGGGAGGAAGGCCCTGAAGAGTATTTTTCTTAAGAAACTTTGAAACTCTCTGTTTCAAGCTGGGCATAGTACTCTATATCACCAGCTTCACAGCTGAATAGTTTGAAACAATTGAAGGACATTGGCAGAATTTTTATTATGTTGCCTTTAGGAGACGTCATCTTTTTTAAATTCTTATTGCTATCTAATAACCTGCCAGCTTTGTGATCAATGCATTAATACCTCGCAGCTAATTATTTCAAACCTGAAAGATGGCAAAAATCCTGAAGATATTTAGAAGCAAATTAACCAGGCCTCTGGTTTACTAAGCAGTTTAGGCAAAACATTTCCCTGCAACTGCAAAACACTATAATAAAGGAAGGAGCTGCAAACAAGCCTGAATTGTTTGGAGGAAATGCCTATAATTTGTCTTTTAAAAGTGACATTTTGAAGTCTAATTATTGTTCTCTATCAAATCACCATAAAAACAGCATTAAAGCCTCATGCCAGGAATAATTGGTACTTTTGATTCTCGGGGGAGTTGCACCTTTTTATTCAGATCATCCAACTGCAGTCTTGCCAACACTGAAGCGGCAAAGAATCATTTAATGAAATTGTATTCCTTGGGAACTCGGGCGGCTTAATGAGGACTTGGAATTTTCCTGTCACGACCAACATTTCCATGGATTCCCTGGATTGTGACAAAGAACAGCTATTCCCACGCCCCTCCTTTTCTTAAGTTCTGAACTAGTTAGAAAGAAGTTCAGGCTACACATTTACCTGGCAAGAAGTCCCATTCAACTCAGTGGGAGCTACTACTCAATGGGCGTGTATTGTATTTACATTCTTCCCTGGCTTTCTCACTTCATCGTGGTACCCAAGAGGCAGATTTGGGGCAGCTCGGCTGGTTCCACTGCACTGGACGCCGAGCCCAAGGAAATCACATAGTGAATTGAGCAGAATGGAAGGCGAGGGGCGCCGAATTTTGGGCTCGCCATAGGAGTTTGAAAGAGCAAAGTCTGCCCCTTGTGGTTGATTTCTTTATGGGCATCCTTATTCTGGCCTGTACATCCTGCTCCTGGTTCCAGCATCCTGTGCAGTGGAGATTAGGCCACTGCACTAAGTCTAGTCCAGAAGATGTAGATACATATCGTTTGAGAAAACACAAGGGACTGGGTTGGGGAATAGTCACTTGTTTGCTACTCTGTACTGGGAAACACTGGCCTGCAAGCATTCCAGTTGGAGAACAGCCTTTACCAAAGGTGTCATGGGCTTTGAAGACGCTCGAACTCAGGACGAAAGGGAGAAATGTGCTAAGAGGAAGGCACGCTTGGCAAACCCTCACCGTGTTCAACTCCCGCCGGGAAACCTATGTCCCCACTGTGGATCCAGAATTGGCCTACACAGTCACTTATGGACTCACTGTTAAGACCGTGTTCATGGACGACTATTTTACTCGGCTACGAGTAATTACCAAAGACAATGACTCTGTACTGGCCAACTTCCAGTCTTCCACAAGTGACTAGATCACGTGGTAAACAACAAGGCACCTGCATACCCTCCCAACATTTCTCCAATGAAAATAGGGGCATCCTATTCCTTTATTTCTTCTTCTTCTCCTTCTTCCTTCCTGCCCATTTCACTGGGTTGCCCCAGCCACTCTTAGGTGCCTTCCAACATATATTAAAAAAGAATAAAACATTACACATTTAAAAAATCTTCCCTATACAAGGCTGCCCTCAGATGTCTTCTAAATCAAAAGGTTGTATTTCCTTGGCTCGGGGGGGGGGGGTCGCATAACTCCATACCCGCCAACATTTCTCTGATGCAAACAGGGACGTCCTAAGGCAGTGATGGCTAACCTTGACACTCCACATGTTTTGGGACTACAACTCCCATCATCCCTGACCACTGGTCCTGTTAGCTAGGGATGATGGGAGTAGTAGTTCCAAAACATCTGGAGTGTCAAGGTTAGCCACCACTGTCCTAAGGAAAAGCAGGACATTCTGAGATCAAATCAGAAACCGGGACGGCTTCTGTAAATCTGGGGCTGCCCCTTGAAAACAGAGACGCTTGGAGGGGCTACATCTGTTCACACTAAGGAATGGAAGAGCAGATCAGCTTGATATAGCCACGTTGGTTTAAATTTAAGCTTCCAGGGTTGTGATAAGTTTTATTGAATAAGGATGCATACTAACTTCTTGCTGGGACATGAAAATAGGTTGAATGCTTCCCTGCCTGCAATATTACTTCAGCTGTGTTTGCCTGCTCTTCACTGTTTCACCCTAAGATTGCACTCCTAAGGATGTTCTCTGCCCAGTAAAAAAAAGAGAGAGATGCAGTTGGGGGGGGGGGAGTATTTGATCCCCTGCTAAATTTGCCCGTTTGCCCTCTGACGAAGAAATGACCAGTCCATAATTTTAATGGTAGGTTTATTGTAGTTGTGACAGACAGAATAACAACAGGAAAAAACCCAGAAGACAAAAGTCAGAGATTGATGTGCATTATAATGAGTGAAATAAGTATTTGATCCCCTATCAACCAGCCAGATGTCAGGCTACCTGGTATCTTCACTGTATGTAACGAGCTGAGAGGGCAAATTTAGAAGGAGATAAAATACTTTTCCCCCTCACTGTATGTGGTTCTAGAGAGCTGTAACATATATACCTTATGAGCCATTGTGGCAGTGGAACTCTTCTTAGAAACACTTGACTTTAAATGTTTCTTGAATCCCAAAGAACGGTTTAGGATCTCATCACCTGCCCTTTCCTTAGTATTCATTTTGTCCTCCACCTGCCTCCTATCTTGAAGCAATCCCTAACTCTCCAAGCAGCCAAGAACAAGAATTACTGGAGACAAAACTTAATTAGGCAGAATTCTCAGCAGCATCTAATTGGCTCACTCCATTCCTCTTTGCATTTGAACTCCGGCAAATATCCCCCGACTGCTGTGCTAAATGGAAAAATCTGGGGTCAGGGATGCCCCTTGCTGATCACCAAAAACATCCCAGATTTATTTATTTATTCCGAGTTAATGCAATGGTTGTGGCATTACATTTATACCTCTATTATAACTGACGGCTGAAGGGGAGGCTTTTGGTTTTAGTGAAATCAATTGCACTTCATTTTTAAGACATCGTAAGGAAATCCACTTGCTAAAAAACAGTGCCCACTGGCGAATCGATACAAGGAATGCCCGGGAGATATTTTAGACACTTTATTTTTCTAGACTATTGCTTCAAGAATTCACAATGGTCAGTGAAGCTTCTACATTCAGAAATCAACCCAACACTTTTACCACTCTAGTACTGACAGCTGAGATTTCTGTTAAACCACAGCTGAAGAGTTTTGACAATGACTCTAATTTCATGTGAAAAATTTGAAATGTATGAGCTTAGTAAGACAGAGATGGTATCTATCACAAGAAAAAGCTTAGCTGCCTTCTATGTGCATCCCCCAAGTGGTGTCGACAACCACCTACAAAATAAAACACAGGAGTATTAACACTTCCTTGATTATACCAAAACTCAAAGGCATTTAACTCCATGAACTTTTCTTCTAAGTTTCCCTGCATCATTTCCGGATCAGTTCATTATCCCCCAAATTTCCTCCCTCACTTAACTGTCCCTTCTGCTCCCCAACCAAGGAGATGAAAAATCCCAATTTTTCTCATTCAAGCCAACTCTGTTTCCTTCCAGTCTTTAATGCAAGAAATCGGTGGTTCCCGTTTTTCACTCAGTTCAATGCTGGGCTCAGCAAGCTGCTCCTTTCTCCAACCCACGGGTAGGCAAACTAAGGCCCAGGGGCTAGGGCCGGGGCCGGCCCAATCGCCTTCTAAACCCGGCCCGCAGATGGTCCAGGAATCAGCGTGTTTTTACATGAGTAGAATGTGTGCTTTTATTTAAAATGCATCTCTGGGTTATTTGTGGGGCATAGGAATTCGTTCTTCCCCCTGCAAAAAAAAAAGTCTGGCCCCCTACAAGGTCTGAGGGACAGTGGACCAGCTGAAAATGTTTGCTGACCCCTGCTCCAACCCAAACATTCAAGCTTAAAGAGGCAGGAAAACAAAAGCATGCAATTTAAAATGAGTATTTATTGTTCAATCAGCAGTCACTAGCCCGCCAGCCTCTGCCCTACCCCTGCCCTGCCATACCACACCCTGCAACCTGCTGGAACTTCCACCCATTTTTTAAAAAATGTTTTTTTATTAAATTAACCTGAGCATGCACAGAAATTTATAGTCAAATGTATTTATTAATACATGTTGATCTCCCACACTTTGGGGCCGTTTTCAAAGAGCAGGTATTGGTGTGCTTTGCACCCTGAACAAGGAGTCATACATTTTTATTTATGTCTTTATTTTCTTTATTTTCCTGCAATCAGTGCAGACTTACTTCAAAACAAAACCTTAGGATACCGACATTTTAAGTCTTAGTCGCTCTGCTTCATAACGTACAGGATAGACACATGTATAACAACTACCCCAACTGCATATAAATATCTACTTTTGCATTGTCAAAACGTCCCATCTAGTTCTAGGATAGGGCCTTCCTAGGCTGAGTTTACAAATGACATTTAACCATATTAAGTCTATAACTTCACATTAAAAATGCACTTAAGGGATTAAATATGAATTTGTAACATGTCCTGGAAAGCTGGACGCTACGTACGTAACTATTGTCAAGCACCAGAAATTCATTTTAAAGAGTGTTTTAGGATGCACCCACATCATTACTTAAACTCACTAAAAGTTAAGGGAGACAGTAACTGCATTATGTTTCAAACTACACAGATTATGAATGCTTATGGGCTGGCGCCAGAAGCTGCCAAGACCTATTAAGGGCTCCACAGACTGCACTACCATCTTGGCTCCCTTGGCATAGGGGCATACAATATTTTGCTCACGAACTGAACCCAACGAAAACAAGCAATCTGGGTCTCAACTGCTGGTGCAAGGGATTTCTCAATATACACGCCCGATAGGCTCCGTCTCTAAGTAGCGGTGGTCTTTACTGAACCTCCCCAGAATGCTGGAGCAAGCCCTGAGAAGCCTAGCATTGTTCCCCAATTATTCTGCAAAGCACCGGGATTTAGCAAGAGATGCATATGATCTACAACCATTTCCCAATTCGTGTCGAGGGTGGGGGGGAGGGGGGGAATCCAACACAAAGAGAGAAAATGGCCAGCTGATTCAAACAGTGTCAAGCCTCTCCCTTTGTGCGAGAGAGTCACACAGTTCTGATGGCAGTGACAAACTGCTGCCAACTTCATCAGCCATGGGTCAGGATACACAAAGGGCTTGAATGAGGAATGTCAAAACCGGTTCAAATATATTTTAGCACTGAAGGGAGCCGACATCACACCCATCAGAACAAATGCAGACATCTTGCAAATTAAACAGCCCTGGGGCTATTTTTTTACATCTCCGGCTTTCATGAGAGCCTTAATAGCCCTAGCTCGCATCTCAAGCTCCAGGAGTTCCAGCTGCTGTGCTGAAGGCTGGACATCATCTGTTGGAGGAACCGCCAAAGTTGCTGCCTTTGGCTGCTTTGGGGAAGATTCAGCAAGCCCCAGGATCTCGTTCACGCTTTTCTCAATGTCCTTCTGGAGGTCATCTACTGGACCATCTCCACTTTTGACAGTCCTTTCTAGCCCATCTGAATTATCTTCCTCATTGCATGGGCCTTCAATGTCACTGTCGTACGCATCTGCGTTGATGCTGAGAACATCGCTGTCTTCTCCTTTGCCTGTAACACAAAATTAACAGAAAGGAAGAAGAATTCGGAAGCCCTTTAAAAATAAAATAAAATTGGCTTTTCATCTTGTGAAACATTTCCTCTGCATACAAATACTCCTTTGCATAGATTTAAGGTATAGGAAAGGTCATCTATAAATTAAAATCAACAGTTTCTCTCTCTCCTCCCCTCCCCCAGCTTTAAGACTGATCTAATTTAGACAAGTTTTAATGCATTTTTATTCCAATTTAGGAGAACATGCAGTAGACCAGAGCAGCAGCGCTTGGAAAATTTATTCCATTGTATGGAATTGCATGATCTATTTTCCTAATTAAAATGTCATAAGGTTTTATATCACAAGGACGCCTCTGCATTACAAAATGAAAGTTGATGTGGGGAGCCTTTGGGGCTGACTGCTGTTTATTATTTTAGAAGTGAATTTAATTCCTGAAGTGCAGTTTAAAAATACTCCTAAGATTCTCGTGTACATTGCAACAAAATAAAATGAGGGTACAGATACCAGCGTGGCAATACACTTATTAAGAGATATCTGTGCAAAGACTTTTAATGAAGTGTTTCAATTTAAGTTATCTCAAAAACAATTACAGTGTTCCTATTTGTTCAATTATGATTAAAAACATGGGCTGGGATCCAAAGAACTACTTTCGCCATGACCTCAAGGTTTGAGAATTTTAAAAGGCCCTTTGAATGCCAAAGCTCCATTCTGCAGTGGTTCATTGGGCTTTTGAAATCCCAGCAGTTCCAAGGGAAAATAAATCATGGAAGATGGTGAACTCGAGTTCTAGAAACACAAGCCCCAAACTCCCTGAGCTGCACAGAACTAGGGTTACATTTCTCTGGATCCAGGCAATGGTCCTTAGGAAATGGGAGAGTGGACTGACTCCAGCTACAAAAGGTGAGGCTGTTGAACAGATTATTGGGCTGGAGTATTGTTTGCGGGGGGCTGAGAGAGCTGTTGCTGTTATTGATATTATTATCTTTAGTTTTAGATCTTATTATTTATGTGGAAATTGTTTCCATTAGGTTGTGTACTTTTTGATGTGTTTTATTTATTGTTTATGACTTCTGTTATGTTTCCAAGCACAATTCAAAGTGTTGGTGCTGACCTTTAAAGCCCTAAATGGCCTCGGTCCAGTATATCTGAGAGCGTCTCCACCCCCATCGTTCAGCGCAGACATGGAGGTCCACCTCTGAGGGCCTTCTGGCTGTTTCCTCGCTGCAAGAAGTGAAGCTCCAGGGATCCAGGCAGAGGGCCTTCTCGGTAGTGGCACCCACCCTGGGGAACGCCCTCCCACCAGATGTCAAAGAGAAAAACAACTACCAGACTTTTAGAAGACATCTGAAGGCAGCACTGTTTAGTGAAGCTTTTAATGTTTAATAGATTGTTGTATTTTAATATTCTGTTGGTAGCCACCCAGAGTGGCTGGGGAGGCCCAGCCAGATGGGTGGGGTATAAATAATAAACTGTTGTTGTTGTTTGCAATTATGTAAATCTTGTCATGTTGTAAGCCGCCTTGAGCATACCGTAGTTTCAACTATGTAATGGTGGCATACAAATAAAATGATGGTGATGATGAAGGAAACAAGTTTGAATCTGACATGACAAATACTCATAATAAAGCATATATTTCTGTGACATCTCGTCCTCAGGTACTATGTATGCGTGATCATTTATCTCTGGAAGTTCTCCATTAACACTCCTTATATTTGTTAAATGCACAATAAGCCATTCCAAAAGTAAAGAGTGTTCAACTTATTTGATATGGAGGAATGTGTCCGGTAGCACCCTAAGATGAACTTTTAATAAGCTGTTTATTACAAAAGGCCATGTATATTTCCTTGAGGAACATAAAAATCCGGGGTGTGACTATGAAAAAATTACTGGAAGTGAATTGTATCAAATCAATGGAACTGATCTCCCAAGGACTGGCACACACACACACACACTCATTACTCAATGGCTCTAGCATCAAATTATTTACTCAACATATGTAGATGCCATCGCAGAGCCAACAATATGGACACAGGTGCCACCACCTCATCCCATCCACACAGTGTTTTCTAATGGAGTCAGTTCACACATATTCAAATGAGGACACATCAAGTTACACACATGAACCTAGAAGCAACCATGTCATCAGGCTACGGTAGAGGAGAAATGGGACTTCAGAACTTCTCCGTCAGCTGAGCTGAGCCATCAGCAAGATTCAGCTCCTCCTCTCTCCTTGAATGCTCTCCATTCCAGGTGGCGATGTCAAGAGTTCCACGACTAAGTAATGCTCGGGTTTCCTTTTTTCCTCCTCCCTCCCAATCCCTTTCCTTTTTTAGTTGTGTCCTTTAGACTGCAAGCTTGAAGACAGGGATTTATGGGTATCTGTAAGCCGTTCAATGAGCTTTCCCCCTTCTTTCTGCTGAACAGCAGAGAAAATACTTTAAATGTATGAACCAGCCCTTGTTCAATGTATCGAGGCATAACACATTCGCTGTGACACACCCCAACCTACAATTATAGCCTAGGCAAAATTCAGAATTCATTACCTATATTAAAAAGCTGGATTCAAAGACTACTTACCCATTGGTACCTCTTAAAGGACATATGGCCTATTATGGTAAAGATCAATATGCTGCTCTTTGGGAGATTCTTTATGTGCAATGTTTTTAAGGAGACAATGAGAAAACCTTGTCAAGAATTTACACGCAGCCTGGCAACAGCAAAGTGATAAAACACACAACTGCTCATTTGCGCAATTTACTGCAGGAGGCCATGGCATTACGTTGCTCTGGAATGTGCGCATTCTCTGTAAGCCTTACAGTTTAAGGCTTTGACTCACAGATTTGGAGTTTGTTAGGCTGAAGGTTTACACTTGCCCATTTTTATCCATTCCGCCTACAATATAAATGTCACTAATGGCCACCACAATTATCAATGAAACCTCAAGAGTTTTAAATTGATGTGTGGATTAAAACACAGATAGCTTTTAGCTCACTCTGAAAAGTCTAAAGTAACGCGACATTCATTTGAGAGCTCCTATATGCCATTTATGATAATAAAAGGATAGCAGTAGATTAGAACACTCTGAAATAATTAACGTGTTTATCAATACTCTGCTGTCATTTTCTTCTTGGAGATTCTGGTTTTTAATTAGCCCTTCCCCACTTGGTCCCAAATATTTTCTTTTACTGGGTGGCTTTTGCAGAACTTAGCAGTTTCCCCTCTTCTAGCCTCTCCTTTCAAATCTCCAAGGCTTGAAGTGTTATTGATCTGGTACTATTGCTCATCAGCACCACAGTCACTGATATACTGGAAACCAATACAAAGCGGCCTCTGAATTGCGGTTCCTGGGGATCAAATAATCCCAGCCCCAGTAAAGCTCTGTTTATAAAGGGAATGCTGGTTAATCAGATAACAAAAAATTAAACCTTGGTATCCTTAAAATTAGGGGTGGTTGATTTGACTCTCAAATTTTAATCAAGATGTGATATGATCAGCTGCACAGAAAGAATGGATTCTCTGGGCATTTCACATGACTTTTACTATATTGCTAACTTATATCTGTTAGGGAAAAGCAAAATGCCATCGCCCATCTGCTTGTTCCCCCAGGGACCTTTCAGGAACCACATTAATTTCTTTAGCTCCCCCATCTACAAAAAGGCAATGGCAATGGCTCCATCCATTATCTTCTCCTTTGTCACTGTGAAGATAGATGATGCCAACTTTTATTACGGGGTGGATAGTTCTGACCCCTGAGCCACTTTGTGCAGAATGAAGTAGCCCCTAAGAATCTGGAAGCAGGTTACTCCAGCCTTTTATAACCATCAGTTGCAGCAGGGATCCATGGCAGTTTGGGGAAGAATCAGGGGTCCTGTGGACATGATTCTGGGAGCATCAGGCTTCATTCGCCTTCCATCCAATGAACGAACAACATGCATTTCCAGGCAGGGGTTCCAAGCATCACAAACTGAGCCCCCCGCCACTAACTGCCTACTCCTTGGTCAGATCTCTGGCCCATTTTCTGAGTGATCTGATAAATCCCATGTTAAGAAGGGCCTTCACATTAGCATGATTCCACGCCATCCCGACAGCATTCCTACAGAGTGTATTTTCCAATACTCCGCTGGAGCTTCGACTGCCCATGCAACAAGGGAAAGATAGAGGACTTTATCCATTTCTTCTTCCACTGCCCTCTATATGTTACAGTTAGACCCAGGCTTTTCCTCTTAATCCCGCCGACCATCGCCCGGGGGGACAACCGCATGAAATACTTATTGGTAGACGCCAACCCCCTGGTCACACGTGGTGTGGCTATCTATATTTTACAGGCACTGAAACTCAGGGCCACCTCCTCTGCTAACTTGCCCTAGCCCTATGCAACTTCCTGACATAGTCACTGTCGACATGCCCTATTATTGCTTCTTATTATACCTGTTTTACTCAGCATGATTTTACACTTAAAGTTTTTAAATGTTATTTGTACAAAATGTATAAAATGTATCTGTTGTATTTTATGTACATTCGCGACAGGTTTCCACCTGGTTTCTCATTATGTGCTATGGCCATATGGCTAATGCAATAAATAATATTTGATTTTACTCCTTGGTCGCCAATGGAGCAGGTGCTTGGGGCTGCAGCTCAGACCACAGTGTGCGTCTGTGTGCTGCAAAGAGATGGGTCAGGTCCCTCATTTGTAGTGCAGAGAAACATTGGTGGGATGGATCATGAGGAGGAGATGGTGAGACAAAGACGCATGGTGAGGACAGAGAGAGGGATCTTGGTTCAGGGAACTGAACAGCCCAATCCCATACTTTGATCTTGACCTCGGACACTTGCATGAATGGTTGGCAACCACTAAGTCATAAACAAGAAACCATGATCCAGAGAAATTATGCAACCATGTCTGTCTGCCAAGACTCCCACAGCAACCAGAATGTCATAGATTTGTGATGTGTCCATACAGAATTGTATTGTTGATATCGCCAGGCTTTTCACAAATTGCTAATAGGCAAAGTTTCATTTTTGCAAAAGTCCCAAGAGGATAATGAGAATGACAACGAAGAACTAGAAATCTTTTTCAACATGTGCTGGCCTCTGCTTATCATGAAAGTTTCTAGATTCTAGAGGCGTGTTGCTGTGCTGTTAAATATTTCAGCGCCTTTGGCTATAATAGCATACTGTATCACAAGGCTAGCTACATGGATGTGAGGGTTTATTCTGGAAAATGGGATGGAGTAGTAAAAACCTCTCCATACACATAAAAGGCAATATTCTCTGCTTGATCTTTATACTGGATACTTTCCATTCTCAGCAAGTCCTCTACAAAGACTGAGCAGCAGAATACATACTACTGAAATTAATCTATGCTGGTTCAAAAATGAGTTGAAGGAAGACTAGTTTTCCTCTCAAGACAAAAGTAGGAGGAAAGGCTTTAGAAATTCTAGCCTGGCTTTTAAATCTTTTTAGAAAGAAATACCGCAACTTTCTTTGTGTGTGTATGGGTCTTGTGTTTATGAGCAAGGAAGAAAATCTTTAGAAAAGCATATTTTCTTTGACTTTTTATGATATAACTGGTATCTGGAGGGGGAAGAAAAATCAATACCGAACACTAAGAGAAATGTATAATAAATGTTCTTCCTCTGCAAAGTAGGAGGCAGCTTTCCATAAAGTAACTAGAAAGTAAACCATTCCACATGTAGCAGTTTTGCAAATATTAGAAATATACATAGACAATTGCAGCCTGTAAATATATTATGAGGAAATCAGCAAAACCAATGTTTTTAAAAAACACATACAGAATCACACAACTGATTCAAGAAAATGTGAGAATAAAGCCAAGCTAACCTTTAATCGTGTACTATATTATTGCATAAGAGCCTGACCGACTTAGTTATTAAGTATGCTGTATGTTTGCAAAATCAGATCAACTGAACACAGCATTAAACTGAGGAGCTTTAAAATGCACACAACAACAAAAGGTGAAAGAAGTTAGATTACATTAGTCTAATTATGAGGCAGATGGCCATGGCTATAAAACTCTAAGTCAAACAGCCACAGTTGGGGTTTCTTGTTCCTGACAAGTCTACCAGACCTATGAAACAGTGGTTTTAAAAGCAGCTGTTAGAAACTTATGCAAAATATGTCATCACCACAGTCTTCTGAGGAGCAGTTCTCAAAAAACATAATCAAATAGCCAACTTTGATCCGCAAGGCGCCGTTTTTACTCTTCACCACACATTGCCTACAGTAAAGCAGGCATGAACTCCAAACATCTTCCGACTGCTTTTAACTTGCCAGAGAAGTGTGTGAAAGATCAAAGAAATGGGAATCAATAGGATTAAGGAATGGAAATTCTTTTGCTTTGCTGCAGGGCACTAGTCCATATTTACTTAATGCATTGTTCAAGTGAACAGAATATCTCCAAAGCAAGAATACATTCTCAACGGAATAGGCCTGGTTCAAAGTTCAGAAGCAATGTTCCAGCACGCTCCTCTCCTGTTGCCAAAGGCCAACGGATCCAAGTGAAAGGGCACTGACCCGAGGGAATGAGACAAAACTATTTTTTATAGAAATCATTTATCCTTCTGCTGGAGAATAAGAAGTTACCTAAACCAGGCTTAAAGGTACCATCAGCCTGGGCTCTCTACAGAGTTGAAATCTCCATGGAAGTACAATGCACAATAATCACATAGCCCTACTGCCCTAACAAATGTTTAATTAGCTGAACCGCTTCATTTCCCCCTCTTTTTTTGCAGCTGTAATTTTACATAGTAATAAAAGTCTCTGATGGCATTTTTCTCATTATCTTTTTCATTTTGATAACTTGTATTTATTCTTTCAACTAGGATTGCGAAATTCATTTCCAGGCACTTAATTTCTCTTTCTTAACCACTTTTCACTCATTTCTGCTTACCCCTCGGCTCTCGCACTTTTCATCTTCAGCATCACAGACTGCAGTGTGGAAGAAGAACAGTTACCAAGTTTTACCATTTATGCCTGCACAGTCTCAAAAAGCTCTTTAAAAGCTAACATCCTGACTAGCACTGTTGTCATTGCCCAAAGCCATCACGAAACCAGTGGCTGATAAAGTCATAAAAAGGACAAAGAAGCAATCACCTGCAACAGTCATCAATTCCCTCTGATAGCAGAGAAGGAAGAGAGGAAGTCTGCAGGAGACATGTCAATTCAGAGGTCATTCCAGAGAGTGCAACAAGCAATATTTAAAGCAGTCTTCACAAAGTCACAGCATCCTGCTAATCGCTTGGCTGCCTTATGAGACCATTTTAATCAAGTTCAATTCCCCCTATTAGCTATTTTTACCATCTTTAAGGAAGAATGGGGCACTTCTTTCTAAAGAGCTGTAAGTAATTACTGGGGATATTTCCTGTGGCAATAAGATACAGAATGATCCTTCCCCATGGCTTGCAGCATGCCTGTCATCCCTGGGCAAAGAGGTGAAAACGTTGGCAGGCACAAACCCATACAATACATTAGGACTCACTATTTGGGTTCACACTGGTGTTTCGCTGATAGGTTAAACCCTGACAACCAACAAAACAACTCTTTTTGTTCCCGGTGTGATCCTAAGTCTACTCTCTTCTCCTTCCAACCTTCTTGCCCCTGGGCGAACAGCAGAGATGGAGTGCGAGTTTTGCCCTCATCCCAATAGTTTCCTTAAGTACTGCACTTTTTCTTCTAGAAACAAAGGACAATCTTTCACTTGCACGAAAGGAAGTAAAGGGGTATACTCAGGGGCACCAGTATGGATAGTGATTAAATCTGCCCTTGGTATGGGGAGATAGGAGCAGCTCCTGTTGACAGAAGCTTGGTTACTTTGTGCAATGGGAGCTCCCGTTATATACTGCACCAAATAAACAATGCTCTAAATCTGGGACCCTATTGCACTATATCTCCCAGAGCCAAAGGGGGAAGGCTTGAGCCTTCCCACATGAAACAGCCCATAAAAGATGCCCCCCCCCGAACATTCCTCCACGCACTCTTGTGTACCTACCAAAGAGGGCACAGCTATGAAAATAGGCGGCTTGATTCTGAGAGGCCGTTGTATGGTTTGGAAAAAAGACACCTTACTCCCAGCCCTTGCTCAGACGGTAAAACAAGATGTCAGAGATGGATGGTGTGCTCGGGAAGATGTATCAAGAAGAGGAGAAACGGGTTTGGGGAAAAGTCAGGAACTCTAGATTGGATCACTGCTCCTATCAAATATGACAACAAGTACAAATAACACCCAGAGATGGATTCGATCTTTGTTACAGTCTAGAATGACTAAGTAGCATAACCCACAGCCAAAGATGTAAAGAAGAACTGGCATCACAAAGCCATGTTTAGTGAAAATGTAAAAAAGAAAAGAAAAGAGGAACGCAGCCTATCTACTTGCCCAAAATGCTGACAAACTCCTGGGTTTCATTTGACAACTAGCTAGAGAAAGGGGTTCCTAATGTCTTAAATTCAATTATATCTTCCAAAGAAAGTTATTCTATCATGCAGCATTCTTTCATTTGCAATCTATTATGTAGCATTTGCAGAGATGACCCAGAGCATTTGTTTTGAGGCAAAGTAACATTACATTATTGCTACTGCTCTATTCAGAATGCCAAATGCAGAGGCGGCAACGTTTAAAGTCTTCTGCAGTTCCTACCTTGCTTTGAGTCCAAAGCTTCCAGTTTGCTGTCTTCCTTCAAAGAAGAAGTAGAATCTATACTATTGTCTTGCCTGAGAACAAACAATAATACATTTCAGTTAGTATACCTTTTATGTTTATAAAAAGAAGCATTTCGTATCAATACTCTCGTGCCCCCACATTTCATTGTTTGCTCTATTTTGTGAAGCAGGCCTTGCTTATTCAGGCAGTAGTACTGATAATTTCCTTTCTTCTCAAGTTTAATAGGGCTGTCTGGAATGTAATGCTCTTCCCCAAAGATATAGGGCTAGTCCAGTTAATGTAACTATATCACTTACAGGGTAAGCAGTGCCTGCCCAGTTGGGGACACAACTATAGGAATATGTCAATTTTTCTCAATCAGAAATCAGTTTTAACTGCACCCAAGAAGAGTAAACAGAACAGAAACTGAGTGTAACAGACAACATTGTTTTGAGGACAAGAAAACAATACACAACTCACCAGACCACCAAAGCTATACCAATATTTCTCCTACCACGTGGCAAGATCTAGTTTTTATCAAAGGCAGAGCAAAATAACTCCACTAAGCCCGAGAAGAAAATTCAACTAATCCCTCCATCGTGGACTCAGGCAGTATGCATGCGTAAATAAACCATACATCCTGAAGACAAAAAAACCCCCTACAAGTGTCGATTTTACTTTCCCCCTCAGTGTGGTGGAGCAATCCAAATTAGACATGTTCTAAGGCAAGGAAAACATCCTATTCTGAAATGCCAGCCTAACCCCTGCCTTCCAATGAGAAGAACCGCCTAGTTGGAGGTGTCTGACCAAGCCGGCAACCTACAGAGATATGCTGAATTAAGGTGACAAGAGCTGGAGCTACGAGTCTCAGGTTCAAATCTTGGCTCAGTCAAGAACTCCGTGGCTTATTTCACACAGCTCACCCCCTAAAGATTAATAAGGGATGTGCTTTGCACGGCAGTTGTAAGGATTACTGAGATAAAAGTTACAGTATGTTAAATGCTTTGAAAACTTGGAAAGTACATTGTATTAACAGTATTGTATCCCCAGAGCTGCCTTATACCAAGCCAGACCACTGGCTTATCCAAGGTTTCCTGCAGGATTATCACTAGTAGATGTTTGGGATCAAACCCAAGACCACCTTCATGCAAAGCATGTGCTTTACTGCTGAGCTACAGTGCCAGAAAGTGATGCATTCCTTGTCCATTTCCCCAGAATTGCCACCACTGTTTTTCCAAAAGAAGAACCTCGCTGAAGAACGAGAAAGAAAAAGACAGCCCCCAAACACCCCTGAGAACATCTGTGCTTGCGAAAGATACAGAACATCACCAACAGAGACCCTAACTGTGAAGTATCTTTGGTTGATGTCACTGCTATCGGGGGAAGAATCTGGAGAGCAAGTTCTTTGAAAGACATCAATAGGATGAAAGAGCTCCCCAGTAAGGCAACTGCAGAAACACACAGAGAAAACCTGTGGACGATAGGGGAACTGGGCACAGAAGCCCTGCCGAGGGATTACACATATGAATTTGCCCCACAAAGCAGCAGATCCTAACTCTACTTACAGTGTTCCTTAATGTTGCTGCACAGCAATGTATTTGTAATTGCTGAGATTAATACTACAACCACAGTACTGATCATCAATTTTAAAAGTAATCTAGTCTCTGACAGAAATGGGGAAAAGGTATTTTCAGACATGAACCCACTGGATCATTAAGAAAGAAGAGCAAGGCAACCTGCAAAACCGCAATGTGCAGCCAAACTCCCAGACTTAAGAGGGCAAATCTTCAAAACAGCCTTGCGTATTACACAATCTGCACAAAAAAATGATAAAAAGATTACTGAACCCACATTTTGGGGTGGGATGGCGTGATGCTGGTTTAGCTATTTCTACACGTTCTCACCAGAATTTGACACACTGCTTTCTGTTTCAAAGGACGGGGGGAATAACTCAAAGTGCTAAAAAGGATGACATTTTATCTGCTATCTCGCCATGGTGTTCAACTGTCTTTATACAAAGCATGAAAGCAAATGAAAGATTGTAAGACACACTTGAGGAAACAGGATACAGCTCTCCACAGGATTTCAAAATCATGGAAGGCAAGTCCAATTGTTGAGTTTAATGAGCATTTTAGCCATAAAATTATTTTATATTCATCTAACCAATTTCATACCTCAGCTACTTTGTCTAAAATTTGTAATGTACGTATTATGTTAATATGCACATAATCAAAGCATCCAGCTTGCAGGGAGGAGTTAAATTTAACATTACAAGGGTCGTGTCATCCTAACTTACATTTCAGAGGTTTAGCTCTAATGGCGTATGTCCACCTCTGTTAAGTATTGTAACTAAACTATGATTAAAGATAATTTTTAAAATGGGGATGCATATATAAGCGATTCATTTTTAACCAGATCCCTGAAAAAAAAATCTATCTGTCCACAAAGAGGAAACCTTTTTCCTGCTGCCCCTGGATTTGTCTCCACAAGCCTCCTTGACTAAATTAATACGGAAGCTGCCCAATATTCCAATGGGCTCCTCTCATCTCAGTTCACTTCTGTTCAATACCAGGTGCTGCTACAGATTCAGCTCTCAAGGCAAAGTTTTCCTATTGAACCCCCAAACCTATGAAATTATTACAGATATTAAGATATTTATGCAGAACATATAGATACATGTGTGCAGGGCAGCAATCATTTCATGATTAAAAGGAAAAGGGACCCCTGACAATTAGGTCCAGTCATGACTGACTCTGGAGTTGCGGCGCTCATCTTGCTTTATTGGCCGAGGGAGCCAGCGTACAGCTTCCAGGTCATGTGGCCAACATAACTAAGCCGCTTCTGGTGAACCAGAACAGCGCACAGAAACGCTGTTTACCTTTCCCGCTGCAGCGGTACCTATTGATCTACTTGCACTTTGACATACTTTCGAACTGCTAGGTTGGCAGGAGCAGGGACCAAGCAACGGGAGCTCACCCCGTCGTGGGGATTCAAACCGCCGACCTTCTGATCTGCAAGCCCTAGGCTCTGTGGTTTAACCCACAGCGCCGCCCGCGTCCCGCAATTCCATGATTATGAAGGAGAAAATTGGTACTGGGTTCAGAATGCAACATTGGCTTCCATTCAAAAAAAATAACAGCAACTAAACTTCAAGCCTTTAAGGTTGCAGAGGTAAATTTCAAACCTATGAGGAGAAGCAGAGTCAGAAAGAGCACCAAATGCGGGCAAATAAGTTTGATTTAGGCTACAGCAAGCATGGATAACTTTATTTTGGCCAGAAGGCTGTATTCACCCTTGGCCAACCCACTTGGAAAATACATGATGGGCAGAGCGGAAGAGGCAACTCTCCTCCCACAGCTGATGGGGATGCAAACTGGCGTCTCCTTGTTCATCAGATCAATCATTTGATGAATGAGGAGGGAGTGGTTTGCATCCCCACCAGGGTGCTGGGCTGGGCAGACAGGCTGAAACTTCCTTGGCACAAAATTTTATTTATCCCGATCCAGGATATCCGAAGCTGTTTGGTGCAAGGTGTGTACAACCCTGAGCATCGGTACAGACCCAGCGCACGACAGGAAAAGGAACCTGGCAATCATGTCCCCGGCATTCGTATCCCTCATTCCCAACCACAGGATGAAGACATCGGCTCCTAAATTAAGGATAATGCTGTTATCAAGTATTGCTCATTGACAAACAGGGATGATCTGGCACAGTCATCTGGTTTGCAGAAGGAAAATGTACCAAAGGATATCTGCTCTAGGATAATAAAGCTCCTGCTGTCCGGAGTCGACCTGCCAAATTTCGTTCAGGAATCAGGATTGTTCATCTGGCAAGAGCCTCAACAGCAAGTTCTTGATTTCCAATTATGCAGCTTATTTTAAATACTGGTCATGGAAATACCGGTAGTGATTTTCAACATATGAGCTGTACTGAGTTTTCTGACCCCTGAACAGTGCACTGCAAAACTAGCTGCAGAAAACTATGTGGTACCTGCTTGAGATCAACCACTTCGGTAGAAAGGTACACATACTAATACAGACAATCTGCTGTCCAAAACACTTTGTCACTGAGCAATTCTTATGCTGTCATAAAAAGGCTTCTTGATGTAATGGCACAACTCTTAAGTTTAATACACATGGATTTTCTGCCATCTTGTGGCCAAATGTTGCAAAGATTAGATGCTCTTTTTTTTAGATGCTTAGTATTAACCGAAATAACTAGCTGATATGTGAGTCACTTAGTACATCTCGTTCACATAGAAAGCACAATTCACATGCATTTCTGCTTGAAGTAATCCCCACTGAGCTCAATGGGATTTACTCCCAGGCAACTGTAAAAACTGCCGTTTAAATGTTGATTCACACCAAGAAGGACCCATACTATGCTACTCACAAGCAGCCACCGAAAAGAGGCTTGGTAACCCAAGAACCTCTGCCTTCTCCCAACCCTATTACATAACAAAATGAATCAAAATTCTCCACGCTGATTCAACCCTAGGCAATTAACAGCCAACCTAAAACGAAAAGATCCTATTTGCAGTCACGGGAAGGGTGCCAAGCTGATGACAGGCAACTCCCATTTTGCGCACGTTCAAAGCATGCATGACCCTGCACATGTGTGACATTTTCGGACCAGAAAGAGGACGGAATCGGCTCCATCAGCACACACAATGACCCAGAACGCAACCCCCCCACAAATCGGGGGTTGCCTGTATGCAAATAGTCTTGGATTTGGTTGCTTTTCCTACTTTATGCCATGAGTTCAGAGCAGCAGCATACATACCCTTGTACCATAGGATCTGATGGAGGATATGATTAGGATTCTCTGTTCAAGGCACTTTGGGCTTCAGAAGATTTTGCCAATTTAACTAACATTTCAATGGGATCTCACCAAGGCTGCCTGGGTTGCTTAGCAAGGTTCACTGAAGTTTCACCTGAAGTTTCATTTCGCTAATGTTTCGCAAATTTTCACCAGAGTTTTGCAGCAGTTCTTCACCATGGGGTTTATCTGGGATTTCACCAAGACTTCAAAATGAAATTGTCAGCACAAACTTTTAAATAAACTCTCAGAGGACAGTTAAATTGAATTTGCTCATTACAATTACTTACTGGCTAATAGATTCAACTGCTGTCTTCTCTTCCCCACCATTAGCCTCTTCATCACTGTCGGAGTCAGCTTCATTCTCACCTTGAAATACAACGTCAATGTGAGATGCTATACAGTGTGGCAGCATTTTTCTGCTTCATTAATACATGCATCAGTAAATACTGTTATGACTGTCAAATGAAGAGACACAGCCCACCTGCTTGACTAAGGTACTCAACAGAAACCATTTGGAGCTGTAGTCTGTGAGGCAGACAGTGGCCTGAGTTTTGAAGATGGCTGGCAATAAGGAATCATAGCACGTCCCAAGGCTATATTGTTTGGAGAGCCAGGGACAGGGGGAGATATGATGCTTCAACAACCAGCAATAAGTGGCTGGCTGCTTCTCTGCACCTCCATGCTTAACTTGGTAGCTTTGGCAAACAAACAACTATTATAAACACAGAGTAAGTCTTCAGTACTTTCACCACAAGGAATCCTTGTAAAAGGTTTCCCTGGAAAATTTCTGTCACACGGGAAGAGAAAAAAATGCCACCCAGCCCAATAGTCTTTGCCAAAGGAATAACATAAAATTAACCCTATCTTCTTTTACAGGACAGCCACTTATATTAAACTATTGTAGTAGTATTTGTACAGAAAACAGGAATTCCTTTTTCTTATGCAAACACACACAAACACACTTATGTAATACAGGCCACAGAGTCTGTTCAAAGACCTGTTCTCATATTACAGCTCTGAATAGTCTATAGATAGAACATATATTCAGCAACACATTTAAAAGAGTTGGGCAACTTCTGTAACTGAAGTTCAGCACTAAAGCAAAAAGGGTAACTAACAAGGAGTTAAAACTATTTTAAAAAATTAAGCACAATCATACAATGCTCATTAATGTAAGTTACAGGTAGGTAGCCATGTTGGTCTGCCACAGTCAAAACAAAATAAAAAATTTCCTTCCAGTAGCACCTTAAAGACCAACTATGTTTGTTATTGGTATGAGCTTTCATGTGCATGCACACAAAAACTCATACCAATAACAAACTTAGTTGGTCTCTAAGGTGCTACTGGAAGGAATTTTTTTAAATTTTGTTTCATTAATGTTGATAACTGATGGAAAGCTTACGGCAGCTGGTCAGAGCAAAAAGGAAAGCCTAATATAACCATAAGAAGATCTCCTGTGAGCAGCTCCTCTGAACACTGTAGCCATTAATTTTAAGTCTCTCTATAACAGGGTTCCAAGTCATGACTGCCCTCATGTGCTCAAAGCTTCTCTTCCGATCTATCTTCTAGGCAATTGCCATGCTTTTCTGCTACATATATAATCAAGCATCCATGTACTTGGTGTCCATTAGGAGCTCCAATACGATACAGTAGTACCTACCTTCAAGAATTCTCAATAACTTCTTCTCAGACAGGAGCTCCAACTGTTCAAGACAAAGCCTTTTGATTTCTTCTATTGAATAGCCCTACGGAAAGAGGGGGGGGGACTGTTATAAACGGTGCTTGCAATTAGCCAGATGCCACACGCATTTTGCACCTATCGGCCACTTGCGACCAAGTGAAGATTGGCAACTGCAATCCTGGTTTAAGGTGCCATTTGGCACCTAGCATGTATATGGGAGTTTCTAACACTAGTTATACACCACGGGCCAGATTCAACTAGTTGAGCTAGCAGGAGCCAACAGGTGGAGTCCTGCTAGCACAGCAGGGCTTCCTCCCATGTGCCCTGTCCCCTACCCCAATTGTCATTGGAAGAGTTGGGAGAACTTCCAGAATGAGAGGCTGGGGAAGAGGAGAGACCACTCCGTTCAGTGGCAGGTGATCTCCTTAGTGCTTGTTTGAATTTCACCGTTTTTGTTCTTTGTTTTTTATAAAGACAACAACAACATACAATCTGGACACTAAACCCAAACTTAAAACATACAATCTGAATTAGAAATTTTATTAAGACGGTTTTGCAAAAAGACAATGTTAAGGAAGTAGCGAAGTATGTCAAATCTGAACACTGGCTTTCTTCTTAGGTTTGCCAAGGCAGGCGTGGCAGCCAGTTGTGCCTCTCTTCTGACAGAAGGCATCCTAATCCAGCAGGGGCATTATGTTGGCAGAAAGGGTAGCCCCCTGTGCACATACCCCAATCTGCTCAGGAGCACTGGGGAACCCTTTGAACGGTGTGGAAAGCACAGCAGGGGATTGCAGGAGAAAGGAAAAAACTGCAAAAATTACCTCTCCCCTCTTTTTCACCTCATGGACGTTTCTGCTGGATCAAACAGCCTTCTGTCAGTGGGGGTCATACAATTAAATACAACCCAAGGGCACTTCTCAAATTCCCTAATGCTGGCAGTTGGATATGGATTATTCCAGCCACTGTTTCTCATTAGTATTGCTTGAGTAAAAAGAAGAAGAAATACAACTTTCTGAAAAATATCACTCTCACCCTAATAAGGCTTTCGGTATCTATGTTTTCACTCCTGGTAAGTAACTGTGTTAAGTCTGCTGCAGCAAAAGAACAGTCTTGTGCCATAAGACTCTTAAACCTTTAATACATTCTTTTTCAAAAAAAATCATTCAGAAGACTTCTTGTTCGTACTTTACACTTAACAGAGAATTTTAGTGGACCAGCCCGTGAAGAATTATACAGGTAGTTTAAGCCTTAATTATGAGAAACGGGGCTAATGCAGATATAATGTAACAAGTGTTATGAGGCACCAGCCTTGGAAACACACTTTCCTGTAACACTACCCCTTCCTGGAATTAAATTTTATCATTTGCCAGCATCAAATTAACTGTGATTAAGGCTAACCAAGGTTTCCCTTAACCTAAGATTTAAACCCACTTCATGTATGACTTATTAAAATGTGCTTCCCTTTTCTTTTTCTTTGAAGAGTTAAGTGAAGAGAAAATAAAATTCAACCAATAAGTTTTGTTGATGTTCCTGAGAAGATCTGAGAAGTTACAACAATGGAGTATCAGGTTTCTTCCCTGATGCAGGCTGGCTTTTTTGCAAGAAGCATAGCATTGCAGATCAATGTTCTGTTTTGAATTACCTTATCCAGCTGTTAGTGGCCCCTCAAAAAAGCAGTATGTCACATTTATTAATCCCTCATTTGCCTTTGACTCCATTGATCGGCATCATCAATAAGAGGAGTAGCTAATTTTTTGCAGGCCAAGGAACATAGTGACTTATGACCAACCTTCTCAGGTCTGCAGCACAAAAGTGGGCACAGCCAACTGGTTGATATTTCCTACCATGAGACCCATGATGTAATTTCTGCTAAAGATGCCTAAATGGACTTTGAACATGTAAAGAATTCCAAGTCTTCATTCTCGTACATTAAAATTGCATCTGATCACAAAAAGTGCTATTTTCCTGCGGGAATTAATCCCCCTACCCATAGACATGCATTTACCCAGTTCAGATTTTGAACTATGCCCACAGAACAGCTGATCAGTCAATTATTTAATAAGCCAACATATGACCATCTTTGTGGAGTCAAGATTCTACATAATCCCATATCTACGGTAGACTTGTAAACAGCCACTTGTCTGATTACTTCCAAGCAGGCTGAGAAGTTCCTACAAATTTCTCTTCACAGGCTTTTTAGGCCATGAGCATGGGAGCATGGGAACATGGGAGAACAAGGACTAACTAAAACATTTGGGAGGTAGCAATATTTCCAAGGCTGCTCTATGGAGTCTACCAGGGGCAGCCCACCCATGAAGCAAGGTGAGGCAACTGGTAGCAGACCCTTTCCAGGGCCAGTCCCAGATTTAGAGACGCCTCTCTGGTTTCTGAATTGATTTGTCCTCTTTTTCCTTGGGACATTCCTATTTTCATCGGAGAAATGTTGGAAGGTATTGGAGTTATGCGAACCCGAGCCAAGGAGATACAGTGATCCCTCGACTTCCGAACGACCCGACTTACGAGTTTTTCGAGTTGCGAGGGATCAAAGCGGCCGCAGCTTCCAAATTTTTTCGACTTCCGATCGGAAGTCGCGGCCGCTTTAGATGTGGTTTCCTCGAGTTGCGAAGGTTTTTTCGACCTACGAATGCGTTCTACCAACGCATTCCTATGGTGACTCGAGTTACGGTGATTTCGACTTACAAGGATTCCGTCGGAATGGATTATCTTCGTAAGTCGAGGGTCCACTGTACACATACACCCTTGGAAGGCATCTAAAGGCAACCCTGTATAGTTAAGGTGGTTTTTTTTTAATGTTTAATGTTTTATATATGTTGGAAGCCACCCAGAGTGGCTAGGGCAACGTCGGATGGATGGGGTATAAATAAATTGATATTAATATTAATAGGACATCCCTGTTTTCACTTGAGAAATGTTGAGAGGGTATGTGGTAGGGGGCAGCAGATCTAGCTTCCAAGCAATGCATGGCCCGCTGCAGCAGTAACAGCAACGGCTGCGGCACATTCCTTGGGGGCCGGATCTGCTCTCTCCTCTGTAGCCCTGCTATGCCGCCTATATAGCAGCCTCTCTGCCCTGGAGGGGTGGGGGGGGGGCGCTGTTTTGTAGTTTTCCTCAGGTGCCAAAATGTATTAGGCCCGGCCTGGTGTCTGCAATGGAAGAGGAGCTCAGTGTAGCTGGCAGGCAAAGTGTTGCTTTGGAACCTGCTCTGCAGCCCTAGGGATGAACTACAAGAAAAACAGCGTTGTTAAGGGAGCATTTCTGTTCCCAGTCCAAATTTTACAAAATCTTTTTCTCCAGAAATGTTGAGACAAGATTAGTATATCATAAAAATGAACATACGTGCTTTTCTTGCCAAGTGGAGCATTCTATGATATTCTTATCAATAGCCAGAATACTTTTTGTGTGGTTTTTACTGTATTTTTAAATCCTGCCTGCCCCCAATTTCAAGTTGCTTTATTTTCAAGCAAGGATGTCATAAGTCTGTTGGGAGTAGTGTTCTTTTTTAATTATAAATTACTTATTTATAAACTGCCATGCTGCCACACTCATCTCTGATGGTGTTATGTCCAATTAAAGAAAAAATTCAACATCCCTGTGGAAATCCTATAATTATATACTACATTATTCCATATGCCACAGTAATTAAGGTTATTTACATTTGCAGCCTGCTTCATTCCGAGGGCTCTACAACAGCATTTATTAAAACACACACATACGCAAATATATAAACTCTGAAAGCCTTTGTAGCAGTCTGATGTCAGTACTTGCTGAACTAGCTTGTAAGTGCATAGGATACACGCTGAATAGAGCTGCAAGTTTTAATTGGCAAGTTAATCAATTAAAGCTTAGGTTGATTAATCAGTGCAATATCATTTTAATAGGTAAGAGTACATTTTAACTGGTGGGGTTTTGAGGCCACATGCCCATTTTTAAGGCTATTCAAATTCCCGTGTGCTACTGTAACACTCAAAGAGAAAATGGACTGACATGTTTCCTTTCAACAGTGTGAAGCAGCTTTTGTTTATTACAATGTTTCATGAACTAATGATAGCTGAGACACACTTTCTTAGGGAATGAAAACTTAACCCAAATCAAACACTAATAAGTAGCACTTACCAGTGAAGGAACCCATTCTCTATGGGAGTCACATTCTCAGTGTGCCTTCTGGTTGGGAAAATGCAGCCCCTAACTAGTGACTCATGCAGAGAATTGATGCGCTACCTCTTCTGTGGCAAGAAGGGCACTTAGGGCACACAGAAGCCTTTGTCTAATGCATTACATAGGGCAAATTAGAAGTGCTCTTGAACAGAATTTAGGAATTACTGAGTTACTAAATTATAAATTATCATACTCCACTTTCAGTTTCTTAGAAAGATACCTACATTAAATGTTGTTAAACTGCAAATTGATTTAGAAATGATCAACTAACCAACCCGTTAAAAAAAGATGCATCAACTAAAAATTCTCTATAATTAGTTGATAGTCCCAACGTGAAAAATTGTGCCATTCTGAAACATAAGCCACATAATGCTGGCGAAAGCCGGTATTTAAACATGAAATTTGGATATAGGTTTCCTCTTTATGGCAATGTAGTGTGACACATGTATGTGTGTTTGTTTGTTTGTTATTGTATATTCTGCCCTTCTCTCCCTGAGCTGTTTCCACACCAGCAGGTAATTATAAGAACTACTATGTGACTTTAAGAATGGGTGCTGATTTTTCTCTTCCCTCCTTATTCCCTTTCCCTTTCCCGTCATGTCTTGTAGACTGTAAGCCTGCAGGCAGGCTTGTTTTTATTGATCTTACATAAACTGTAAGAGCCTGTACATAAACTCTGGGAGCCTGTACAGTTAAAGAGCAGGATAATAACACCTTCCAGAAATATTTAAAATATAAATGCAGGCATGGCTCCTTAAAAGGTGAAGCTGATTCCTTTATATTTTTAATTGAATCCATGCATGTACAGTCGTACCTTGGTTCTGGAATGCCTTGCGACTCAAACATTTTGGCTCCCGAATGCCATAAACCCAGAAGTGAGTGTTCTGGTTTGTGAACGTTTTTGGGAAGCTGAACGTCCGACACAGCTTCCACGACTTCTGACTGAGTGCAAGTTTTCGAACGTTTTTGGAAGCTGAAGGGAATTCCGGAACGGATTCCGTTCAAGAACCAAGGTACGACTGTATATATATCCAGTATCATACCCATAAAGAAAAATAAAAAATGATCAAGGAAATAACCATAGCAATGTTCTAATTAAAATTAAGGATTTCAGTGTGTAACAAAAAATGTCCCATTTCCAATGAAGGACCAAAACCATTCAGTTTCCTTACTATCTCAAAAGCTAGCCAATTGCACGTCAGGGTAATAACTTGATAATAAACATATACTGTTTTAACTTTTACTGTACAGATGTCAACAGAAGGATAATGGCTATTACACTATGTGCAGTTAAGCTACTGAAAACCCACTTGAATGGAATTTAAGCAAGCTCTATGGAGCCAACAGGGCAGCACACCTTTAATTTTTGAAATATTTTTTCAATCCTGATAAAAGAGAATATTTTAACTGTAGAATGAAGAAGCAGGGTTAGATGGTATCAGAGTGGTTATAAATAAATAAAATCCAGAACATGTAGCAAGAGGCTTAACCTTTGTTATGGAGCATTCAGATCACTCCCTATTCCTGATAAATGCTGATGTGGTTCAGCTTTCTCCAAAATTTGCCAGAATAGGTATATTTCAGTACCTTTAAGACATCAGGCAGCATTTTCTGCACTTTCTTCTCCCCTATGATACAAAAGCACTGCTGAAGCATTTCCTTCTTATCTGTGATGTAGAAACTAACTGGCTTCAATTGCACGCTGAGATCTAATCCACCTTCTTCTAGGTCACTGGGTTCTTCTTCCACATCCTCATTTTCTGGAACTTGTGTAGTAGTACATTTTGTTTCCTAAATGATGACACAGAAAACTGTTTCAATCATGACCCAACACAAAAAAACTTGCTTGATTATGTAGGAATATCGGCAACTAAGCTTTGACTACAAAAGTAACAGTGCAAGCCATTTCATGTCTACTCAGATGTAAGTCCCACAAGGTTAGATGGGTCTTACTCCCAGGATATAGGATTACAGCCTGAATCAATGAAGCTTATTATATACCGGTAGGCTCCTAATACTGGAGTCTAAAATACAAATGCAATGTTTAAGATGCTCCATAAAGTTGGTGTTCAGTTTTGCATTTTGAAGTTACTTGAAAGATCATATATAGTCAGCAAAGATGTTTACAGGTGAATGCTGCAAAAGGAAATCCACCAGAAGAGTTATCTCTCAAAATATTATGCCACCCAATAAAAGGAACTGAGAATACGTTAAGGGGGGCCAGAAATGAAACAACGCATTCAAAGCACTGTGGTTACTATCTCTGTTCTTCTCACACCAGCCCTGTAAGGCAGGTCGGTACTGTCATCACCACATTACTGTACAGGCAAGAGGTTGAACTCAAGATATAGTAGCCTGGCCTGTGGACACCTTGTGAATTCATGGCTGTGAAATTTGAGTATCTGGCTCATATTTTTAAAGTTGCAATCCTATGCAAACCTACCCGGAAGTAAGTCTTAATTCAAAGTAAACATGCATAGAATCGGTCAGAAAGCTGCTCCATAACACCAGATCTTAAGAACGTTCATGTAGCATACAATTAATGTATTAATAACTTCCTTGCAAAAGGTAGCGATGCCTTCTAGCTTAAAAAAAACTTTAAACAAATTCATGATGCAGGATAGATTTATAAGTGGCTCTTAATCAGGACTGCTAGAAGCAGAACCATATTGAAAAGTGGACAGTCACGTTGGTGATTAGCAGTTACTGGAGTAAAAAAAACAAACCATGGAGATGATTATGCTCCATAGTTAGGCCACCCAGAGTGGCTGGGTAAACCCCCCATATGGGCGGGGTATAAATAATAAATTTATTATTATATCATTATCAAGTTAGTTGGAGACAAAAAATGTTAACCTTGCTAGGCTGTTAGTCAAATTGATCAAAGGAATTCATAATTTTACCACCAGCACTCAAATTTTCAATATAAACGTTTTTGGTATTTCTTATTTGATTTTTGTAAAGCTTTTTCTTTTTTTTTTGCCCGTTTTGGGTTTCCACCTTGTGTGATGTGCTGCAACAGATCCTGTATAAAGCTGGGTTACTCTGTAACAAAAAACTGGGTTGCAAACAAGTAAACGGAACAGCTGTTCATAGCAAATGGACACAAGTCCAGGAATAGGGGGAACTTTGCTTCAAAACCTCAGAAAGCTGAATCCAAACGTAATATAAAATAATAAAAATTAGTAGTAGTAATAAAATAATAATAATAATAAGTGCCATCCACGTAAGCTGTGCTTTACAAACACTGAAAGGTCCACTCCCAAGGCTTTTAGAAAACAACTATAAGAAGCGCGGGGGGCGTGGCCGCCAAGGCACCTCGCGCATGCGCACACCGGCCCGGCCCCGCCTTCCCTCAGGTCGGCCCAGGCGGCGGTTACCTCGGCCAGGCCTTGAAGCGGCTCGATCCTCCGGCGTTTCCTCTCGCTGCCGCCTCCTCCGCCTCCTTCCTCCAGGCAGCCCAGGCGGGAGCGGTGCCGCTTCTTCTCCTTGGGAAACTTGCGCCCCGTCATGACGGCGACCCGAGACAAGCGGCGTCGGTGGCGTCGCCCGCGCCCTCTTCCCGCGAGCCTCTCGTCACAGAGCGAGCGGACGGGGCGTCGGCGTCGTAATATATCAGTGAGCGCGACGACGCCTTCGCCCCGCCCGGCGTGCGTGCGTCGCGCTTTGACGACGTCACCCGCGCCGCCCAGTCAACGTAGAGCTAGTGAAGAAAGTGTAGAGGTAGAGTGGCCCGTTCTAGAGAGGCTGGAGGTTCCGGTTCCAGCTGGTCCAGAGAGGGAGAGGTGGGGGCAGGGGGAGTTCGGGCTCCGAATCTGCCTTTATTGCATGTGGGAAATAAGTAATAAATGATAAAATGATAAAATAAAAATACCCGTCTTGTTTCATGTGCAAAATAGGATCCTTTAGATTTCAATAAAATAAAATATATAATATAATATAATTAATATAACATAAATAAAATAAAATAAAATAATAAAATAAAAATACCCATCCTGTTCCATGTGGAAAATAAGATCCTTTAGATTTCAATAAAATAAAATATATAACATAAATTATATTATATTACATTACATTACATTACATTATATTATAAATAAAATAAAAATACCCGTCTTGTTCCATGTGGAAAATAAGATCCTTTAGATTTCAATAAAATAAAATATATAACATAAATTATATTATATTATATTATATTATATTATATTATATTATATTATATTATATTTTAAATAAAATAAAAATACCCGTCTTGTTTCATGTGGAAAATAGGATCCTTTAGATTTCAATAACATAAAATATATAATTAATATAATATAAATATAATTAATATAATAAATAAAATAAAAATATTTGTCTTATTTCATGTGGAAAATTGGATCCTTTAGATTTCTATAAAATAAAATGAAAATACGCGTCCTACCCATAGACCACCTACCCATAGACCATGTTGCAAGCTCCTGCAATACTGCTTAATGCTGCAGCCCAGGTTGGTTAGGACTTCCAGCCCAAAGTCTTCTGTAAACCCTTCAGGTTGCAGTCAAAATTCAACCTACGCTCAACTGAAGATTTCATAGAATCATAGTGTTGGAAGGGACACCTGAGGATCATAGTGTTGGAAGGGACACCAGTCCAACCCCCTGCAATGCAGGAATCTCAACTGAAGCACCCAGGGGACAGATGGCCATCCAACCTCTGCTTAGAAACCGCCAAGGAAGGAGAGTCCACAACCTCCCTAAAATATCACTATATATAGGGTGCCTACATTCTGCCTGGACTGGTTGCATGGCAACATGTGCAAATGGCTTGAGATACCTATTAGGTCCATAAATTACCATATAGCATGTATTCAGCAACAACAAAAACAACAGCGACCATTTGTTGTTGACAAAGGACAGCTGGACATATACCGAGGGCCTTCTCAGTGGTGGCGCCCATCAGATGTCAAGGCAATAAGCAACTATCTTACTTTTAAAAGATATCTGAAGGCAGCCCTGTTTAAGGAAGTTTTTAATGTTTGATGTTTTATCGTGTTTTTAATAGTCATACCTCTGGTTGCGTTCGCTGCGAGTTCGTCACGGGATACAAACGCGCGGAACCCGGAAGTACCGGAACGGGATACTTCCGGGTTCAGCACTTCGCGCATGTGCAGCCGCTAAATCACGCTTCGCACATGTGCAGAAGCACCAAATCGCGTGGTGCACATGCACAGATTCGGCGCTTCAGGTTGCGCTCTTTTCATGTTGCAAATGGGCCTCCGGAACGGATCCCGTTCGCAACCAGAAGTGGTACTGTATTCGATTGGGAGCTGCCCAGAGTGGCTGGGGAAAGCCAGCCAGATGGGCGGGGTATAAATAATAATAATAATAATAATATTTTATTATTGTTATTGTTGTTATTGTTATTATTATTATTATGTAAAGGGCCCCATTTCCTTCAGTAGCTTAGGGCCTCATCAAACCTAAATCCGGCCCCATGTGGGGCTCATGTGCTGTTTGCAGGTTTCTCATAGGCATGTGGTTGGGTCCTGTGAGAAGAGCAAAGCTATACTTATGTTCTCTAGCCGTTCTCAAGACAACTCATCTGCAATGTCTCAGCCTATGTGGCTCTTTTGCCAAGGAATTCTTTGCACATTGCAGGAAAATATATCCTTCAAACCCCACCCTCCCACTTGTCTTCTTCACCCGTCTACTCGGATACAAGTTTTAACTTTTCAAAGCGCATTCTTTTTACACAGCTCAAAGTGCATGTTTATTTTTATCTGAGCTATTTCAGTTCCAGACACGTTTTATTTAAAAAAGGACCATGTGTTGTCCACTTGGTTGAGCACAGTTTAGCAGCAGTGTTTGAATACGGTCAGAAACGGGTGACATTATTCGGTGAAACAAAATGTAATTTGTCCAGACCGAAGCTTATTATCCTTACATGTTTAGCCAAGTTTGGAAAATGCTTCAAAGGAGAAAGTGATGGGGGGGGGGAGTTTTACAACCTTAGCAGACTCCAACTTTGGTTATCGAGCGAGGTGTTGCTATCAGAAGGGGGATTCCCCAGAATAACATTTAACGCAGCTTGTTTGAATTTCCTAAAATAAAACGGTACGTTCTGATCTCAAAATACTTATTTGCATATTTAGTGTTGCACCTGTATTTCTAGCTGAACAAGGACAAAAAAAAAAAGGATAAGCGCATGAGCTGCATGCGTCTGATAAGGAACTAAGAAATAATGTTGACATTTAGGTATAAGGAATGAACATCTCATCAATATGAATGAGACAGCTCAAATTCGGGAGCATTATTACTGCACTCTGGCTGGCTGCAGATAACATTGCACTTCCTTCAGTGTTGGGAAGGTTATCGCCGAATCCCAAGAAAGATAAAACCCCATATATATGGGGGAACATTTTACAGAGGGTCAAAAAAAACAAAAAAGCCCGCACCGCACACCAGAAAACTCAAAATACATGTTTCCTGGCATACTAGATATTCTCAGATAAAGTGGTAAAAAAAAATCTATGTGAAAATTAAAAACTTTTGCATTATTCTGTTCCACAAGAAATCAGAACCATGTTAAGCAGCGCTGCCTCACATTCTAAAAGCTGAAACAATGAGTGTAGATACTGTAACTTAAAATGCTGCGGTTGTACACTGATGTGCTTTATTTTAAAATATGACATGAAAAACAAAGCTAAGATTGTTCTTAAACTACCTCGGTCAATCAAGATTGCTTTGTTGATTTCTGCTGACGTTTAATTTCCAAACACTCAAAAGCTACTGCAGACCGACTCTCGTGCATTGCAGGCTTTGAAGGATAACAAATTCCGTATCAGTGCAAAAAAAATTTTATTAAGGTTTTTTTCACTTAATGTCCAGATAGTTAACCCACAGTATTTCTTCTCTCCATTGTTGTAAAATATGAAAAAGTTTATCTTCAGCATAGCCATAGACTCTCAAGTGCTTTTTTTTAAAAAAAACATAACGGTTAGAGCAAGTTAAGGACCAACCGACAGCATTCGTTTACCTTAGCCGGTTCTGATACAGAGGAATATTTCTTAATTTGAGAATCAACCCCCAGAGACTTAGCTAACTGTACAGCATCTGAATCACCACTGATCAATGTCCCAAGAGCCACAAGGAGTCTAAAGATAGCTTCGAGGTCTTGCACAATTTCCATGACTGTGCTGATCACGGATAAGCACTGAGCTTTCCCCTCAATGTTATTAATTTTATGTAAACAGACAGCGTAGTTCAGAGCCAGAGTGGCTAACGCAATGTGAATGTTCTTATTGCTGCTGATTTTCAGCTCTATTGCCTGTGACATTATCAAGTCCCCCTGTGACATCATGAGCTGCTGGCCAACTGGGTGGATAAAACAGTTGCACAAAATTCTAAGGGCCAGCATCTGGTTGGCTTGCTTTCCTCCAGGGTTCAGGAATTGGATCAGGTGGCTGCTGAACTGTGGGCCATCCTTCTCGCTGCAGAAGCTTTCGTTCACGCTGGGATGCCGGATGGATAACCGAAGGATATCGAGCGCTGGAAAGACAATGTCTAGGAACACAGGGAAAACAGGCGACCTCGTTATACTTGGAAATGTTGCAGAGCTTTCAGCAGGTCTGTTGTAATAACCCCTAGGGCAAAGGTTCATCTAGCCCAGGGTTTCTTAAAGGGGTCGATACTTGACCCCCTTAGGGGGTCTAAGGGACTGGGCAGGGGGTGAATAAAGACCTAGGGTGGAAACGCCCAGACTCTGAGGTCCACCTCCGACAGCCTTCTGGCGGTTTCCACTCTGCAACAAGTGAGGTTACAGAGAACCAGGCAGAGGGCCTTCTCGGTGGTGGCGCCCACCCTGTGGAACGCCCTTCCATCAGATGTTAAGGAAATAAACAGCTATCTGACATCTGAAGGCAGTCCTGCTTAGGGAAGTTTTTAATGTTTAACATCTTATTGTGTTGGAAGCTGCCCAGAGTGGCTGGGGTAACCCAGTCAGATAGGTGGCATATAATAAAAATAATAATTATTATTATTAATGACGTATAGCAGGGGTGCCCACCAGGTCGATAGGGATCGACTGGGGCTCGTTTTCCTTTGGGATGGCATAAGAGCATCCGGCCCCGGCCCCTCGCCCCGTTTTCTCATGATCGCTGGAATGGAAGACAGAGTTTTCGCTGTGAGACATTGTTTTCTTAGAGATCTTCTGGTGAGCGACCTTTCCCCTTTACTCAATTTTGACATTTTCCTCCCTAAAAAAAGCTCAACAACTTTGACCTGAACTCCCCCAAAATGGGGTAGATGACTGCCAGTTTTTTATTCTGTAAGTAGATCGCAGTCTCTTGGGAACTGGACGCTCCTGACGTATAGTAAAAAATATTATTTATGAACTCTGAAATAAAGGGCATTAAGAATGTAGAGGGTGGACGCAGGTGGCGCTGTGGTTTAAACCACAGAGCCTAGGGCTTGCTGATCAGAATGTTGGCGGTTCAAATCCCCGCGACGGGGTGAGCTCCCGTTGCTCGGTCCCTGCTCCTGCCCACCTAGCAGTTCGAAAGCACATCAAAGTGCAAGTAGATAAAATAGGTACCGCTCCGGCAGGAAGGTAAACACCGTTTCCATGCGCTGCTCTGGTTTCGCCAGAAGCAGCTAAGTCATTCTGGCCACATGACCCGGAAAAACTGTCTGTGGACAAACGCCGGCTCCCTCGGCCTATAGAGCAAGATGAGCGCCGCAACCCCAGAGTTATTCGCGACTGGACTTAACTGCCAGGTAAACTACCTTTACCTTTAAGATTAAACTTTAGAACTTTAATCGACATAAAATCTTCACCCTATGGGCAATGGAACAGCATCCACGAGGTCACATTCATCCAGTGCTTTATCAGCTGCACTGGCTCCCGGTGGAGTACAGGATCAGGTTTAAGGTGCTGGTTTTGACCTTTAAAGCCCTACGCGGCCTAGGACCCTCGTATTTAAGGGACCGCCTCTCCTGGTATGCCCCGGGTAGGACCCTGAGGTCATCAAATAATAACTTTCTGGAGATCCCAGGTCATAAGGAGGTCAGGTTGGCAGCCACCAGGGCCAGGGCTTTTTCGGTTCTGGCCCCGATATGGTGGAATGATCTGCCACAAGAAACGAGGGCCCTGCAAGAGTTGGCACCCTTCCGCAGGGCCTGTAAAACGGAGCTGTTCCGTCTGGCTTTTGGGCTAACTTGAGTGCTACTTTTAAAATTCTAAATTTTTAAGTTTTTAAAGTGTATTTTATATCTGTATTTTAACTGTCTGTTCAATGATTATGTGGTTTTATGATTGTTAGCCGCCCTGAGCCCGGTTTGGCTGGGAAGGGCAGGATATAAATAAAAGTTGTTTATTATTATTATTATTATTATTATTATTATTATTATTATTATCCCTTTCAGCCACTATTATTATAAACTGACAATTACCAATATAAAGAAATAAAATTATTTGTGGTATAAAAACTGGTGTATCTAAAGCAGCGTTTCCCAACCGGTGTGCCGCGGCACACTGGTGTGCCGCGAGACACCGGCTGATATGCCGCGGAAAAAGGGACCTGCAGCCCCGGGCTGCACAGGACCGTGGTGGCGGCGCTGCTGGAGCCCAGCGGCGAAGCGGAAGCCAGGGCGGCGCTGCTCCCTTGGCTGCTGCAGCAGCAGCAGCAACAGAAGCCTCGCAGGAGAATCCCGACCTGGTGCCCCAGCTGATGGGCGGGAGAAAGGATGCCGCGCTACAGCTGATCCCAGAGGTAACTCTGGGTCAGGAGACCCGGCGCAGCCGGGTGGGGGAGGAGCGGTGTGCCGCGAGATTTTTTTAATGAAACAAGTGTGCCGTTGCCTAGATTAGGTTGGGAAACACTGATCTAAAGAGATGTGAAATAAGGCGAACTTTTCAAACTGCTATCTGCCCATCTAATTTGCTGGACCTACTATATCTCCCCAACAAGAATTTCATACCATTTGGCCAGTTAATTGCCTTCCACAAAGTTTGCAGTTGCTGTGCTGTGGGTGCTTCCGAGGAGGTGTTGCAGGTTATAGAGAGCATCTTCTCCAGAAGACCTAAATCATCTTCAGTTAACTGCTGTTCAGCAGGGGCACTTCTGTTGAGTTCTTTCAGTTTGCCTGTGAGACAAATGGGAGATATTTTGAAATGCTCTATTTGAACCTCTTCACGTTATGTTTTACGAAAATGGACACAAAAATGAATTCTCGGTTCAGTTCAATTCTAGTGCTGCCTGTCAACATATTTCATGTCAGCCTAGTTGCCTAGTGGGCAAATCCCCATGGATAAAACAATTTCGCTTCATCTCAAATGCGCTCCAAAACCTGATCTGCGTTATGCGTAACAGTGTGCTCTCTTGGGTTTTTGTACAGGAGATATTTCCATGGCGTCGCTTCACAATTGCTGTATGTTCCTTTCGCCGCACAAATGTTAAGATGTTTAAGTGGGAGTTTGGAAAAGAGTTTTAGAATGAAAGGGAATGTATGAAACGTATGATCTGAAGTCCAAAACAATTTAAGATTTAAACCTCAAACCATGAGACAGAGGCTGCAGTCCCAAGGTGTATACTTACCAGGAAGAAAGCACCACTAAATTCAGTGTAAAGTACTCCCAAGTAAACCTATTGAAGTTTGGTGTGGGAGATGAGAATCAGATGTTTACAATAAATTCAAGAGCATTTGTAATTTGCTTTGAGCTTCTGAAAACAAAACTAGACAGTCCTGGCCTAGACAGTCAGCCTGACTTGGTATAAGGCTGCTTGGTGTGTACCTCATTCATGAGACTTTTAAGTCTCTGCCCTATGGACGCTTCCTATGAGGACTCCCAGCCTGCGTTTAATTTTGAAAGTCTTACAGACTCTGAAAATCGTGAAAGACGATGGGCTCACTAGGTAACTGGTGCCCAAGACAGTACTGCTTGCCTTAAAAATAAATACCGTATTTTTCGCTCTATAAGGCGCACCTGACCATAGGACGCACCTAGTTTTTAGAGGGTAAAAGCCCCATTTTTTTGAGGATCAGCTCAAATTTCTGTGGCTTCTTTTGCAAAGGAGAAAAGTCCCATTTTTTGAGGATCAGCTCAAAGTTGTTGAGCTTACTTTGCAAAGGGAAAAAATCCTGTTTTATGGGGTTTAACTCACAGTTCTGTAGCTTCAGTAAAGGGAGCCATTTCTACAGTTTCCAGACAGATAATCTAATCAGCCAGTCACATGTCGCTGAGGAAACAGCCTCCCTCTGCAAGGGGGCGGGGCTAGAATCTCTCTCCCTTATCTCTCTCCCCGATCCTTTGCTGAGCAGCTGAGAAGTGTGACTAGCCCAAGGTCACCCAGCAGCTGCATGTGAAGGAGCGGAGATGCGAACCCGGTTCACCAGATTACGAGTCTACCACTCTTAACCACTACACCACACTGGCATAAGTTTGGTGTCAGCAGCAGGTTTGGGTTACAGTAGCATCTCAGATGATTTCAGGAGTCTATTCCAATATCTTTGCAAGACATTAATCACGTAATACAAATCAATAAGCTTGAAACTAACCTTCCTTTTTTAATGGCTTAAGAACAAAAAAAGGTTTGTACTGTACAGCTTTGCACAAAAGTCCGTTTGCCACAAAAGCAGATCCACTGATTGTGTTGCTGCTCATTGCTTGCACCCCTTGTCATCTATTCCAGCTGCATAGAAAGGGGAAAGTAGGCAGTGCTTTTAATGCTCCCAGCTATCCAGGGAGGACTGCGGTCAACTGAATACCACAGGGGCAAAACGGCAAGTACATTCGATATATTTAGCAATTGCTCCTGCCCTTACGGTGTATCAAAATATTCACTTCTTCTCAACAGGGGGAGATAAGCAATACTGGAAAGAGCCCAACTTATTTCTAATTTCTAATATTTCTAATTCACAAGAAGCAAGTGGCTGCTTTATTATATTAAAAACACAAATCTTTTGTGTAATCCAACCTTCCTGTGTTTTATTTCTCAGACGTAAAACTAGGCTGAAAATAGTTTCAGGGGAGTAAAATACGTTTTACAGGACTGACATGCTCACCCCAATCATCATTTAACAAGCCGCATAAATACACTCACCCATTATTTGTGTAGGGTTGGCCTGATCAAAAGCAACAGCTTCCTTCTTTGGAAAATAAATATTTTCAGCTTTAGGTATAGTTAATTTGTAGGCACCCGTCCCTAGAAGGGAGAAATAAATTGTTAGAAACTTAACAGTGTAGCTTTGCACCCTTTAGCAGAGAAAAAAAACATTAGCTTAATGGTCACACATTATGTAGCTATTTAAAAGATTCCTAAACTGTAATTTAAATTATTCCATGTCTACATAAATAATAATAATAATAATGCTTTGTTCACTGTGTGGCCTTGACCAAGTAATTTAATCTAAGCCTACCTCAAACACCTCTCTGCACTCCTGGGAGAAAGAGTGGGATAAAACCTAACGAATTAACTCCTACAGAAAAAATGGTTACATAAACAGCACTTCATATCCTGAGCGTTTCAGCTACAGTATTTAATTAGCTAACACATTTCAGAGATTGAAGTGGCCTCCAAAATTTAGTTCAAAGGGAGCCCAGTATAATTAATTTTATTAACTCCATTTGTGTTTATCGATGCGCTATTCCAAAAGCCAGCTAGCCACATTTCACTTCCTTCTGAGAGCAGGGATGGTGAATCTTTTGTAAAAAAAAATATAGTTTTTATTAAAGATTTTCTTGTGTTAACAGACACATAGAGGCAAAGACGCATAGTGTGTCTCCACTTTCAATTCACACGAGTCTTTTTCACTGTTTGCATTCGGTATGCGACACTGTTGTCATATGTGGTTCGGGGAGGAAAGAGAGTTGAGTTTATCTAGGCTTTCTTGGCTTTTTCAATAGCTTCTCTTCTAATATTGTTGCTGCTTCATGGCGAACAGGAAGGAAAGGAGCTTTTGAAGGCAAAAGGCAGGCAGGTGAAAAACTCTGGGAGTCTTAGCGATACGACAACTGATACGTTTCGAGGAGGGAAGCTTTTAGCATTGGTCACCTGTGAGATTTTTGAAAGCTCTCTCGGGTTCAGTAAACCAAGAGAACGTGCGCATGAATAAAATTAACAGCTTAAAACAGATTTGATAGAAAAAAAATTCCCTGGAGTCTTAATTTACTTATTACGTTTTTATCTCACCCTTCCTCCAAGGAGCTTAGGGTGGTATCCATGGTTTTCCTTCTTCTCCATTTGGCCTCTCCTGTTTTATCCCAAACAACGGATGCTTCACTCCCCAAACACACGCCTCTAGGCTGCTCACCCCATCTGTCCTTTCCTTGCCCTAACCTCACCTTAAAAAGGTAAAGGGACCCCTGACCATTAGGTCCAGTTGTGACCGACTCTGGGGTTGCGGCGCTCATCTCTCTTTACTGGCTGAGGGAGCCGGCGTACAGCTTCCGGGTCATGTGGCCAGCATGACTAAGCCCCTTCTGGCGAACCAGAGCAGCGCACGGAAACGCCGTTTACCTTCCCGCTGCAGCGGTACCTACTTATCTACTTGCACTTTGACATGCTTTTGAACTGCTATGTTGGCAGGAGCAGGGACCAAGCAATGGGAGCTCACCCCGTCGCAGGGATTCGAACCGCCGACCTTCTGATCAGCAAGCCCTAGGCTCTGTGGTTTAACCCACAGCGCCACCCACGTCCCACTAACCTCACCTTACTTCCACCCCAACTTTCCCTCTATCTGCATTTCTGCCGCCTAAACTGCAACCAACTTATTCACAAGCAAGTGCGTTCTCTTCACTAGCCTCTCTCTACGCCTGGAGAGAAAGTGTGGTCAGTTATTACAACACTGTGCTTGGTTTCTCTAGTTAGAAGCAACACAAAGGCAGCTTAGCTGGAGTGAAGTGGCAACAAGATGGTGGGCATGGGATTTGGTTACTTTTTTTGGGGGGGGGGAGAGCAGATGCAAGTGACCAGCACATAGCTTTGGCATAAGTTTTCAAAATTGTGAGATTAACAATTTACTTACCTGTAAATGGATCAGCTCCACTTGCAGGAGCTGCAGGGTCAGATGCTGAACCTGGGACGTAGCGACCTGTACCTAGAGAAAAACAGGAACAAAATTGCATTCACATTGCTTAAACGTTCACAGTATGAAATGTTTGGGTTTTAAAAATAATAATAAAACAGCAACAGCAAGACCACACTCCATTTTTGTAGGTCCCATACTTGGATCCCAACATCTTTGCTCAGCACCAATGGGTTCTACATGGTTCTTACATGTATATGGCCTCGGTCCAGTATACCTGAAGGAGCATCTCCACCCCCATCGTTCTGCCCGGACACTGAGGTCCAGTGCCGAGGGCCTTCTGGCGGTTCCCTCACTGCGAGAAGCAAAGCTACAGGGAACCAGGCAGAGGGCCTTCTCGGTGGTGGCGCCCACCCTGTGGAACGCCCTCCCATCAGATGGCAAGGAAATAAACAACTACCTGACTTTTAGAAGACATCTGAAGGCAGCCCTGTTTAGGGAAGCTTTTAATGTTTAATAGATTATTGCATTTTAATGTTCTGTTGGAAGCCACCCAGAGTGGCTGGGGAAACCCAGCCAGATGGGCGGGGTATAAATAAATTATTATTATTATTATTATTATTATTATTATTATTATTATTACCCTTCCAACTCTACAATTCTATGATTCTAAGGCACATTTCTTTAAAAAAATAAAACGATTCTGAGCCAACATCACAGTTTTGCTCCCTACCTCATCCATCTGGAATTCCAATCAGCTCCATTTCCCCACGCCAACTATAAACCCAAAACTTTACATCTATGCCCCCAGAAGAAGAAGAAACTCTTGCCATCTTTGACACAGTACCTGTAAACGGATCTGCAGCTGGGAGCCCTTCCCTGGACTCCGAGGAAGAACCTGGAACATAGCGGCCACCGCCTAGGAAAAGATAAACCGAAGAAAAGAATGCAGTTGTGATCCAATGCACTCTACTATTAAAATACAAAGGAAAACACCCCATTAACTTCGCTGCTTAATGAAGTGCCCATACTTTTAAGAACACTCCACTTCATCCGCTGCAAGCAGAAAGGCAAATTATTATTATCATTTATTAAATTTATATACCGCCCGCAGGTCTCAGGGCAGTTAGGAAGATAAAATTACAATATAAAAACACAAAATACATAATCAGTATTCCGCAGTATGGCCGGGGGCAAAAGAACTCCCGCACGCTATTCAGCCACATACAGTCATACCTTGGGTTGCGCTCACTGCGGGTTGCGCATTTTCAGAATGTGAACGCGCCGAACCCGGAAGTAGCAGAACGGGTTACGGCACTCGCACATGCACAGTAATGCTAAATCGCGCTTTGCGCATGCACAGAAGCGCCAAATTGCATCACCCATGTGCGCAGATGCAGCGGCGCGGGTTGCAAACGCTGCAGGTTGCGAACGCGCCTCCCGCACGGATCGCGTTCGCAACCCGAGCATCCACTGTATTTAATAAGCAGCGAGGTAGCAAATTAAGGTCAGGTTGGAGCTCTTTGTTACCTGTGAAAGGATCTGAAAATTCTGCATTCGTGGGTCCCAGCGTTTGCCCTTTGGTGTTATCTATTATGAATTTGGCCACCTGGTCCAGGAACATTGGATTTAGATCATTCTTCTGCAAGAAGTTGTATGCCGTCAGCCAGGGATCATCACTGATGTTGTAGGGCAGCTTGTGAGATGGCCCGCCTTCATTCACATCAATAGTGAAAACATAGTCGTATTCCTTTTTTAAGGAAAGGGAAAGGGTGAGAGTGATTTATTCGGATATATACCATTCCAGTGCACACAGCCAACAATAGGTTGGGCTGCCAGGGTTCAATTACTAAACGTTAGGGATGGAAAATTACTTACTCTTCCTTCAAATAAAACCTTTCCAGATGTCTGCTGTGTGGCTCCTGATGAACCGACAACATCCCCAATCTTCATCCACCTCCCTTCACCAGCGCTCCACTGGTAAGCTTCAACTTTTCCATTACTTTTAATAAGTCTCGTTTGTCCATCTCTTGTACCTTAAAACACAGAGAGGAGAAAATAAGCTGCGTGCCTGGAGAAAATGGTTTTAGGTCACGGGTCGGCAAAGTTTTTGTGGCTTGGGCCGGCTCACGGTCCCGTAGACGCCGCGGTGGGCCAGAGTGTGTGTGTGTGCACATGCGCAAACGCTATTTCCGGCGCAGAGGAGGCGTGCACAGCTTCCCATTGGCTGCAGGAGCTTGGGGGCTGCATGTTTGCCAGATAAATTTAAAATGATACCTGGTTCGTCCAAATGCTCTCTCCCAGGAAGCTCATCAACACTGATGTCCCCTAAATCACCAGTCTTAGGATCAATTTTTGCTTGAGAAAGTTCATTTTCAAAAGCCTGAATCTCCTCCAGATTTGCTGTGCGCTCCAAAGACTCAGTGAATACTCTGATAATGCCATCACTGAAAGAGGAAAAATAATAATTTCATTATTCAGGAAAGCGTCCCCCTGCCCCCCCCCCGCACATCCTATTTCCTTTCTTACTGCTGTCCCCACCCCCACCCCTCTCTAAGAAAGAAATCCAGATTGCTGACCAGGTTTTATATCATAAAAATTATGCCTCATCTTCAAACCGATCTTCCCCAGGAAGCAAGGTTAATTTTAGAATAATCCAGTGAAATGCAGCAAGTTGAGGACCGACTTTAAACTTGTGCGGTCTACATTTTTTTTAACCCTAGTGTTCATTTCAGTCACTGATCAGCTACAAAACAACGCACGGCCAAACTGAACTCAAGGTTAAGGCATAAATCAGGCACCTCCAAAGTTCGGCCCTCCAGATGTTTTGGACTACAATTCCCATCATCCCTGACCACTGGTCCTGTTAGCTAGGGATCATGGGAGTTGTAGGCCAAAACATCTGGAGGGCCGCAGTTTGGGGATGCCTGGCATAAATGATCTATGTTAACTGATACCGAGTATATAGTCTTGGTCAGGGGTCAACAAACCTTTTCAGCAGGGGGCCGGTCCATTGACCCTCAGACCTTGTGGGGGGCCGGACTATGGGTTTTTTTTGCAGGGGGAAATGAACGAATTCCTATGCTCCACAAATAACCCAGAGATGCATTTTAAATAAAAGGACACATTCTACTCATGTAAAAACACGCTGATTCCCGGACCGTCCACAGGCCAGATTTAGAAGGCGATTAGGCCGGATGCAGCCCCCAGGCCTTAGTTTGCCAAAGCATGGTCTTGGTGATCATTCTGCCTTCCAATATGCTGTGAGGTTTTGAGCTTACTGGGTTAACAAGCTCAGTCTGACGCCCTGCAACACAGGGATGACGTTTCACATCCGGGCACTGTTTATATACGGAGGTCTGTGTAATGTGTAACGTGTTACTGTTATCTTTTTCTTCTGCGCCGAGACGCCGGTGCAACGGGCTGATGGCGCTGTCTGTTTAATTGTTCAATAAATCTTGTTAACTGAGCAGAGACTGGCTTTGATTTATTGCAACTGCATTCACAGACTAAAGACTAATTCTACGAAAACCTTCGATCAACTCTGCTTTGAAGGTGAGAGGATTTTTCTTAACAGCACAGCGAAAGAGTACACCTCCACCACAACAGCGCAGAAGCCTGAAATGTAGAGCGGAGAGGAGGAGACACGGAATACCCAAACTGCTTTGTTGGAAGCGGTTGCGCAAGGCGCCACTTCCGGGATCTGAAACTGACTGAGAGGACGTGTGGACTATGGACTCCGTTCTTTTGTACATAATAAATTCCTGTATACACGAGAGCCACTGCGTTTCCTTGCGGAAAGGCCATAAGATCATGAACTTTGTTGCTCTGCACTGTAAATAGTTTGCACGATAATTCTGTTAAAAGACAGGACGGATTCCAGCCTCGTTACTCTTGAGTAGCCATCACACGGACCTTACAATAGGAAACTGGCTGGTTTCAATTAATCATAGAGTTTAGCCACAGTTTATAGTTCAGACACACTGAACTGTGATCAATCTAAAAACGGAAGCAGAATCTTCCATTTCCTCTCTGGCTCTGCTCCAGAGAAGAGCAAGGAAGTGTGTCAGCAGGAGGCCAAATCATTCCTTCACACGGCACAAAAATATCTACTTGGCCTGCCTTCAGCGTTGTGCCTATTTATCTTGACGAACAGATGGTACGAAGCCGAAATCTGAATACCTTGCTCCAACGACAAGGTCCCCGTTGTCCAACACACAACAACACCAGATGGATTGAGCTGGCAGTCTGATAGTCTGTGTGCATTCCCCCTTTCTCCAGATCCTGAGCGATCGGTCTTCGCTAGTAGTAACAAAATCTAAAATAACGCAATGTGCCATTCATTAAATTGAGAAAGATGCAAATGTAAAGTTAGCTTTCTCTACACCCGTGACTCAAATTATGATCGTACAAACACATTTAACACACATTACACAAACATAGCAATATGTTATAAACTAGTTCTATTGCGGCTTTTGGCTTATAGAATCATAAGTTAGAAGGGACCCTGAGGGTCATCTAGTCCAACCCCCTGCAATGCAGGAATCTCAACATGCTGTCCCCCATTCCAATTTGAAACCTTACCATACCCTACATAGCTTTACTAAGGCGCTAGCCGTTTTATAGCTGCGCCACTAGTTTTCGCTGTTCTGTTGCAAGCCAATGGCTTGCATTTCAAGACTTAGCTGTGCAACAGAAAGCATTTCAGCTCACAGCCAGATGTGATTGCATGTGCAAATCCCTTCCCCTAGCAGCAGCAGCACTTGTGCCTCAAAAAGACCTCTCTCATCTTAAGAGCACCTTTGGATCAAATCCATCAGTTTGAAATAGGTCAAAGTCACTTGCCAATCAAACCACTCCATGCTTAGCTAAAACAAGAGGGTTATCATGATAGTTTATCAGGTTGCAAAAAAAGCTGAAGAAATCTGTTATTTGTGTTTGTGCATGGCACTGACATCCTTTGACATCCTATTCAGCCGTCCATTGCAGGAATTTTCAAACTACGTTTAGGGAAATCTGGGGTTCCTTGGAATCCTAGGTTTCCTTAGCTGCCAGGTTTTACAAGAACAAAGTAAGCCTGGTCAGCTCTGCACATATACTGAGTGAACCCTAGATTGCAAGCCAAAACCCTAGATTGCAAAACTCTAGATTGCAAGCCAAAACAGGTACTGTGGCAGATAAATTAACAACTATCAGACCTTTAGATTTTTAGAAGACATCTGAAGGCAGCCCTGTTTAGGGAGGCTTTTAATGTTTAATAGATTATTGTATTTTAATGTTCTTTTGGAAGCCGCCCAGAGTGGCTGGGGAGACCCAGCCAGATGGGCGGGGTATAAATAATAAATTATTAATTATTATTATTATTATTATTATTATATGGAAGGGAGTTTGAAAACCATTACTCTAGTGCCAGTTATAACTTACTCAGTTCTAAATCTACTTTTAATTAGAAGGCACAATCCTTTTTATAGCATGTCTTTTTTTTTAAAAAAAAGTATGTCTCGAGCATGCGGGTGGCGCTAGGACGCGGGTGGCGCTGTGGGTTAAACCACAGAGCCTAGGGCTTGCCGATCAGAAGGTCGGCGGTTCGAATCCCCGCAACAGGGTGAGCTCCTGTTGCTCGGTCCCTGCTCCTGCCAACCTACCAGTTCGAAAGCACAAAGTGCAAGTAGATAAATAGGTACCACTCTGGCAGGAAGGTAAACGGCGTTTCTGTGCGCTGCTCTGGTTCGCCAGAAGTGGCTTAGTCATGCTGGCCACATGACCCGGAAGCTGCAAGCTGGCTCCCTCGGCCAATAAAGCGAGATGAGCGCCGCAACCCCAGAGTCGTCCACGACTGGACCTAATGGTCAGGGGTCCCTTTACCTTTACATGTCTTGAGGACAGTTTCTTACCTTTACTTTGCGGGAAGACCGATATGCAGTATATATAATTGGTGTGGCCATAGTAAACCTCGAGACACTCTCCCGACACCTGCCACTTTCGAATGCTGGCGTCGTTTGCACAAGAAAGAAACTCCGTCTCGCTTAAAATGGCTAAGCCCCTTACACAGTCTTCATGTCCTTTACAAAAGGAAAGATAGATAAAACATAAGTCTCACTGAGAGCCTCTCCACATCTTATTGAAAGGTGATATTCTCTAGCCATGAAAATGTTTTATAAAACCATGTTCTCATGTGGTGTATTGAAAAGTAGATCTCACTTTAAAAGCCATGTGGTCAGGAACAGGGTCTTGCTTCCCCTAGTCAGTGAGATCGTCTCAAATATAGACCCTTTGTGTAAGCATCATTTGTGTAATTGTAGCCTCAGACTCATGAGCACTACTTGAGTTCCCTCTCAAAGAAAGGAAGCTATGGCTGGCACATAACAAGATGGCTCAGCTTCTGTCGAAGCACAGGCTGCTGGGAAACATTAGACTGGTGGTTCAACACCGAGCATTATGCAAAAAACTAAAAGGCACTGTACCCTGTTCAAAGCAGAAGAGCATGAAAAGGACAGCACAGGACTGTCCTTTCATCAAAGGCATTTTAATAGATTGCTTTCCTAAATTTGTTGCACATTAGGGCGGTCAAAGATTTTTCAGAGGTTAATCATCCACTTTTTAACTGATCTGTTTACATGTCAGCGGGACTACATACACACAGAGCTTGAATACAAGTATTGAGCTACTGAAGGGAACGCAAGGTACATTGTTAAAGGAAAGGCAAACTTTATATTCCCCTTCCTTTTCGGGGTGCACTTTCCTTGCAAAAACTCAGAAGCCATTGGCTCTGTCACTTTGCTGTTTCGGGACATCGTCACTGCTGTGCCACATGGCACCTCCAAATAAAAATTACTATTAACAGTTTTCTGCTTATGAGCAAAAAGAACCCCCCTCCCTCCCAAAATGGACTTGCTCAATGTGTTAGCTTTGTACTTTGATCTGAGCTAAGAGCTCAGTTCCAAAAACTGCTCCAGCTAAGTGTCGACAGTTGGCTCTGCTAAGTTTCATTTCTTTACCCCAGCCTAAGTTTCTGTTCTTTGGCCACGCGTTAAGTTTCATTTTCTTTTTCAACAAAAGTACTCCGAATAGCTCCTGGCTCCTATCATGTGAATGGCTTGGCCCAAGTGATCTATATAACGAGAGGCAGCAGCTCCCATTTCCAGACCTTTTCACGGTGAAGAGGCACACGCCTCGGAGAAAACCCATATATGGGAAAACCCTCCATAGTTCATAAATGCTTCGGAATGCCTTGACAGGTATATTTAAAATTTCTATCCACACACCCCAAATAATAATAATAATAATAATAATAATAATAATAATAATAAATTATTTGTACCCCGCCCATCTGGCTGGGTCTCCCCAGCCACTCTGGGCGGCTTCCAGCAAATATTAAAAAAACAATATATTAACATGTTACAGATTAAAAACTTCCCTAAATAGGGCTGCCTTCAGGTATTTCCTAAATGTTATGTAGTTGTTGATTGCTTTGACCTCTGCTGGGAGGGCGTTCCACAGGGCAGGCGCCACTACTGAGAAGGCCCTCTGCCTTGTTCCCTGTAGCTTTGCTTCTCGCAGTGAGGGAACCGCCAGAAGGCCCTCGGTGCTGGACCTCAGTGTCCGGGCTGAACGGTGGGGGAGGAGACGCTCCTCCATTTTCAGATAGCTATTATGCCAACAGCAAAAATCACCCATAAAATAAAACCCAGAGATTTACAGTAATCCCTAAGAGCCACATAGAAAAGGTGGGGAGGGGAGGTATTCCATACACTTTTAAAGATTGCAAGTGACGAGGCCGGCCAATTTCGTAAGCGAAAGAATTCCACAACTGTGAGGCTGCCACTGGAGAGACTCACCATTTTAACTGTCTTCCATTTACTAGCGTTATTACATAAAGTTAGGGAACTTGCCATTTTCTCTTCCTCTAAGCTTTCAAGATAAAGAACCACACTAATTTCTACAAATGGGGTGGGGAAGAAGAAAGAACCCTCAAAAGCCAAATCCTAGAATAAAACTCAGACCTCTTTAATCCTCCGGGTGTGGAGGCATATTGCTAAGTTGCGTGTGTACACAGAAACTGTTTTAGCCAAGTACCTACCAGTAAAAGTCCTCTCGCATCGCCCTGCCTTCCACAGCTTAATAGTTTTGTCAGCCGAACCAGTCAACATTAATCCTTGTTCAGGTAATATCTTCACAGCCCATACTGCTGCGGTGTGGCCCTATAAAGGTGAACAACATGAATGCTGACGGAGACAATCTACATTTTCTGAAGTTCAAATAATCATGATCTGCTGATAATGAACTCTTGTCACCGGCAGAGTTTCTGTACCTGTAGTGTCATCATGCATTTGTCATTCAACCAGACTTTGGCTGTCGTATCCCACGAGCCACTAAGCAGGGTGCCAAACTTCCCAGATGAGAGGCTGCAAACTAGAACAGAAGATTAAATAAACATCGCCAAAATTCACATTTAATCTACTCCCTAATTTGCGTGAGCGTTGCGTTCCGGGACATTGTGCGCTTGTGTGAAACTGAACCACCCTGTTCCTCCCTTTTAGTGACGTCTTTTATGACGTTTCCAGGTCACTTCCAAGTTCAGCGGTTTGCGCATGCGTGCGACTGTACACATACCAGTCGCGCCTAAAACAGGGGTTGTGTGTAGCTGAGTGAGAAACGGTGTTCTGATGTGTTGGCAAAGCAAAGCTACAGATTTTGGTCTATTTTCAGACAATATGCCGTAGCAAATTTCACTAACCTAATTTTCATCCATGAGGTGATGAGAAGCTACCACAAACAACTGGAAAACAGAAGCAGCACTTTTGACTGAAAAATAGCAACACAAGTAAGGTTCTGTCTTCTCAGTTGTTAACAGATTGTGGGAAATATTTTTCTATAATCAGTCTCTCTTATTCCTTCATTAAACCAACTTCCAAGCCGTATCTCCTACCTCCAGACCCATTTCCCTAGAGAACCTCTAAGGTGCTAAAACTGTTTTAAATATCATGCAATATTTCCTTTTACTATTAATATTGTATTTTAATTATTGTAACCTGCCCTGCGACCATAGAGCGATGGGCAAGTAATAAATAGTAGTAGTAGTAGTAGTAATATAAAATAATATTTCTAAAGGTCATAATGTTTCAGAAAATAATGCAAACGTCTGATCATGATAAAACTTTAGAAATCAAATTATTTCTTAGAACACATAAAACCAAGCGACTTTGAGTCGTTAAGATTCCAAAAGTGGTATGTTGAAAATAAAATTTAAAAATCTGTGTATTCTTACCTGTGTTTTTATGACCCTTAAGGACATACAATGGTGCAGAGTTGTCCAAAGCAAAAATGCAAATGTTGTTGTCATTACCGCCGGTGGCAATTAATCCACGTGGATAAAGCTCGCTTGGAGGGATGACGCACACACAAGAAACGAAATTTGAATGGCCGCTCATGCAGTGCACTTCCGTAAATCCTCTGTTGGGACTGGAGACAAAAAAAGAAACCAAAGTTTTTATGTTCCTGTAGTAAGGGAATCCTACCCATTTAAAAAGCCAGGTGAAATCTATCTGGTATCTAAATGCCAATGTACGTTCTCGCCATAGAGCAAATTTCACAGGGTGAGCTCCCAATTTGCACCACGATAGCCAATTAGATTTATCATTGATCGCATTAACACAAGCATTGGATTCATGCGCTCCCAACACCCCATGCATGTCTCCCCCTCTGGCACAGCCAGAAGGCAGAGGTTGGAAGCTTTTGTTTCCATTTCGACTAACTGTGGTTTGTTATGTATGAACTCATACAGAGAGGTAGTTGGCATGTGCAGCAACTACATTCCATCAGAGAATAACTGCAGTTATTCCTTTTTCAAAACATTTGTTTTTATGCTCAACCTCAGTGCCACTTCAATTCAAGGTCTCCTCTAAAACATGGCAAGCAATCTAGCTTGATAACATGCATCTGTGATTAAATTATTCAGAATGTCTTTATTTAGTCTAAAAGACTAATCTTGTTTTGACAATAATCATCACTTCTCTGGAAGATTAGTTGTCTTTGTTTTATTTTACTGAAGGCCAGCTTAGGAATCTTTTTAATAAAATGGTGTTGCAATTCTGTGCATTCTCAGGGTTGTATCCAGTGGCGACTTTGACCTAAGAGCCACTTCTGCTTGCACCTGATTTTTGCCAATTCCTCGTATCCATTAGCTGTTCCTGAGAGTAGGAGAATGGTATAGCATATGGCAGGCATGGGCAACCTTGGCTCTCCAGATGTTTTGAGACTACAATTCCCATCATCCCTGACCACTGGCCCTGTTAGCTAGGGATCATGGGAGTTGTAGTTCCAAAACATCTGGAGAGCCAAGGTTGCCTATGCCTGGCATATGGCATAGACTAGGGCTGTATTTGGAAGGAGGAATTGGTAAAACCAATTGCGCTAGCCTAAGTAACTCCACTAATGCAAATCCACCATTATGATACAATATCTTCATAATTCCCTTTCAAGTTTAAAACAATGAGTGGTACTTTATACATAGGCTCAGACTTCATCTATCTCGATTTGTGAACTGGTCTTGACATTTTAGGGAGTTCGCTCGTGATTTTATGGCCCTGAAGAACTTAGTTTGGCATACATATGTCAGAAAGAACCGTTTCCTCGCAGAAAAGTCTAAGAATGGCCTTAACAGTTACGGAGCTACATAAATAGAGTAAGGGGACATTTGATGGCTTACAACAGGCACGTCCAACCGGTAGATCACCGGACGTCTGTGGTAGATCACTGGCTCCCAGCAAAGAAGCTCAAGAAGTTTGGCTCCCCTAAAAAAAGCTCAAAATTTTAGCCCTGCAACCCCCAAAACCGGGGCTTTCCTCCGCCCTAAAAAAAGCTCAATAACTTTGACCAGAACCCCCAAAAAGGGGGGTAGATCACTGCCAGTCTGTGAGTAGATCACAGTCTCTTGGGAGCTGGCCACCCTTGGTTTATAATAATTTACCCTAATGACAGCCACACAAGGCCTTGACTCATTTTGGTAAGCAAAGGCACGGGGTTTGTTCAGATGAACAGCCATTGGTATTGTAGTCTGTGATGGGGATTTCTTTCAGTAACTGTTTTAAATTCAGTGAGGGCCGTCCTGTATTATAATATTTTAAAAAAGGTTTAGGGATTGTAGCCCTCACAACACTGTTGCTTGCTGAAGTCTGTATTTGCTCTTCCTTATGCTCCCACTTGAAACTCCAAGGTACTTCTCAAGTTGTTCATGCTACTGAGTGTACAATAAATACGTTTCCTGTCACATCCAGACCCCAGCACTAGAATGTTCCATGACCAGAAGAACCTGATCTTGTCAGTCAAACTATGGCCCAATAACTCTTGGCACAAGGACAGATAATAAATTATATGCATGCATGTGCATTATGCGCACACCATGATAAACACAGAGATATACACCTGCGCATTACGCCTACACCAAAGATGAAAATCAACAATGCGCTCAAAATGACCTAAGCACAAAGATGTTTTTCACAAACTATTTTTTTAGCTTGCGGTTCACAACTACAGTCAAACCTCTGCTCCCAAACCCTCTGTTTCAGAACGTTTTGGCTCCCGTACGCCTAAAGCCAGAAAGTAAATGCTCCGGTTTCCGAAGGTTTTATGGAAGCTGAACATCCAACACGGCTTTCACTTGAGTGCAGGAAGCTCCTGCAACCAGTACGTTTCCGAGCACAATTCAAAGTGTTGGTGCTGACCTTTAAAGCCCTAAACGGCCTCGGTCCTGTATACCTGAAGGAGCGTCTCCACCCCCATTGTTCAGCCTGGACACTGAGATCCAGCGCCGAGGGCCTTCTGGCGGTTCCCTCATTGCGAGAAGTGAGGTTACAGGGAACCAGACAGAGGGCCTTCTCGGTAGTGGCACCCGCCCTGTGGAACGCCCTTCCAGCGGATGTCAAGGAAATAAGCAGCTATCCTATTTTTAAAAGACATCTGAAGGCAGCCCTGTTTAGGGAAGTTTTTAATATTTAATGCTGTATTGTTTTAATATTTGACTGGAAGCCGCCCAGAGTGGCTGGGGAAACTCGGCCAGATGGGCGGGGTAAAAATAATAAAATCATTATTATTATTATTAACCAGAAGCCGCGCCTCGGTTGTCGAACATTTCAGAAGCTGAGCGGGCTTCCAGAACAGATTACGTTCGACAACCGAGGTTTGACTGTACTCTTAAATATTTCCTTCCAAGTTACCAGGCAAAGTGCTTGGAATGTGGAATAGCCTATTTTTTTATTTCATTCGTCTAGGCCACTAACCTATGACAACATGGATATGTGCTTGAAGGGAGACTAGTCTGTGGCATGGCAGGTAACTTGCGAGTACCTGACTATTGGCCACTTGCGACCAAGTGAGGATGCCTGGGCTAGCACCTGACATCTCCACCATCTGGAGATGAAACTAATACCACATCCTGTAGCATTCCATCCATTCTATTTTATCGGCACAATCAGAATTAATTTCAGGAACCAAAATGCTTTTTCTGAACAGCCTGAGCAGGAGCAGTGAACAATGTTATAGCTCATTGTTGTCGCTTGTCTTCACTTGCCCCGTCCCACTGCCCTGCACACAGTTGTGAAGAATATTCCTACGTTATGAACGGTCTGTGTCACCATTAAGAAAGAGAGGTAGGAATAAGCCAGTATATATGTGGACTCTCCCTGGATCTTAACCTAGCTCAAAGTTGTCCTCTGAACTAGCCTTATGTTTAACTGAGAATCAATCGCAGTCAGTCAATCATTTGAAAAATAAGACTTTAGAGCCGTCTTGCCCCAAAATGGCAACTAGATATTCCGTTTTGGCGACTGCAACCTTGGTTTAAGGAGCCTTTTGGCCCCTAGCTTATATATCTGAGTTTCTAACACTACAGGTCACATAAAGAAATAAAGAGCCCGTCACTTTAGAAAGCCATTTAGAGGTTTCAAATCACAAGCTGGCGACTTTCCTAATCTAAACAGTAACTTGTAAACATGTGGTACGATTCACAACTTGGATAACTAGGCGGTCCTAATCCCACTGAAATCAAATGGTCAACCCATCACACCCATCAACAGTGTGATGCAACAGCCAAAAAGCTAATGCTATTCTAGGCTGCATCAACAGAAGTCATAGTACCACTCTATTCTGCCTTGGGTCAGGCAACATCTGGAATACTGTGTCCATTTATGGGCACCACGATTTAAGAAGGGTGTGTGCAGAGGAGCGCAACCAAGCTGATCAACGGTCTGGCAACCAAGCCTTATGAGGAGCGCTTGAAGGAACTGGGTATGTTTAGCCTGGAAAAGAGGAGACTTAGAGGAGACAGGATAGCCATCTTCAAATATCTCAAGGGCTGTCACGTGGAGGAGGGAGCAAGCTTGTTTTCTCCTGCTCTGGAGGTCAGGACTCGAACTCGTGGCCTCAAGTTACAAGGAAGGAGATTCCTGACTAAACATCAGGAAGAACTTTCTGATAGCAAGAGCTGTTTGGAATGGTCTCCCTTGGGAAGTGGTGGACTCTCCTTCCTTGGGGGTTTTTAAGCAGAGGTTGGATGGCCACCTGTCATGGATGCTTTAGCTGAGATACCTGCCTTGCGGGGGGTTGGGCTAGATGACTACGATTCCACTGAGGTTTTTAAGCAGAGGTTGGATGGCCACCTGTCATGGATACTTTAGCATCTGAAAACAGCCATGTTTAGGGAAGTTTTCAATGACGGATGCTTTAATGCAGGCCTAGGCAACCTTGGCTCTCCAGATGTTTTGGGACTACAACTCCCATCATCCCTGACCACTGGCCCTGTTAGCTAGGGATCATGGGAGTTGTAGTTCCAAAACATCTGGAGAGCCAAGGTTGCCTATGCCTGCTTTAATGTATTTTTAATCTTTTGTTGGAAGCCACCCAGACTGGCTGGGGAAACCCATAAGTTATAATAAATTATTATTATTATTATTATTATTATTATTATTATTATTATTATTATTGATATCCCTGCCTAGCAGGGGGTTGGACTAGATGACCCCTTAGGTGTCTACGATTCCTTGGAGATTTTAAAGCAGAGATTGGATGGCCACCTGTCCTGGATGCTTGAGCTGAGATTGCTGCCTGGCAGGGGGTTGGGCTAGATGACCCTCAGGGGTCCCTTCCAACCCACCCCGCCATGCCTCCAAACGGAGCCAGCAACCGAGAGATCCTCATTTCAGAGGATATGGGGACGGCGAAGGCCGAGCGAAACACCCCTCAGGGCTCCTTCCTTCCTTCCAAGACTGACCTGTCGGGCGCCCAGAGCCGCGCCGTCCGGTCCCGGGACACGGAGACGAAGGAGCCGGCGGGGAAGGGAGAGCAGCTGAGGCCCCGCACGTCCAGCTCGTGGCCCACCAAGGAGCAGCGGAGCCGGTAGGTGCCCCCCGCGGCGGCCATCGCGAACAGCCCTCGAGCCCCCTGACACAACAGCAGCAGCAGCAGCAGCGCCGGCGCCCGCCTCCTCCACCGCTTCCTCTCGCCCGCCCTCCGCCGGAAGTGCCGTCACCCCGCAGGGCGCCGGAAGAGGCGCGACGCCCAGAAGGCACCGCGGAAGGGGGGGGTGGAAGGAAAGGACTACATTTCCCAGAATGCAAATGGAGGCTCCGGGAGCCCTATAGAGGAGAACATGGACGGGAGGAGAGAAGAGACTACATTTCCCATGATGCAAATGGAGGTTCCGGTACCAGCCAGGGTGGCGCTGCGGGTGACGCCCAGGTTGCAGGTTCGATCCCCGGCGTAGGTCACGAAGTTTTTTTTTTTTAACCATTTCGAGCCCATGCTTTGCATTTAGTACCAAAAAAAAAAGAGCACCAGATTAAATTTATGTATTTGTTTGTTTGTTTGTTTGTTTCCTGTATTTTGCCATACTAACCCTACCCAACTCTTTACACTTCTATGATTCCAAGTCCCATGGGAAAAAATGGACGGGCACGCACGCGCACAAGACTCGTTCCTCTTCGCATGCGCCAAAGTGGCGAGGGGGGGTGAGGAGAAAGCTGCGCGTAAATCTCGCGATGGAATACGGGAGCGTGAGGGAAGAAGAAGAAGAAGCCGCGCTCGGCTTGGTGCCAGAGCGACTGCGCGGAAGGAGCGGCGCCGGGGGTTGGCTGGTTGGCTGGCGCGGTTGCTAGGTTACGGCTTGCCCTCGCGTGCGCGGAGAGGAGTTCGTGGAGGGGAGGAAACCGTTAAATTAACGGGTCTCGTTTGCCCACTGCGCGTGCGCGCGGGGGAAAAGTCAGGTAAGAGGAGCCGCGCAGGCTGGAGCGCGGATGCTGGAGTACCGACCCTCACGACCCCCGTACGTGACATGCCTCAGCCCCTTCCCCTCCCACGATGGGCCCAAGTCCTCCCATTACTCAGAAGGAGGCGGGGAAATAGTGCGTGGAATTTAAGGCTGAGGGTGGTGGGCGTCACGTGTGAACGCTGTCCTGCGCGACACGCGTCGTCGCAAAGTGGAAAAAGCACAAGCGCCCTGTAACTCAGCCCTCCTCCAGGGAGTTCTTCTTTTGGGGGGGCTTAACGTTTGGTAAGGTTTCTGGGGAGTAAGGGGTCGAGCTGCCCTTAGTATGTTGTCGGCCCATTTCTGGATTAATAAAAAAATAAAACACAAAATCAGGTTTGGTTTACAGTCTCTTCATGCCTATATTAGAGATACCCACATGTGTTCCTGTCTGTCGAAATAGTGCCTAGGCGGGGGGGGGGGGCAGCTGCCCCTCATCAATAAAAATCAATAAAAATACTTAACTGAGGTTCTGCCCCCTTCCCCAAAAAAGTCTTTCCCCCCCTAACAAAAATCCTGGCTATACCCATGAAACAGTGACTTGTATCTTTTCATCAATTGTGAGTGTTTTGTTTAAGATACTGTGTTCTGTGGTTTCACCCCCTATTGTAATTTCATATATGTAATCACAGAACTGCAGAGTTGGAAGGGGTCATGGCGGTCATCCAGTCCAACCCCTTGCAGGGCTGGAATATTTGGTCCAACTTGAGGCTTGAACTCATGACCCTGAGATTAAGAGTTTCAAGCTCTACCAACTGAGCTATCCCAGACCCATGTCTTTTATTTTCTTAATCTCAACCACATAGGTCAAAGTTCTTTAGACTTTGCTCCATCATGAAATGGAAGGCAGCATACCTAAGATTCATAAAGGATCTCTCACTCAAATATCGACTAGACCATAACACCCGTAGTTTTAGCAGGCTTGGTTCATAAGCTTTCATACCATGCCCAGGGACTGCAGACAGAGAAATTGTATTTTGATCTGGCTACTGGGCAGGGCTGGCTCCTAAATAATGATGGTGGTGCATATGCATTTTGTTTTATTTTTAGTCCTACCTCCTACTGAACACCTAATTCTAAACACGCATTTGATTCCCTACTCACTATGTTAAAGATAGCTGTCCTTCTGGGCATATGGCATTATGATTCCAATTAAAAAGCTAAAGAAAATTATTACTTGTTTTATGTAAAATAATTTTCTTTATCAATGTCTTAAAAGTTCTCTTTTAATACAGAATACACATTTAGAGGATTCTAGTATGTAACGTATGTTTGTTTCTAAAGAGAAATTTGAAGAAAAGAGAAAAAATGGCAAGTAATCACAAGCCTCCTACAGCCCGCCCGTCTTCAAGAACAGGACTAGGCCTGGGAGCCAGACCGCCCTCATCCTCACTACGGCCTCCATCCGCAGCTCTACTTGGAGGAGGAGTAAGTTAAAATTAATCTTTTTTAAAACCTACTCTGTTTGACAAGTGATACAGTTTCATTAAAGAGTTTATCTTCATTTTCTGATTCCTAAGCTAGTGCCTTTTCTCTCCAGTGCAGATTACTTTATTATTGTTTACATCATAATATACACACCTTGTGTATATTGTTTAACATAAGGGATTGTGTAACACGAAGGGATAGGTGTCTGCTCCAAGGATCTTATCATCTAAAAAGCTAAAAACCAGTCTATTCTCCCAGGTTTTGGGCATTTTCTTTTCCTATTTATCTCCTCTGCTTTTTGTGTCTCACACTCCCTTTCCTTTTCCTTTTAGTTTATAAGCTTGTAGGCGGGGCTTCTGTGTTTGGGTGCTCGACTTGCTTATTGATAGTTTTATCTTCTTATTAATTGCTACAACAATGGCTTGGATCCTAACATGTGTGTGATAGAATCCTTATGGTTAGTGGTAGCAGAATTGCAGAGGAGCAGAAAGGTTACTCTTTCTCTATCCTCAACTTCTTTGCTTCAAATTGCAGCACCAGCCACTTTATCCCTTTTCAGGGTTTCAAAATCACCTTCCTGAGCTGCTTTTATTTTACAAAAAGTTTGTAGGGTCCTGTTAGGTATATGGGAGTCTTTAGGGTGAAGCTGTTAAAGTAGGACCTTTGAGTCCAGGGTTCAAATCCTCAGTCAGCTATGAAACTTCACTGGCTGACCTTGGGCCACTTATGCACTCTCACTCTAACCTACCTCACAGGGTTATTGTGAGGATAAAATGGGAAGGAGGACTGTCACCACCTCGAGCTCCTAGGAGGAAAGGTGGAATATAAATGTAACCAAAAATGTGTGTGCCATGACATTTGGTTTCATTTAAACCTCAAGACCTCGGCCTGCTTATTGATAAGTAGATAGACTAGTTTTCTGTTCCTCGGAATGGCTGCATTCATTATATTTTCTACCGATTCTGTTTTGGGTGTTAGATCCCTCCAGGAACATCAAGACCTGGTACACGTGGTGGATCCGTAGGCACTGGTGTGGTTTTGTCCTCCCAGATTAAGGTTGCAGACCGTCCAGTGACACAACAAGGGCTGAGTGGAATGAAAACTGGAATGAAAGGTATTTTAAGATATGAAGGCATACAAACATTGAATAAGTTAGTCTTGTTCCTGTGATTATAAGGGGAAACAGAGCAATACACTTTACAGTGGTTTTTGGCCTCATAGAGACATGAAATGTGTCGGAACTTAGGACAAGGCAAAGGAATATTTTTAAATCAAAGCTCCATCCTGACGTAAGGGCAGAACTGAGCCGGATCTGTGAAATCTCAGGTAGAACTTGGAAAGATGGTATAGCACCAAAAGCCTTGAACCTAGACAGGTCCTATACTGTTCAGAGCATATGACATTACATCATGGGTCATTTAAGAGAATATGTACATTACGTTATTTACAGTTATTTATTTATTTAAGCCTTTCTCTGATTTTATCACCTTGCATGAAAACAACCACCGGATTCTTTATTAATACAATTGTTTCTCATTGTACTGTGGTGTCAGGTAACAATTTGACACTTGTTATTTGTTAGGTCCACAGAGACAAATTATGGATAAATCCTATTACCTGGGAGTGCTCAGGTATGTGAAAGTTATTTGTCACCCGTGTTTGTGCTGTTTTTATATGATTGTGTCAAGAGCTACTGTCTTATTGGCAGTAATTAATTGGCTGTCTCATTGATCTTGCCTAGCTTGCAGTGCTTGGCAGGGATGAGAGAGGTTTCTTAGCTCATGCCTCCCTAGCAGTAGCTCCTTTCATAGTCCAGCTGGCCCATTTTTCCTGCACTCAGCACAGGTATAGAGGATTGGCCTATGTTTTGTTTCATGCTTGTCTTATCCCACTGCCTTCCCTACTGTTTGTACCAAATACAGGCCTTTCCTTCCATTTCTTTCCTGTTTGCTGGAGTAGATACTTGTGACCAGTGTCCAACTGGCTTCCTTTGCTTTACTGGGAACCTCACTGCTTCCAGTCACCCAGCTGTGCTCCACACAATCTGACTCCGAATCAGCATAGGGTTGAAAATACTTTTTGAACTTGAGGCGAAAAGGATTTGTGTAGAACTTTCTACCTTCAGAAGTGCTCACCAAAGGAAAGGCCAGGTCACTTAGCAGATTAATACAGTTGTACCTTGGGTCCTGAACACCCTGGAACTTGGACGTTTTTGGCTCCTGAACGCCGCAACCCCAGAAGTGATTGTTCCGATTTGGGAACGTTCTTTTGGAACCCGGGCTTCCGTGCAGGAGCTTCCTGCAGCCAATCAGAAGCCGCGATTTGGTTTTTGAACGTTTTGGAAGTCAAACGGAACGGATTCCGTTCAACTTCCAAGGTACGGCTGTACTTAATTGACAAGTTGTCAATAGCAGGTCAAGTGTAAACACAGATTCTAAAATATTAGGGTTGGCTTCAGCTAATGAGTCCGTCAGCAAACGCCCACCCAAGGACTTCAACTTGTGCATTGGGGTTCCCCCCTCCTCCCTTGCGCCTCCCACAAAAAATAGATCTATTGTAGAAAACAACCATACCAAATCACTATGTAGCTACTTTTAAAATAGAATTCAGCACCTGAAGGCTCCTAAGTAAACTCCACCTTCATGAGTTGTGCTGCCTTGCAACTCATTTGCCCACCTAAAGGATAAAGTAGCATATGTAGTACACAGAACTTGCACCGGTCATCTTTAGGGTAGTCCTCTTGCCCCCTCACTCTCATCCCAGAGTGGCCTTCCAGAAAAAAAACTAGATACTGACCAGGGTTTGAGCTTAATGTGGGCCTTTAGAAATGTATAGTATAAATTTAACTAGGCTGCATGTGGCTGTAGAGATTAAACCAGATACCCTTTTTTATTAATAATTTTTGATTGGACTGAAGAAACAAAAACATAAATTGAAGAAAAAAGAACAAATACAGTCATGCAATGCAAAGAAAATAATAATAAATCAAGACGTGTTCTCTGTGTACAACTGATGTGGCGGGGTGGGGTGATGTCTGGTGGTATAACCAACTCATTCAAGCAAATAGATCTGTGTAATGAGTCCAGATATCAGGGAATTTCTCATCTTTCCTGTGTTTATGGAAGGTCATCTTATATGCTGCCAACTGAGTCATGTTTTCTGCCCACTGTAGGATTAGGGGAGTAGGCTTCTTCCAATACTGATGAACTAGACATTTAGCCACCATGGGTGCCCTTAGAAGCCAGTTAAATTGTTCCTCTGTCAGGTTCTGGGTACATAATTCAATAAAACACTGACACCTTCAAATCTGAAGAGGTGTTCAAAACCATTTTATGTGGCAGATGACCTCTGACCAAAAGACTGTGGCTTTAGAACATGACTAAACTATACTTAACATAATAACAAATTTTTCCTACAGGAGCAAAATAAATGAACTCACTACAGAAATTAACAAGCTTCAGAAAGAAATCGACATGTATAATCAGGAGAATTCTGTCTACCTATCATATGAAAAAAGGTAAGATAGATTGCACTTATTGTCATAGAATTGTAGAGTTGGAAGGGACCCTTTAAAAACGTTTGTGTTAATTAAAGTCAGTGGAATCATGTACACAAGTAAATTTGGATTGGAAACAACAAGCTTGCAACTTACGTAGGGTTTACGTTCCAAGGATCGTGGGTGCCTAAAGTCAAAATTGCACATACAGTGGTACCTCGTTTTGAGTCCGCCTCATCGAGCGTCCATTTTGTCGAACGTTTGCAACAAACTTGGAAGTACCGGAACGGGTTACTTCCGGGTTTGCCGCTCGCTCATGCACAGAAGTGCTAAATTGTGCATGCGCAGAAGCACAAACTGCTCCACGTGCGTGCGCAGAGCAGCGCTTTGTTGTGCGTCCTTTTGGTCTAGCATCCGGTGCTCCGGAACAGATCCTCGTCACAAAGCAAGGTACGACTGTAGTCAAAACACATTGGGTTCAATGGCAGGTGGGATTGCCAAAGTCTTTTTTCCTGGATGTCCGCACCCTTAAATTTATTTATTTATTTATTTATTTATTTATTTATTTATTTGCCCAGCACGTAAAGCTGCATGCATACAAGTTAAATACATGTAAGTTGCAGGCTTACTGTATGTTAAAACTTGAGACTTGCTTTGATTACATTTTATCACATTAGCTATGTTGTATAGTAACTATTCTTTTCCTGTTCTCTTAGGGCAGAGTCTTTAGCTAGTGAGATCAAAGAGTTTCAAGGAGAACTAGCTGATTACAATATGGTATGTTATTGTTTATATTGGTTTTATACACACACACACTGAAAATACTGAATCTAATTTTGAATTGCAATTACATAGATAATTACCTATAGATAATTCAGTGGGAATAAAACTTGCAATTAATTGGGTTTCTGTGTTGTTTTAGCTGGTGGATAAACTTAATACCAATACCGATATGGAGGAAGTAATGAATGACTATAACCTGGTGAGTATTAACATTGTTTTATCACAGTATTAGTTTTGCTTGAATTGGTTATTGTTCGACTTGGACTGCTGCTAACCAGTGATGTCCAATAGCTTCTGGAAAATGCTTGTAAAAAATTGTGATTGGTTCTCAAGATGAGTGTAACTGCATATACTGTTGGCCAAAACAGATGTGTAGAATGACATTTTCAAAGTAGCATCTTAGTTAATAGAAGGAAATGTAAAAAGCCACAACTCTTCCAAACATTGAATAGAAAGGCCTACAGTTAAATGGTAGTTCAAACGGAGCATAAGTGAAGTTGTTTTTTTTTACCAGTGAAATGAGTAGTTGATACTAGCACATGGAAATTTTACTGATCAGCTGTTTGGGAGGGGAGCAAGAGCTGGCTTTAAACTGCCATCCCCACCCTCCAAGAACCCCTTTCGGCAAATCATCTTATCAGCAGGGGTGTAGGAAGCCTCCTCGGTACCCGGGGCGGCGAGCCGAGGAGGCACCCCCTGGGGGGGGGGCGTCGTGACGTCACATCGTGACGTCATGACGCACCGTCACTGCAGCTCCGCCCCTGCAGCGGGAGGGGGAGCGCGCTCTTTTTAGAAGTGCTTCCCCCTCCCCCCGCTGCCGGGTGCAGCCACCTGCGAGGCGGCGGAGGGGTGTCACCCCATCGCTGCTCGCCTCTCCCGCCGCCTGCAGGGGCGAGGGGAGAGCCGAGGCGAGCAGCGATGGGGTGACACCCCTCCGCCGCCGCCTCCTCGCTGCCTGCACCCCTTCGGCAGAGCGCAAGTCGGGGCAGGGAGGGGGCGGGCCAGCGAGGAGGGGTGTCAGCCCTCCACGCTGGCCCGCCCCGCCCCTCTCCATGCCCCGGCTCCGCAAGCCAGCCAGCGGCGGGAAAAGCCGCTGGAAGGGGGGGGCTATTTTCGGCGTTGCCGGGGTGAAGCCGCAGGGGCGGCCAGCGAGGGGGGGTGACACCGCTCCTCGCTGGCCGCCCCTGCGGCTCCACCCCGGCATTGCCGAAATTAGCCTTAAAAAAATTTTTTTTTGAAAAAGAAATTTTTTTTTTTTTTTTTAAAGCACCCAATTTGTCACCCTCCCCAGGGTGGCACCCGGGGCGGACCGCCCCCCTCGCCCCCCCTTGCTACGCCCCTGCTTATCAGTGAAATGCTTGCAATTTATTTGAAATTATTTGTGCTTGCAACTTCGTCTGTTGCAGTCAGCGTCTGTAACTTCAAATTTGCCTGTGGCATCCCTTGCTGTCATTACACATTACACCTGGCAAGGATCTTGTTATTTTCCCGGGTTGTTTCATCCTCTGAAAATTGCTGTTGTGGTGCTCGGTGTTTTTAATTCTGCTGACTGCTTTTAAAGTGCTCTTTTACTTTGTAATGTTTTAATGTTACTGTTTTAAAGTTTTATTTTTTTGTTGGCTGCCCTGAGAACCTGTTAAAAGGTGGGATAGAAATAAAATAAATAAAAATAAGTAAATTAATATTTGTGGAGATCTGTTACTTCATTCAGCTATGCCAGGTGTGGGGAACCTTTAGCCTGCCATATGTTGCTGAACTACAACTCCTATCATATCTCTGTACTGACAGTGCTTGCTGAGGCTAATGGGAGTTTGTAGTTCAGCAACATCTGCAGCACCAAAGCTGCCCCTGAGCTATATAAACCTTTTTACCTATAGACACAGTCCAGCCATTATGCATGTAAATTAGTACAGACACATTTGAAACTGCCCTTAATTCTGATTTATGTTCCATTTCTCAAACATATTTTTAGGATCATGTTGTATTTCTTAAAAATCATTCTAAGACTGATCTATGGTGTATAAGCTATAGTAGCCAATTCAGTTGAATTAAAGATGTTGGCTCTAGAAACGGGAAATTTATTTGCTGTAGATATAGCAGAGCTATTCTCATGTTGTTGGTGGCTGTGTCTTTTTAATAGCTGAAGGCTCAAAATGACCGTGAAGCTCAGGGCATAGACATCATTTTTACAGAAAGACAAGCGTAAGTATATGAATTTTTAAAAACAAAACTGAAAAATAAACAAATGCATAGAAATGTTCTGTATTGTGTTATAATGCCGTTCATAGACCCCTGACACTTGTCTGGTTGTACTCAAGCAGTAGCAGGTGTGTGCTGACCTTTCACTCTTTAGATTTTTATTATTTATTGAATTTATATACCGCCCTATACCTGGAGGTCTCAAGTCGGTTCACAGAAAAGATCAACATAAAAACCACAATATATATAATCAAAATAAAAGCAACAACCCAATAACATTCCCCCCTCCCCAAAAAAGAGTCACGTTTTAAAAGGTCATAGGATGTCAATCAGATCAACCAAAGGCCTGGTTAAAATGGAACATTTTTGCCTGGCACCTAAAGGTGTATAATGAAGGCACCAGGCGAACTTTCCTGGGGAGAGCATTCCACAGACGGGGAGTCACTGCAGAGAAGGCCCCGTTCTCGTGTTGCCACCCTCCGGACCTCTCGAGGAGGAGGCACATGAAGGAGGGCCTCAGATGATGATCTCAGGGACCGGGTAGGTTCCTATGGAAAGAAGATGTTTTCTTCTATTTCCAGTTGTAGTTACAGCAACAAATGCCATGTAAGTTGAGAAAAAAGTCTTATTTCAGTATCCATCAGATTAATGATATTTTACCTTGATCCTAAGATGACTTTAAGGCAAATTATCTACCGTGCTTTGCAGAGTAGTTGGGCTGCATCCACAGCCCTGCTCAGGCTCATGGTGCCCACAATGGGTAGTCACGGTGGGTGGGGCGGTTGGACCCGATGCTGTTGTGCGACAACAGTGAAAGCAGCGTGAGATCTAGCAGATACCTGGCTGACTCGGCACTGTCCTCCCACCACCCTCAGAACATGCTGTTTCAAAACATTCCACTGTCGCCTACCCCATAAATAAATTACAACTGTCAGTCACAAACACAGGGCAACTGATCCATGATTTTATAACATCCAATACATGAGGAAGTGATAACGCCCTTTTTTTTCAGGAATCAGGACATACTCATGGTGAAAGCACAAAGCCAGGCATGCAGTCTTCATAGCACATTTAATTTCAGGGATTTATTTATTTATTAAATTTCTATACCGCGTGGTCCAGGTAGGTTCATATGGGGAAAGATGAACCTTGAGGTATTGTGGTCCTTGAGCTGTTTAATAATAATAATAATTTATACCCCACCTGTCTGGCTGGGTTTCCCCAGCCACTCTGGGCGGCTCCCAACAGAATATTAAAAACTTCCCTAAACAGGGCTGCTTTCAGATGTCTTCTAAAAGTTAAATACAGTAGTTGTTAATTTCTTTGACCTCTGGTGGGATGGTGTTCCACAGAGTGGGTGCCACTACCAAGAAGGCCCTCTGCCTGGTTCCCTAAAGTTTCACTTCTTGCAGTGAAGAAACCAGCAAAAGACCCTCGGAGGAGGACCTCAGTGTCCAGACGATGGGGGTGGAGATGCTCCTTCAGGTATACTGGGCCAAGGCCATTTAGGGCTTTAAAGGTCATCGCCAACACTTTGAATTGTGCTCGGAAACGTGCTGGGAGCCAATGTAGGTCTTTCAGGACTGCTGTTATATGGTCTCTGCAGCCACTCCCTGTCACATGCATGCGCAGAAGTGCCGAATCGTGCAGCGAGCATGCGCAGATTCAGCGCTTCAGGATACGAGCGTTTCATGTTGCAAATGGGCCTCTGGAACGGATCCCGTTCGCAACCAGAGGTACTACTGTAGATGTTAAACAGCATTAAGGGGCAAAATGTACAACAAAACAGTCAGCTTTAAATACAGTCATACCTCTTCTTGTGAATGCTTAATGTTGCATTTTTTCGGGTTAAGAATGCATTTTTCCGGGTTTCGCCTCACGCGCAGAAGCGCTGCTCTGGTTGCGGACCTTTCGGGGTGCAAACGGCACCCCGGAACGGATTATGTCCGCAACCAGAGGTACAACTGTAAATAAAAATTCAATTCACCATCACAAACCCCAAAAGTAGCATATACGATAAAACCTTAAATTTAACACTGAACCCTGAGGAACCCCAAACTGAAAGCTCCACAGGGCCAAAGAACACTCCCCAAACATCACCCTCTGGAAACAACCATCCAGGTAGGACTGGAACCAGCGCAGAGCGGTGCCACCCACCCCTAACCCAGACAGCCACTCCAGAAGGGTACCCGTGGTATCGACCTGCTTTTCTGTTTTTTCGTTCATTTAAAAGTGCAAACAAGCATTTTTATTTATTTTATATTGGTCATAGTTGTGTAGTGCAACAAAAGCGAAACTCAGTTTCGGTTAATTAAAATTATTTTAATTAATTACATATTTCTGGATGTTCAGACACAGAAGATGTTATTTCTTCTTCATTGGTGGTCAGATTCTAAACTCCCAGGGCATGCCTCTTTAATGATTTGTGTAATGACTTCCTTAGTATGCCAGACCTTTGTTTTGCCTGCTTTTAAATATACAGCCGTTCCTTGGAAGTTGAACGGAATTCGTTACAGAAGTCCGTTCGACTTCTGAAACGTTTGGAAACCAAGGCTCGGCTTCCGGTTGGTTTCTGATTGTGCAGGTGCGCCGGAAACAATAGCAGAAGCCGCACCGGACATTCGGCTTCCAAAAAAATGTTTGAAAACTGGAACACTCACTTCCGGTTTTTGATCATTCGGGAGCCGGAACATTCGAGTCCCAAGGCGTTTGGGAGCCGAGGTACGACTGTATAGGGCTATATTTCTCTTTCAGGTACCCAAACAAAATGCCCTGATTTACATACAAAAAAAAACCCCTTATCCTCCAACACCATTTCACCAATGTAGTGGTTTTCTGTAATGATGACAAGATTAAATAATGCATATTTTGATTAATCACAAGCAGCAAGAGTTTGGTTTTTTTAGCCCATTGCTTTATAGAGCTACAGATATGACAGCCCTTTGCACATATTTCAGAATGGGGCAGAGAGATTCAGACTGCAACATTCATAGTAACTCTTCATGTATCAATATATTTGTCTTCAATAAATCCATCTTCTTCTGGAACAAATGAATGAAATTGTTCAAAAACCACAACCGATTCTTCTTCATTGGTACCTGGTGTATGTGGGAATGCGCAGTTATGAGATGTGAAAGTCTCTTCAAACATCTCTGGTTCTTCTTCCTCCAAACGACTATGATTATAGCTAATTAAATAACGGTACCATACTGGGAATTTGATGACCATACCAATCAATAATGAAATGCTGATTACGACAACCAGGACACCAATCAGAAAGGTCCAACTTTTGCCAGGGTGATGAACATCCACACCTTAAAATAAATCAAACATCATTTTAGTACTTTTCAGTATAAATACAATTTACAACTCTTAACCCATTTTTCCTCATAAGGTTACCTTTCAGAAGTTATCAAGTAACTTCCCTCTCTCCATAGGAAAAAAAAAATCCCATCCCCACTGCAACCGCTGGTACGACCCCCTATACTGTTCCTCAGGGTTCCCTAACCTTCCATATCAGCTTTTCAGAGGTAAAAGGAGCTGCAGGGGAAAAAGACTATGCAAAAGTCACTTTGCACTTCAATCCGCTGGAGAATCAAGTTTGTGGTTTTGCAATTCCCACACCTCTGACGCCAACACATCACCTTTAGGACATTTGACTATTAGCCTTTTAAAAGCAGTGTTTTAGTAAAGTTTGGCACTTGTCTGAACATATTTCAGTAGTTGCTCTGTTAAAGAGCCATGAAGGCATCTGTCGTTAACATAATCGTGGGAATTCAACTGGTACAGTTAAATGGACATTATGCTGTGTGCTTGGATCCCAGGTACCTGCCTCATTCCAAGTCTAGTTATGTCTGTTTGTCTGTTACTAGTGACCCCAGATAGGCATATTCATCCAAATCAGTGGAAGAATTCATCAAGGTTAATGAGGCCCTGGGCGAGTATCTTGAATTAGATCAGCTGACGTCTAGCTGCGCCAGAAACAAGTTTAACAAAAGAATTTGAACTTTGTGCTCCCAATGACGCATGACTTTCTGGGTTAATCTGAGGTTTACCAATATGCATAAAAAGCTAGAAAAGGCTATATTGCAATTATATATAGTCATAACTTTCAGCATATTGCATGTTTTAAAAGACAATTCAAAAGCTATTTTGGTAATACATCTAATATTACTATCAATATATATGCTAAATATTTTAATTTATATGAGGATAGGATAGAGACTGGAGTCTATAAACCAAGCCAAGGACTGACTCCTTGTTGAATTTTCCTTAAAATAATGTTTTATATAATGTTATATAAAAATAATGTTCTTCCTTCCACCAGCAGGGTCTCTCTGTTGGATCAAAAGCTATCCATGAACAGAGGGAGCCATCTTTTAGCAGACAGTTAAATTCCGATTCAATACACATTTGCTTTAAATTCTGTATCAATGCACTAAATGATCTTCAGTATTGTTTCTGAAATGCATGGCTTCTATAGCCATATGGGCGCTGCCGGTAAATTAAACTGAAACATACCTAACTTGAGCAATTTTCCACTTGTACCATTAAGCGGAGATAGACTATCATTATTAGGATTAAGAGAAGTGAAAGATATGGTGGTTGCTTCAGTCGTCATCTCTTTTTTCTCACAGTTAGCTATAATTGCTGTCTTGACAGACTGGTTTTTCAGGCTGCTTGGAGACATACACATAGTACCGTTCTCATTTTCTGTAAATATAAACATTTCAAAAAGTTATTGGTCTGCGCTGACCTTAAAAACAACTTCAGATAGTATAGTTTAGAACTTTAAAATTAATCCATGAGACCATCTAGTGTGATAGGGTTGCCAGAGGCAAATATATTATTTCCAACAATTATTCATTCCATGAAAATATTCCTGGGCATAAAATATATGAATCTATTCAGTATTACCTATTACACTCTCAGGCAGGTTTGACTGTGCTATTCATCTGTTTAATAGGAGTCTTAAGACTGGGAGTAAGTTGCATTGAGCCTAGGGCTTGCCGATCAGAAGTTCAGCGGTTCAAATCACCGCAACGGGGTGAGCTCCCGTTGCTCGGTCCCAGCTCCTGCCAACCTAGCAGTTCGAAAGCACGTCAAAGTGCAAGTAGATAAATAGGTATCGCTCCGGCGGGAAGGTAAACAGTGTTTCTGTGCGCTGCTCTGGTTTCGCCAGAAGCGGCTTAGTCATGCTGGCCACATGACCCGGAAGCTGTCTGCGGACAAATGCCAGCTCCCTCAGCCTGTAGAGCGAGATGAGCGCGGAACCCCAGAGTCATCCACAACTGGACCTAACGGTCAGGGGTACATTTACCTTTACCTTTTAAGTTGCATTGAACTCAGTGGGATTAATTCTTAGTAGGTGCATATAGGATTGCACTGCTATTTCTTTCTGAAACCACATTACTTCGCACATTTCTAGTTCATAGGGCAAACGCCTCTCTTTTCCTATACAAAATCTGTTGGACGAATAGGCAATTTTCAGACATGACCTTTTCAAATACCATCTTAATGTATGTGCTCGACATTTAGTTCATATTTTATCTTTTCGGTGTGCTTTTTATTGACAACTCCTTTTAGGATTTTTGGCTCTCGGTCTAAAGGAATTCATATCTCAAAAATAAAAGATGTGAGGGTAGCTAAATTCATAATCAGTGGAGTACACTTAGTCCTCCTGAAATGGAAATCATGTAGATAAAAACATCAATACATTTTTTGATACTTACCCATGGTTACTTTAGTGGTCTTCAGCCAAGTCTGTAAACTAAGGAGGTCACATGAACAATTCCATGGATTTCCAATTAATGTGATTCTGGTTAAATTAAGGGATACTTTTGCATCAAAATATCTCATAAAGTTATTTTTTAGGTTTAAGACGTTCAAGCTCTTTAGCAATAGAAACACACTGGAATCTAATTGCACAATTCTGTTATTCTGTAGGTGCAAAATCTTTAGTTTATTTAAACCAGCAAATGCTGCTTGTTCAACTGTACTGATAGAATTATTGCTGACATCTAGAACTTCTAATTTTGAAAGTTTGTCAAAGGTAAAATTACGGAGAATAGAAATGGAATTGTTGCTTAGGTATAATTCTGTAATATTCATGTACTTTTGAAGATTTGTGGTATCACTTTCATTTAAAGTGATGCTGTTGCAACTGAGATCTAGTATAGAAACATTTTTGTCTAGGCTAGGAGGTACAGAAGTATAGTTTTTTGCTGCTTCCTCGCACCTAACCTGTTAAACAAAGAGAGAGAAAATGTTACAAATACAGATTGGGGAAGATTACCAGGATAAAACAGATAATATGTTCATCAAGCTCTCATATATAGGGTTATGAAAACTTTTCTAAAATATATTGATGTTATTGTTTGTTGTAAAGGAAAATTCTGCCCGGCTAATCTTCAGAAAGAAAACCTGAACAGGTGACATTGCAAAATACAATCCTATAACAACATTGAAAGTGTATCAACAATATAATAATAATAATAATAATAATAATAATAATAATAATAATTTATTATTTATACCCCGCCCATCTGGCCGGGTATAATATAGAAACAAAAAAATAATATAGAAACAAAAGCAGCAGCACAAAACAACTATATAAAGCTACAGCTGTTCAAATTTGTGGTCCTTCATATTAGAATCAGCTATATGATACTAATGTGAAAGAAAATGACCATAAAAAGTAGTTCAGGCTGTAGGAAAACAGGCCTGCTCCTTTTTTTGTTGAAATCTTGGGGCTCAAATATAAAATGTTGGAGTTAAACTCTTTTCTACAGTAGAATATTGAGCTTAGAAATCTGAAATACCTGAATCATTCAGGACTGAATATAAATGCTTTGGCAGAGAGTTGTATAAAAGGGAACTTTTATAAAAGACCATCTATTTCCCCACCTCACTTAATGCAAGCCACATCCCATACCAGCCTACAATGACCAGAACAAAACTCCTGGAATATTTCTTCCTGGTGCTAAGAAGGGAGTACCATGAAATAACTACCGTATTTTGCAGGTGATGAGAATCATAATATGATTGGTTAGGCACTGTATTCTGTGGGTTTTGGATCCTTCACATACTGTACTCTATCATATATTGTTGGCATCTGTCTGTCTCGAAAGACAATGGAGTGAGCCTCCAGGGGTGAAGTCAAATCACTGCGTTAGCAGCACCGAAGTGACCTCCCTGGGGCACAAGCCTGGGCAGTGTGTATGGAAGTCCTGGACTGCTCAGACGACAAGACCTCACTGGTGTGGTCCAAAGGAAATCGGAGCAATACGCTTGTCACCAGCTTGGTGGCAGTTGTTGCTGGAAGGATGTACCATCCAACCGTCGTGGGGACTGCACTCCGGAGGTCCTATCATATATGTGAATGTGATAATTTCTGCTACCCCACCCCAAAAGAGGAGTTAAAATAGCCTTAGCCGCAGTCTTAAGTACGCATAGGAGTAAACCACATTGAACACAATGTGGCTTTCTTCAAAGAATACATGTAAAGCAGGGGTGGCCAACTCCCAAGAGACTGTGATCTACTCACAGAGTTAAAAACTAGCAGTGATCTACCCCCTTTTGGGGGGTTCAGGTCAAAATTGTTGAGCTATTTTTAGGAAGGAGGAAGGCCCATTTTTTTACGGGTTCAGGTCAAAGTTGTAGGGCTTTTTTTTTAGGGGGGAGGAAAGCCCTCTTTCTTTGGGGTGCAGGGCAAAAATGTTGAGCTTTTTTTAGGGGAGCCAAAGTTGTTGAGCTTCTTTGGGGGGAGCCAGTGATCTACCAGTCATCTACTACAAATGTACAGTGATCTACCGGTAGATCACGATCTACCGGTTGGACGTGCCTGATGTAAAGGATCGAGCTGTTAACAGCTTCATAGGAAAAATAGCCAAGTAGTAGTAGCTTGATTTGGTTCTGAAGCTTACCATTTGAGAAGCAGCAACTGGGTGTAAAAAGAGAGCTGCAAGCAATGTCGGGAGCCAAGCAAGCTTCATATTCCGAACCTGTAGGTACACGTTATCGCTTGAATAGCATTGAAGCTCAATTTGATGATGAAAAAGAAGTTCACAAAGAGCATCATAGTTGTGATTGCAAAGCCAAGTGAATCAACAGGATTTGTAGAACTGAGTAAAATATGGAAATGTAAACTATAGTTTGTGCTATGAAATCAGGCCTTTGTCATCTGTCAATGTTCAAGAAATTATTTCACCTAGTGTTCTTTTAAAAAAAAATAATTGATATTAAAATTTACAATTTAATATTCAACACATTTACCATATAAAGAAAGTAGAATAAAACAAAACTCCCCCCACCCCGTGACTTCCCTCAACTTCTCCTTCTGGTTCTTTAACAATTTGCTACTTCTGCTTAAATTTTCTCTTATTTTTCATCTTTCAGCTGCATGCTCTTACATTCTTAGCATTTTTATACCAAACTAGTGAATTTAGCCTGTTAAAAACGGGCGCTAAGCGCTGGCCGCTGCGGCCGCCATAGGCAGCGGGAGCGGCGCGGCGGCGGGAGCCTCCATAGACGGGCGGCGGCGGGCTTCCCCCCGGCAATGGCGGTGCAGTTTCGCCCGGGCGGAAGTGTCTGTGTGTCGTCCCGCCCCCCTCTCCGCCCCCTCCTAAGCGGCATCGCCTATTGCTCTCCTTTGCTGTCTATTGCTGTCCACGCTCCAATCCCTGCGTCCCCGTGTGACATGCGCACAACGCACTTCCGTGACACACGGAAAAGCAGGGACACTTGCTCTTTATTATATAGGATTTTCTTCCAGTAACTTCTTACATTTAATTAATTTCCATATTGTCGTTTCTTAGCCTTTACTCTTGTTTTCTTAATTGTAAGTGTTTTACTCAAACCCTGCTAGTGAGTCCATTTCTTTGCAATATTTCTGTAAATACAGCATGAACGATTCCCAGTCTTTTTTTAAAAGTCTCTGTTGTCTTTGTCTGTTTCACCTAGTGTTCTAATACTTTTTTAAAAAAATGACATAGCTGTGATCTTTTGAGGTGTCCTGTAGAAATACAATAAATATTATCCAAGTACTGGAGTTCTTGCATCAGATGTCTTAATACTACCGCTATAGCTGTTACCAAATATTAAAGAAACTGCAACAGCTATACAGTACTTCAAATACTTAGAATCTTTCTTCCTGCCCATCCTCCTGAGCTCTGAAATGGCGCTACTGATCAAGGCTACACAAGACATGAGCCATATCTATTGCACTGGTGAGAACTGCTTGGCCCTTCCCTGTAGGGAAAAGTTTGCAAATCTCATATGATAGAGAAAAGCACAGCCGGCAATATCTAGAAACATTGGAGCACCCAAACAATATCAGCAACCTCGCAAAACCCACACACAAATAATAATAATAATTTATTATTTTTACCCCGCCCATCTGGCCGAGTTTCCTCAGCCACTCTGGGCGGTTTCCAGTCAAATGTTAAAACAATACAGCATTAAATATTAAAAACTTCCCTAAACAGATGTCTTTTAAAAATAGGATAGCTGCTTATTTCCTTGACATCTGCTGGAAGGGCGTTCCACAGGGCGGGTGCCACTACCGAGAAGGCCCTCTGTCTGGTTCCCTGTAACCTCACTTCTCGCAATGAGGGAACCGCCAGAAGGCCCTCGGCGCTGGATCTCAGTGTCCGGGCTGAACGATGGGGGTGGAGACGCTCCTTCAGGTATACAGGACCGAGGCCGTATACCTTGTAGTGTCTCTTGTGAAAACTTCCTCCTTTTAGTCCACGTATATATTTGTATTAAAATCAAGTAAAATTCTTCAGGGATTCACATTTATTTCTGAAGTGTTCCATTAAAGGCCCTCCGTTATTTAAGAAGAATAAAACAGCTTTCCTGTTTAAACTGAGGGGGAACATTTGAAAAATATTTTCCAAGCTTCCAAAGATGTCCGCTTGCAAAGCCATCGAGTGAATTCATACAGCTTTGAACCAATATACAGTATTTAAACTATAATCTTAATAGTTGGATTGTGAAACAATGTATTTTGTTATACATTTGTTAATAAAACAAACATCTATACGTTTGATAATACTAGCAGATTAGCCAATCTCTTACCTTCTTATTTTTTCTCTGGAACGCCATATACATGGTTGCGTGTATCGTTGTGGATAAAAAAGGAAAAGAACAATGTTAACTTCACTTGGCTTCAACCTTTGTACCCTGTTAGCAAGCAGGTCGTTTAAAATAAGGAACTTCAGCAAAAGATTGACTTGGGTTCATATGTGACTTAATAGACTTGCAGCCAATAAGGAAGTTTTAGAATATGATCAGGTATCATGTTTATGACATGAAGTGAGGGAGAAAGAGCATGTTTACCCACGGTTAGAGTTTCCAATAAAACAGGGTTGTATTGGAAATGGAGAGCCATGGGTAGAAGTTTATTTTTTAGTGGGGTACAGTTACCAAACATCAGCCGTCATGAATATATAAAGTGCATATTAAAAGCGACAGCTAAAAGCCTTTGCAGTTGTTAACACGCTGCTCAGGGTGGAGGTTAGGTATAAGTTACATTCAAAGAATTAAAATCACCATTAACGTTTATATGTCACATGTATCATTCAATCAAAACCAGAGAGAGGAACTACTAAACATTTTGGATCTGGATCAGTTCTGATTCAGCTGTGACTATGGTTGCTCTGATTGCAGTTTATAATAATAATAATAATAATAATAATAATAATAATAATAATAATAATTTTTTATTTGTACCCTGCCCATCTGGCCGGGTCTCGCCAGCCACTCTGGGCGGCTTCCAACAAATATTAAAATACATCAAATATTAAAATACATGCTGTGGCTAGTAGCTGATACAAATAAAGATGCTTCTGATTCATTCACTGGTCATGTCACCATGTTTGGGGGACCAGAGAGTGTACTAGTCTAAAATGCCATATATAAAAAATCAGTGACCTGTTCTTTGCTGTGGTGATGGTTCTGTTCTGGTTTGGGATCAAACAAAATCTTTTAATTGATGATTGAGCTTCCCATCTATTTGTGGGGCAGGGAGCAAAGTAAACATTTGATTCAGATTTAGTTTAACTCTGACACTAGTTTCGGTCAGCCTACAGGCTAAATATGTTCCATCGAAGTTTTTTCCCTTAGGAAAGTACTTCTGCTTTTTCTCCCTGGAGTTTTTCAGCACAGGGGAGTTGAAGTAATTTCCTTGTTTCTGGTACTCATCTGGTAGTAACAGATGAGAAAATGGGCAGTTGGCAGCTGTGGTTAGAAGAAAGGGGAATTGTTTTCTCTCCATGTGGTTTTAGCACCTGTCAGAACCAAAAGCTAGTAGAGCAAGCTGAGTACTTCTGTGTAAATCAGAGATTGGAGTAACCTTTTTAAAAAATGAAACAGATTTACAAAATATTTGCTTTTGTGATGCAGCAAAGAAAATCTCATTCAAGCTGTGGAAGATGACATCCAGCAGGAAAAGCAGGTGGCGGAAAACATAGTCAAAAATATGTCTGAAGAGGATCAAGCTAAATATATGGAGACAAAAGTGGCAAATGAAAAGCTCTTGCAGGTGACTCTTTCATGTCTGAACTACATCTTGATGAGCCCCAGCACAATCGATAAAGAGTTGATAAATGAAAAAGAACTTCTGTAGCTGAAAAGCAACAAACCAACACAGAAGCTGTTCTGCTTTTATGTAGTCCTGTTTCCTAGTCCTGCTGGATCTCTCAGCGGCCTTTGACACCATCGACCATAACATCCTTCTGGACCGTCTAGAGGGGTTGGGAGCTGGGGGCACTGTTATACAGTGGTTCCGCTCCTTCCTCCTGGGCCGTGTTCAGAAAGTGGTGGTGGGGGATGAGTGTTCAGACCCCTGGGCTCTCACTTGTGGGGTGCCTCAGGGTTCCGTCCTCTCCCCCATGCTTTTTAATATCTATATGAAGCCGCTGGGAGAGATCATCAGGGGGTTTGGGCTGGGTGTTCATCAGTATGGAGGAGGGATGGCGGCTAACAGATTGAGGTTGAATCCTGACAAGACAGAAGTACTGTTCTTGGGAGACAGGGTGCGGGCAGGTGTGGGGGACTCCCTGGTCCTGAATGGGGTAACTGTGCCCCTGAAGGACCAGGTGCGCAGCCTGGGAGTCATTTTGGACTCACAGCTGTCCATGGAGGCGCAGGTTAACTCTGTGTCCAGGGCGGCTGTCTACCAGCTTCATCTGGTGCGCAGGCTTAGACCCTACCTGCCCGCGGACTGTCTCGTCAGAGTGGTGCATGCTCTGGTTATCTCCCGCTTGGACTACTGCAATGCGCTCTACGTGGGGCTACCTTTGAAGGTGACCCGGAAACTGCAATTAATCCAGAATGCGGCAGCTAGACTGGTGACTGGGAGTGGCCGCTGGGACCACATAACACCGGTCCTGAGAGATCTACATTGGCTCCCAGTACGTTTCCGAGCACAATTCAAAGTGTTGGTGCTGACCTTTCAAGCCCTAAACGGCCTCGGTCCTGTATACCTGAAGGAGCGTCTCCACCCCCACCGTTCAGCCCGGACACTGAGATCCAGCGCCGAGGGCCTTCTGGCGGTTCCCTCACTGCGAGAAGCGAAGCTACAGGGAACCAGGCAGAGGGCCTTCTCGGTGGTGGCACCCGCCCTGTGGAACGCCCTCCCATCAGAGGTTAAAGCAATAAACAACCACATGACCTTTAGAAAACACCTGAAGGCAGCCCTGTTCAGGGAGGTTTTTAATCTGTGATATTTTAATGTATCTTTATATTTGTTGGAAGCCGCCCAGAGTGGCTGGGGAGACCCGGCCAGATGGGCGGGGTACAAATAATGAATTATTATTATTATTATTATTATTATTATTATTATATGTAGGATAGCATGATCTTGACTAAGCTGTCAACTCCCCATATTTTTTGGAGGGGTCCATTTTCTAGGCACGTAGCCTCTGGTAGCTTTCATTAACCAAACACGCCTGTCCTGCTTTCCAAACACAGTTCATTCCTAGGAAATTGTTCGTTAGGCGAGCGTTTGCTTAACGAGCTGGTGATTTCCAGTATTTCCTATATGAACAAAATAAAAAAATTCCTTCCAGTAGCACCTTAGAGACCAACTAAGTTTGTTCTTGGTATGAGCTTTCGTGTGCATGCACACTTCTTCAGATACACTGAAACAGAATTCACCAGACCCTTATATATAGTGAGAGGGTAGGGAGGGGTATTACTCAGAGGGGTGGTGGAAATGGGTGATAGGCTGATAGCTGTTGACGACTGTTAACGACTGCAATTATACGAACTGCTCCTATACGACTGCTCCTATACGAACATTTCTGTTCCATGATTTGTCCTTTCTCTCTCCCTCCCTCTTCCACTGCCTCCCACAGTTTGACCAAACTGGCAGTGGAAGACAGGAGTGCCTGGTGTGCTCTGGTCCATGGGGTCACGAAGAGTCGGACACGACTAAACAACAACTCTCCCTCCCTCCTTGGTTTCTGCCTGAAACAACTGCAGTCAATCAGCCAAACAAAAGAAAAACCGAATTGTCTGATCCTTCCTGCTCCCTCATTTGTCTGATCTTTTCTGCTCCTTGATGTGCCCCATCTCTGTCCCTCGCGCCATGGTTTCTGCCCAAAATGCTGCCACCGCCAAGATAAACACAAGGAACTGGACAAACTCCAGCTGTTTGGATATCTGAACCAGTCTTTCGTTTAGCGAAGGTTGGGTATAACTAATTGTGTTCAGGTAACAGATTTCAGGTAATGAACATTCCCGTAGCAGGACCTGCATACTAATTTATTTTACTCTTGTAGGAATTGTGTGCTTTACAGCAAGAACTGGATGCTGCGAATATAAAAGAACAATCTCTAGATGCTGTATGTATGACATTAAATTCTTCTATTCAATTGCAAAAAGATTGAAATTTGAGAGTCTTTAAAATTTTGTTAATGAGAAAACAAAAGCTGGCATAAGTTATTAGCAAAACAAGATAAATAAAAAGTTCCTTCCAGTAGCACCTTAGAGACCAACTAAGTTTGTTCTTGGTCTCTAAGGTGCTACTGGAAGGAATTTTTTTATTTTTTATTTTGTTTTGACTATGACAGACCAACACGGCTACCTACCTGTAACCTAAGTTATGGGGGGGGGGGTTGTGAGTGTGTGTGTTTTTTGCTGTACTATTAAGAAAATATGGCCAAAATCCCATGAAAGCCTATTTATTTATCTGGACACTGAATATTGTGGGATATGTCAGTCAAATCCAATATTCTAAGAGAGGACTACTGCCTCTATGTGATTCAGTTTGGTCCGTTGGTCGGTTAGGCTGCTGCTGATAGAAGTGTTAAGTAGTAAATGCTCTGATGGAGTCTTTTTAGGACTCACTAATATCTAATATATAGTTCATATCTTTTGTAACCTAAGTATGTACTCAGTGAATCTGACAGTAAACTAGTTTATTTTGTTATCATTCAGATTCATGTGTATTTTTCTTTTAAGAGGGACAAAAATGACTAACAACCAAGAAGGCAGGAAGGTAGAAGACAAAATTATAAAAAGGACTCAAACGAGTCAGCAATCCACTTGCTGCTGTGTAAATTTAACTAAGGAAACGTTTAACCCTGCTATATTATATATAAACGTTTCTACAAATATCAATTAATGCTTGTAATAGAAGCCATGGGCTCAGTGATTGTAGGCTCTTGATTTTTAGTTCTCTACTCAGTTTTATCCAGGATGTATAGTTTTGTTTTTATCAAGTTTTAAAGGGAATTTTATTGAATACTATTGTTTGCATTTATATGGGGTGGGGGGGTTGCAAACAATATTCAGGGATATATATTTCTTTATAAACAAACCATAAATAAATTGTTGCCTGGCAGTTTCCACACATGAGCACTTTTGGTTGATGTACAAAAATTCTTAACAGATCACTTACATGACTTTATTCACACAAATATTTCATCACTTTAGTAATGAAGTTTATCTCTTCAGGAAATAGCACACTCCCAGGTTAAACAGGAGGCTCTGCAACTGTATGAAAAGCTTCATGGCCTTGAGGAACATCGGAATCAAATGATTGCAGAGGACAAAAGTATGGGCTCTCCACAGGAGGAGAGAGAGAGGTTGCTAAAACAGGTATGTAGAGTGCTAAAACAGACAGAAATGAAGAGATTTTGCATACCAAGGGCAGTTGAAAAGTGAAAACTGGGAGGTCAAGTAAACACCTCTGCCCAAACCACCAACTAACGCTAGAAACAGAACTGACGGACGTCCTTTATTATTAAGTGGTCTCCATTTTTAGCATAACCGAGTAATTTTTTTTAAAAAATCTTAATTGCATTTTTTTTAAAATTACAGAGAAAAGAATACCGGTAAATTAAACATTACACCTGAATATACAGAAAGAAAAAGGAAAAATTTTGCAGAGACCAACCGGCTTTGGTTTTCCATTGTTATTTAATGATTATATGTTTCTTCTTTTTTTTTAAAAAAAAAAAAAAAGGTGAAGGAAGACAACCAAGAAATAGCAAGCATGGAGAGACAGTGAGTGCTGTTCCGTATCGTGCTTTTAGACCCTGGTTCTGAATATAAATGCAACTCTATTATCTATTTCTGCAAAGCTGCTCAACTCATATAACCAACTTGTATAGTGCAGCTGCTTATAGGCTATATTAAGAAACAGACCTGGTGTTTTTTGAAGGCCTCGCAAAACACTTCTCGTTACAACGTATTTTGAACTGAGATATGATCTATTTGGGATGACTTGAACTGTTACTAAAGTGCTAAAAGCAAGTAGTATGTAAAGCCAAATTGGGCTGTATTTACTCAAGTTTCCCCCCATATCTACATGTTCATCTTGTGGCAATTTACCTCATTCCAAGGGAATTTTGGCAGAAAGGAGCTTAGGCAAGGTGGAAGATGTCCAGGGTTCATAACATGCAGAAAAACCTCTGCAGGCAGAGAAGAGAAGTAGACCTCATATACTTCTCACCTTCATGTGTTTTCTGTCGCATGTTCATAATGGCTAAAGATGGCTTTAATCAGGCATTGCCAAATCGGCCCTCCAGATGTTTTGGGACTACAGTTCCCATCGTCCCTGACCTGTTAGCTAAGGATGATGGGAGTTGTAGTCCCAAAACATCTGGAGGGCCGAGTTTGGGGGTACCTGGCTTTAATGAACAGTACAACTAAAACAATTGTGCATTCTTCTATTATAGCAAACAGTGAAATCCTATATATGTCTGCCCCATTGATTTCAGTGAGAATTACTCCCAGTAGGTGAATTAGTATAGGCTTGCAATCCAAGTCATTATTATAATGCTGATTAACCAGCAGGTGGACCCATTTGTTAAGTTAAACAAGGCGAGATCGCTCCTTTGGGATAATCAAGTTTCTGTTTAAAGTTAAACACATAAAGTCAGTGGTGGAATGCTAAGAACCTAAGAGATGTTAGGGAAAGAAGCTAAAAGATGTTGGAGTTTTACGTTTGTTAACTCATGCATGCACTTCACTTACCTTGCTATTTCCCTTCCAGAAAATGCCTGCTAAATGCTGTACTTTTCCAGTTTTCATCATTTAGTTTTTGCATGGTTTTAGGCTGACAGACATAAAAGAAAAAATCAACCAACTTAACGAAGGAATACGGCAGCTTGACATGGATTTAGAGGAGCAGCAAGGTAAAATAGACAGGACCCATTAACCTGGTTTTTAAAAACATTATTAAGGAGGGTATTCAACTAAGTTTTACTCAGAACAGGCCGATTGAAATGAATGGACATGAATAAGTTAGATCTGTTATTTTCAATAGGTCTACTCTAAATGAACTTTATTTCATAAAAAATTATATACTGTTTTGATAGTTTTAAAAAGCCCTCAAATCAAAACGAATAAAACAATAAGAATATTAGTCAAAGCAGTTAAAACATTCAGAAAATTTAAACCTGCAATAAACTAAAAAGCACATCAACATTCTAGGTTTCTGGGTAAGCTTGTCTAAACAAAAATGTTTTTAGCAGGCGTTGAAAAGGGTACAGTGAAGGTGTCTGTCTGATATCAATAAGCAGGGAGTTCCAAAATATAGGTGCCATCTTGTTTAGTTTTTCTTCCATGTAGTAGATCTGATTCGGAAGTGAATTTGTGATTTCCCCATTTATTTACGATCTCTGGATTGAGGGTACTGAAGATCCGTGCGCACAAAAATCTGCTGTTGGCAGGAAGGTTTCTTCTTGTTTTGAAGGACCTCGGGGATTGAGAATAGTGAGTGAAGATAACATGATGAAGTCTCTCCTAGTCAGGGCATTGTGTACTCTGTACCAGAATAGGCCAGTTCCTTTACCAAGTCCAGCCCAAATTCTGTGATACAAATCAGATTTGCAAATGAAACAAGTATGCACATATTTGCTTATTTTGCATTGTATTCTTTCCAAGAATGGCTGCTTACCCAGTCTGGGGTGGACGGCAGTTGTGGCCCGTTGCCATCGGCTCCGCAACCTCCGGAGAAGCAGCCACCAGGTTGCCGGCTGTTAGAAAATCCCCGGCCAGCTCCTAGGCACCATGGGAGTTTCCACCTCATCAATGCCATTTGACTTTGGCCAATCCAGCTGAGCTTGTGGGGCAGGGCATGTGGGGAGCAGACTGGACTGTTGCAGTCTTCACTCTGGTCTGCTACCACCCCATATATAAGCAACGGTCCAGACTTCAGCAAGAACAGCAGTATCCTCTTGGCGTAGACGGGGTTAGCGTTTTCACTACAGAATGCAAGGTTTATGGATTATGGTTATTTTTATTATACCCCACCTCTCTGGCTGGGTTTCCCCAGCTACTCTGGCCAGCTTCCAGCAAAATACGAAAACATAATACAAGACCATTTGCAGAATGTGTATGTTTGCTTCTCTGAGTATATATTATTGAGCCCTGATATCACGTATAAGTTCATGAGAAAAAAATATTTGAGATGTAGAGAATTGTTGATTTAGCCTGAATATATCCAAAGGGGCTTATTCCTAGTTCCTGCTAATCACTACTCTGTTAAGGAACTTAAAAAATAGTATTGTTCTTTCTTGATTGCAAACTTGGTACTCCCATCACTGCTTTTTTTGGTCTCTCCGTTTTCAAATAATAGTAACAATTTCATCATTCTGCCTTTATCCTTTTTTTCTTTGCATATTGCTTTTGCATTATTTTCTTGTATCGTTTGGATGACTACAGACGGTAAGAAGTAGATTGCTTTGGTGATAGCTTAGCAAAAACATCATTCTCCGCTTTTACACGAGTCTGTTTTGTTTCTTGTGGCAAGAGTAATAAAACAAAGAAGTAGAACTATTCTCTAGTTTTTTAAAAATGAGTCCAGGAATATATTCATGGTCCTCTGAAAAGTGGGCTAGACTTTTTCAGGGCACTTCTGGTAAGTTTTCCTGTATCATGAAAGGGAGAGTCAGCCAGGAACAGGCTCACAGCTGCAAGGAAGTTCAAGGAAAATCATGGTCCCTGGGGCCAGTTGCATATGCTTATAATTTGTATATGTTAGATATGAAGGAAAGCTGAAGGGATGTCGATACAATACTATTGGAGAGGAAAGAAGATGTTGGAATTCTTGACTCTAAATGTATCTATATTTAGCTTATCCTTTCAAATTTTTTGCTTATGAAACACAGACATCTATTGGAATATTTTTTTATATATTTTAAAGACTGGATTTTCTCTATTCCTTATTGTCAGTGTGGGTAACAACAATCAGAAATGGTAAAGAATATTAAAATGCAAACAAAGTGTACAAGGTACCCCTATCTCAAGCACTGAATATTTGCTTTAAATCAGATTGCCATACATGGATTTTGGTCATCTCCTAAATGAACAAGATTCATTGAAACAGGTCAAAGAACAAAAGGTATAGGAATTGATCGCATGCACTGCTAGTTGAGAGATGCTTGCACAAAGGGTCTTTCCCATACCACCTACTCACCGCAGCCCCTGTGCCTCCCTAAAGCCTCTTGGGATGTGATATGCGAGGTTCTAGTAAAAGGGAGAAATTGGGAAAATCAAGCAGACAGCTTGTGCTGTGAGTTCCGCTGAGTTCAGTAGAGTTTATCTCCAAGTATATGAGAAGATCGCAGTCTTAAATTAGTAACTGTTTAATTTTAAAATGGCATTTTTGTAGGTGAGAAGAATCTGAAATACAAGGAGTTGAAGAAAAGAGAAGAAAGCATGGACAGTAAGTAGTTTCAAATGTCTGTTGAGGTGCACTGTCAAAATGGAGGCATCTCTTAATGCACATTTCATTTGCATTAATAGCTTTTGGTCGCCTGGCATGATCGCTGTTCTTAATTTAGCAACCTTAGCCAAAGACATTTCCCCACATAGTCACTGGCTTTGCCGCAGTGTATAGAGGTAATAATTGATTGCTATTTCAGGCATTCAGATCATCAGTGAAGAAATTCCTCTTGGTTTGTAGGCGGCATTCAATGTTTTTCACAGCACAATTAATTGTGGGAAATTGAAAATAAAATAAAATATGTCCGGGTGTGTCGGAAAATGTTGTATAGACACATGAAAAAGATTGTGAAGATCAAATAACAGCAGTCTTTAAGTTCCATATGCCCTTCTTAAGCTGCTTTGGGTAAGGATGCATCTGTAGATTTTGCTTTTGTCAGGATACTATCCTCAGAGGAGAACTAGATAAGGAAGGTGTTTTGCGCACCTTTACAGTGCTCAGTTGACTTAAAAGCTGCCTTCAGCATGCAGGAACTCTGATGTAGATTGGGAGCTGCCATGCATGCATGCATGAGCCAGAACAGGGGTCGGCAACCTAAGGCCCAAGGGCCACAAACAGCCCATGGGGGTCGTTTAACCAGCCCCCGAGCCACCCCCGAACCGAGCCGCCCGCTCGGTGAGTTCCCACTCACTGCGCTAAACCAGTGCAGCGCGGGGACTCGCTTCCGCAACGCCAGAAATTGCATCTACACAGATGCCGGAAATTGCGTCTGTGCAGACGCTGGAAATCACGGTCACGCACGCAATCCAGCCTACGGAGGGATCGCTGCTGGAGTGAGGTAAACCTTGCCAACCCCTGAGTCAGAGCTTCCCTGATCATCTCTGTCAGGGCAGCTCTTTGGATAAATGTCCATTGCACCCACATAGCCACCTTCCTCACAGTGGAAAGTTTTGCTCCTGCAAGGGTGACATATATGCACCGGAAGTAAACTGTGCATCATGTTAATGGCACAGTCTTAGAGTTCTGCAGGGCTCTAATGGAGCGCTTCTGCGGTGGCACAAGAGAGGGATGGGCAGAGCAGCAGCACTGACCTTGTGGCATTGGGACCACTGCAGTTCCCCCCAGCACTGTTTCAGCTCACTGGAGCCAGGGCAGTGACAAGGTTGCAGGAGGTCCAGGCTGGCAGCATTGATGTCCCACAAGAGTTCCTCTTTGCAAGCGTAAAACGTTTTCTAATGCATGGAAGGGAATTAAGAGGGCAGCTTTTTATGTGGCTCTTCATGTGAGCTTCGACTGTCCTGTCATTGGTTGATCACCACATAGATATTAAAAGGTGAATAAAAGGCTGCAAAAACCAGATCACTATATATATATATATTGCTTTTAATTTCAGAATCCTTATAGCTATACGGAACATTTCAGGACTTTTCTGCTTTTCCTTTTATAAGCAGCAGCCTCCCTTATCTTGTTTTTCAATCTTTAGACTTTCTTGAATCTTTTGAAGAGGCAAAGAACCAGGAACTAGAACGGAAAACACAGATAGAGGCCAGTATTGTGGGAATTTTAGAGCATTCTAGCAGGGTGAGTGGCTTTGGCTCCAATCATAAGCTTGGAAGTAAGTTCCGTTGACTCTGCTGTGATTTTCATTTTACTTTTATTGATTTTTTTATGTAAACAAATCCAAATGAAAGCAAACTAGAACCAAACGAAATAACAAATAAACAACTTATTTTTGGCATTTCACTGGGAACACTTACCCAAAAAGTACATCATGTCAATCCAAGAGCATTAAATCACTTACTATTTACCATCTTTGCAATGATACCAAAGGAAAAGGATAATCTTCCTTACAGGTAAGCCTATTTTCAAAGGAAAAGAGGATCAACGAGTAAAGAATTCTGGGTTGGTGTGTGAAGTCTGATGCTGTTTTTCTTTTTATTTGTGTAGAATTCACTAGGAATTTACTGCTACGTAAATGTGGCTAGGATAACACTTTTAATCCCTTTTTCATAAGTATACACATTTATTCCTTACTTTAGAATAAAGAGGGGACGCGGGTGGCGCTGTGGGTTAAACCACAGAGCCTAGGGCTTGCCGATCAGAAGGTCGGTGATTCGAATCCCTGCGACAGGGTGAGCTCCCGTTGCTCAGTCCCTGCTCCTGCCAACCTAGCAGTTTGAAAGCACGTCAGAGTGCAAGTAGATAAATAGGTACCGCTCCGGCAAGAAGGTAAACGGCATTTCTGTGGGCTGCTCTGGTTCGCCAGAAGCGGCTTAATCATGTTGGCCACATGACCTGGAAGCTGTACTCCGGCTCCCTCAGCCACTAAAACGAGATGAGCGCCACAACCCCAGAGTCGTTCACGACTGGACCTAATGGTCAGGGGTCCCTTTACCTTTACCTTTAGAATAAAGATGAAGAGATACCAGCCACAATTATTAGTTGTTGTTCAGTCGTTCAGTCGTGTCCAACTCTTCGTGACCCCATGGACCAGAGCACGCCAGGCACGTCTATCCTTCACTGCCTCTTGCAGTTTGGCCAAACTCATGTTGGTAGCTTCGAGAACACTGTCCAACCATCTCATCCTCTGCCGTCCCCTTCTCCTTGTGCCCTCAATCTTTCCCAACATCAGGGTCTTTTCTAGGGAGTCTTCTCTTCTCATGAGGTGGCCAAAGTACTGGAGCCTTAACCTCAGGATCTGTCCTTCTAGTGAGCACTCAGGGCTGATTTCTTTAAGAATGGATAGGTTTGATCTTCTTGCAGTCCATGGGACTCTCAAGAGTCTCCTCCAGCACCATAATTCAAAAGCATCAATTCTTCGGCTATCAGCCTTCTTTATGGTCCAGCTCTCACTTCCAGCTCTCAATTATTAGTACTTTCCAAATAATCAAATTGGTTGGTGATAATTTAATTACCGTAGTTGCTTTTATTCTTCAGAAAGCATATCAAGCTGAAGCTTACAGGGGTTGCTTGACATATAAAAAGTTTACAAGTATGGCATTAACATGGGAGAGAGAGAGAGACTGTAGCATACTACCTCCCTGACCCCTCTTATTCTTGGGGCCTGTGCAGAGATAACACAGACTTCCTGTTAACTGCAGTTAACAAGTGAATAGTCAGCTTTGGAAACGTATGCTCCCTAACTTCATTTCAATCTTTCCTTCTGCCTTATTTCAGAATCTGAAACCCATTTGAAATCATAGTTTTGGATCCTAGTTAAGAGAATCCTTGCTTAACCATAACTTTTGTTTACATTGATACCAGCACGCCACTTAACTTGGTATAGCATTGGGGGGGGGGGGAATCTGCTTCAGGATGAAGAGGGGTTTGGTTCCCAAGGCTGGCTCCTGTTTTGGTTTGTTTTGAATCACAATTTAGGGAGAGCCATTATTGCATCTTTTTCTTCCTGCAAACTCCACCCTCCTTCACAAACAGAACCACCCTTGTTTCTTCTGCCGACACCTCAGTCTCTAATGGCACTAATAAACCTTTTATGGCCACGAGAAGAAGCAAAACATTTCATAGTTTACTTCCATCTCATATGGCAATAAAACTAGGCAGACGTAGTTATTTATGCTCTTTCTAGCTTAAAGTACAAACTGCACCTAGAATCATTCCCTGTTTATATAACCTCATATGTTCTTATTTTGCCTAGTGTATAAAATCCCCCCCCCCAAAAAAAGTCAGACAATTTAAGTTGATAAAACTATTATTTTAACATTATTACACCTTTGGCTATGTTAACTAAGCTTGGTTCTCATTTGGATATGTTCATTGTTTTGTTGCCTATTTTTTTTCCAAGAAAATGTCATTGTAATGGCTTTTATGTGCACCTTTCATGGGTTCAGCTTTTGTCACTCAAGGCTGCTTCATGGAGGAACAAGCATTTTCACCTTTTAAATACTGCATGCTACAGTAAAAACAACTTAATTTACACTGCTGGCTCCTGCTTATAAAACCAGGATCTGATTGTCACATTCACAGTTTGGAGTTGAGTTACCCTTAGGATATAAGCTTTGAAAAGCAAGGTATTCCATAACATTGGGGGGGGGGGAGAGAAACATTTACTGGGAGCAAAGAGTATCCTCACTTGAACTTTCCCAAATTGCACAGGCCTCTCACCTTTTGTTCACCCTTCGCCCTGTTTCCCCAATCGTAGGTATGACAATACAATGGTCTGTAAAACTACAACAATCTCCTTTTTATATATGAACTGCAAACAGCTAAAATGTTTTTTTCCTAAGGGGATTTGCTGTAGCTGACTTCAGTGGTATGGAAAAACTCCAACCATTTTCATCGTTAAGCCACCAGTTGTAGCAGTGCATTTGGTGTATGTCATCTTCCACTACTCTTCTTTAATCACGCAGAATGTCAATCGCATGAAGCAGATATCTTCTGTAACAAACCAAGAGCTGAAAATCATGCAGGAAGATCTCACTTTCAAGTCAAGTGAAATGCAGAAATCACAGAGTACTGCGAAAAACCTGGGAACAGGTATGACAAGCGAAGTGTACATTGTATTTATTTACACATTTCTCTCCCACATTCTAGTGCAAAAAAAAATGGCCTTAATGCAGCTTACAAGAATAAAAACCAATAAAGTAAAATTCACTGCACAAACTAAAACATCCTATGTAATGCCGTAGAAATGCACCTCGGGGCCACAACCTCACTCTTCGTATAAAGATCATTGCACAGAGCCTTCTCCTTCCCTCCCCAAAGGAAACTCCTGTGAGTAAACACATTTGCTGATGGCAGCATTTCCCAGTAACATTTCCCTGGGTCAAAGCACAAAGCAGTTTTGTCTCAGAATTTGCTACTGTGTACACATTTGCTTGCTGAAGTCCGACTTAGTGGCATATCAGAAGGAACTGGACTGCATCCTCTTCCTGTCTCTTCCCAGAGAGAAGGGTTGTTATTTTTTTTCTTTCCTTTTTCCCTTTCCTTTTTTTTCCACTGTAGGATGGCAGTTGGATTGAAGAAAATCCTTTACTTTCTCCAGATTATTTTACAGGGGAAGCCACCCTACAGCTAGTAAGGTCATTGTTCCATCTAGCTCTGTACTGTCTGCTCTAAGTGGCATTGTCTCATCAGGGGTTCAGGAAGGAATTTTTTTGAGCCCTACCTGGAATGCTAGGGACTGAACCCAACACTTGCATTCAATGTATGTGCTTCATCACTGAGCCACAACCCATCACTTCTACAGCTCCTCGTCCTGTAGAAAACAGGTCATGTTTTAAATGCATGCCAGTGCCATTTGAGGCATATGAGTTTGCACAAAGACGTATGAAATTGTCATATACTCTCAGTCTGCCCACCCAATACTGAACGCCGAAAACCCAGCAGTAAGTGTTCCGGTTTTCGAACATTTTTTGGAAGCCGAACATCCGACGTGGCTTCCGCTTGAGTGCAGGAAGCTCTTGTAGCCAATCGGAAGCCATGCCTTGGGTTTCGGAACTTCTGGAATGGATTCCGTTTGGGAACCAAGGTACGACTGTACTCCTATTATGCCAGGATGGGGGGAAAGCTACTAATAGGCCAGTGGAATGACCACTGTGTCCAATCTAAGCTCAACACAGGAAGAGAAGCGGGAAAGGCGCACAAATAGGGAAATGGTCAACAGTCCTGGGAAACTCTTAGCAGAGCCTACCAGTCCCAATGACAGTATCAACATGCATACAAACAGATGGAGGGAGCCAGTGCACTCAAGACAATGAAAGAATGCAGCACATGTCTGCATCGCTATGCATGCGAGACAATGCCACAACACTCCCTCAGCCCCAGTGGCACAGCCAGTAGTGACCGTCCAGTGATGAGGTTGCATGTGTGTTCTCTGTACAGATTCCTGTGTGTCAGTGCACAGCTGCAAATAACAGCACTGGGTATACAGCCATTTGCCCTTAACAGTTCCCGGATCAATATGATTTCTTGAGCTACTTCGCTCATAAGAAAATTCACATCTCCCTCCCTAAAACTGCACGTTGTTTCTTGCATATTGCATCTGCCTTCATTACACTCCAATAAATCTGTTTAAAGCAGTTAGGGAATCAGATACTAGCAAATCTATTTGGGGGTAAGAGACCGCTAATCTACATCTTGTAAACTGCTAGAGCACTCTTTTGAAGAGATAGCATGTATCAAACAACTCAAATACCTTGTGGGGAAAACAATTGAATTAAAAAAAAACCCAGTGAAAATAAAAAAGAACCCTATTCCAATCATATGTTGTTGTTGTTGTTTAGTTGTGTCCGGCTCTTCGTGACCCCATGGACCAGAGCACGCCAGGCAGTATATACCCCTAGTTTCTAAAATCTTACTATCCACTTCAGGTCCTATTTTTAAAACAACATTAAAAAAAAAAAGCCTGTAATCCATTTTCATCATTCCCTGCCGCTCTCAGATTTTAGTTTATCACGAATATATCTGAGCTATACCTAAGAAGTCAACTTCCTGAAGAGCAAGAGATGGCACCCCAGGGAGAAACTAAGTGCAGTTGTAATAGCAACTTAGCACGATAGCCACTATTGCCGGTAACAAGCAGTTCAAATGAAAGGGGACCGTGATTTTTGTTTGTTCAGCTTTTCCTGAATGCTTAGGGCAGGTAACAAAAATCACAATGCCTAATATAAGGCACCAAATGCCCCTAAAGAAATTCCTTGGGCCATTCCCCCCCTTAAATCTGGATTAAGCTCTTATACAAAAATTACTTAAGGAGAACTGCTTGTCACTACTTCTCTATGCAAGTTTTCAATCCAACACATGGTGGTGAGGTTAGAATCATGCTGCTATGCACCTCTCTTTTCCAGCATGCTCACCTGATACCTGCACATTAGGCAGCATAGGTGCGTAGAGGCCTATGCATAAAACCTTACGACATATACACAATTTTTCAAGCCTAGACACACCAGACTACGCCTCTAGGCCCCTTTGCAAACAGCCTTCAGCGTGGAGGAAATAAGAGGCCACCCATAAGGACCCAGTTATTGTTCTGGGAGCATTTGATCAGTCAGGAGTTTTCAGGGTTGCGCAAGTGTGATCTATAACATGAGTGGGAAAACCACTGGGAGCTCCATCTAAGAGCTGAATGTAAGGGTAATAAATATGGCATCCAAACTGCAGGTATTAAGTAGATTCAAAGACAGAGGGGGTCAGCATGACCTCAGTCTGCTAATAGACAATAAAACAATATGCGTGTTGAGCTTGACCATGTTCATTTTAACACATGCTTCAGCTTAAGATACTATTGATGTGCTACCCCCACCCCAAATTATCAACAGAACCATTGAGGGTCCTGTATATTATACCAGTCAAAATGATCCTTAGGAGTATGTCACCTAGAGACTTTACAACACTTTTCGTAGTTTAAAACTAAAGAGGGCAACAGGATCTTTTTGCATAGTTTTATGGACAAATGTAAGCTAAGAACAACAGTGCTAATTTCTCTTTGCCAGTTTTTGTTGCAAATATGTCAACACTAGTCTTAGCGATACCACTACTTCATCACATAATGGATATTTGTATGTAAAACTTAAGGACATACTTAAGAGCTTTCCTGGACTAAGGCCAAGGTGAACAAGGCAAGCAGGAGTCAGTTGTCTCCTTGAATAAGTAAATGTACAATTCACTTCTCGCTGCGCTAGAAAATAATCTCCATTGTATGTCAGTAATGCTTCTTGGCTCTTTCTGTTTCAGACAGCCAACGTCTGCAGATGGACCTCCAGAAAATGGGCCTGCTGGAAGGCAAGATGGTTGGTGAACTGACTTCTCTCAAAGAAAAAATAGAGCAAATGACCAAAGACCTGGAACTTTACAACAATCTGCCAGCTCTGAAAACAGCAGGAGAAGAAAAGAAAAAGGTAGTTAACAGTCAAAACGCATTAACGATATTTGCTTGAGACCCGAGTTATTGAAATATTCCAGCTGCATCTTGTTAAATGTTCTATCTTGGTATCTTTTACATACTCATACACTGAGGCATGGTGGAGCTGCTTCCCAAAGGTGTTAACAGCTTGTGGCTACTCACATGATCCATCCCCCAGTCAGGTAGTTATGGTAGCTGCATACCTGCCACATCTGCATGGAAGAGTGTCGTGTGGACCAGTAGCTCCTGTGTGGCTTCTTATTTCTCATCAAAACTGAGTAAAAAGATGGTTTGCTTCACTTTTTTCTTTTTTAGAGAAAATAAATGGCACCACTGTTTTAGATCTAAATTAAAATACATCATAGAATCTTAGTTGGAAGGGACCCAAGGGTCATCCAGTCCAACCCCCCGCAAGGCAGGAATCTCAGCTAAAGCATCCATAACAGATGGCCACCCACCCTCTGCTTAAAAACCTCCAAGGAAGGGGAGTCCACAACCTCCCAAGGGAGACCGTTCCACTGTCAAACAGCTCTTGCTGTCAGAAAGTTTTTCCTGATGTTTAGTCGGAATCTCCTTTCTTGTAACTTGGAGCCACGGGTTCAAGTCCTACTCTCCAGAGCAGGAGGAAACAAGCTTGCTCCCTCTTCCATGGGACAGACCTTGAGATAAGTAACGTAACATTTCCTGTGCAACTACAAAGATTCAGGGGCACTTGAGTTGAGTTCATTTGGCATCCTTCTGCCTCGGGAGACAGTGGAAGAGAGCACCTTCAGGGGTAAGGTCAAACCGTTGGAGCATTGTACTGCTGTTACAGTAGAGACCAATATGGGAGAAACGTGTTTTGCTGCAGCTGGGGCAGATGAGGGCATCCAGTTTTGCTGCTACAGGTGCACCATGGCATTTATTCTCTCCGCATCCTCCCAGCAGTCATTCCTCCTCTGATCTTTCTGTGGCTACACAACCTGCCAGTCTCCAGGCACTGCGATCATCTGCAAGCGATTCCCATATGGCGGGGAATCGTTTGCCAGCCTTAATGTCACATTTGCAGGCATCTTTGTCTCTGCGTATCAGCTGCAGAAGAGTACTATGGTGCTAATGTCTTGCTTGTGAGCTTCCTGTTGGCTTGAGGTTGGCTACTGTGAGAAAAAGAATGCTGGACTAATAGGCCTTTGGGCTGATCCTGCAGGGCTCTACATATGTTCTTGGGCTTTGCATTTATTTTAGTTGTTCATTATCTGCAGAAAGTGCTTTATTATCTAAAGGGCTTCTATTGTCTTGAACAAAAGCTTTCAAGGGAAAGGTATAAGAAAGCAGCCAGAGTACAATATTATGCACAGAAAGAGGAAATGTTTCACAGTTTGAAAAAAGAAAGTGTATTAAAGAGGGATGGAGAACCTGTGGCTCTCTGGTCGATGTTAGATACCAACTTCCATTAGCCTCAACCAGCATGGCAAATAGTCAGGAATGGTAAGAGTTGTAAACTAAGAACTTTGGGTGGCCAAAGGGTTCCTTATTAGTGATGTACGAGCCATGGGTTTTCATTCCTAAAGAAATAGAAAGCCCTTGTGTTCCAGTGTGGTGCCAGTGTGCTGTAGTGGTTAAGAGCAGTAGACTCGTAATCTGGTGAACCGGGTTCGTGTCTCCGCTCCTCCGCATGCAGCTGCTGGGTGACCTTGGGCTAGTCACACTTCTTTGAAGTCTCTCAGCCCCACTCACCTCACAGAGTGTTTGTTGTGGGGGAGGAAGGGAAAGGAGAATGTGAGCCGCTTTGAGACTCCTTCGGGTAGTGATAAAGCAGGATATCAAATCCAAACTCCTCCTCTTCTTCTTCTCAGACATATCTTCTATTTTTCCATTTCAGAAAGGTTAGCCAACTTGCATACCAGTCACTACAGTCAACATAACACAGTCAAACAAATCAGTCCGTGCATCTTTCACACGTGAAGCGACCACATACTTTTTCCAGACCACACGATTATATGCTTTCATGGGAATGAGTGCTGGATGCTTAGATTCAAGCATAAATGCTTCCCCCCCCTCTGAATTTTAGAAATAAGCTAGAGCACTTCTAAGATGAGTATTTTTTAATGTTCCATTTTTTTATTTCCTTACTCTTAAGAAACTGCAAACAGAGAAAGAAACACTAACGAAGCGCAGGAATGCTTTCAAGAAAACTATGGAGGAACTGAATAGAGAATATGAAAGCTTGAAGTTGCAGTTGCAGGAGAACGAGACACATTCACAAGTACAGTTCAAAATGCCTATTGCCTTGGTGTTGCCTTTTCTCCACCTTTTTGGAGTTTTGAATCTTTGTATAATATGTCTATGCATCCATAATGGTTTTTAAAGCCTCTTTAAATAACTTCAAAATCTTTAAAATGTGGAAAGACATAAGATGCTGCTTGTGGCAGGACTAAATTATAAAAAAGAAACACAAAACTCTTCCAGTTATGAACTAAAGAGCAATTATATTAATATTACAGTAGATACATAAAATAAAATTAGAGTAATTGAGATTATTTTGGAGAAACTCATCTATACTGAAGAAAAAAGAGTAAATGTGAATATGTACTAACCATGCCAAATCTCAGGCAAGTCTAATATTTCTATAATTCTCTGAGCTCTCTGCTCTTTCACTCCTGCCATTCTGTTAATGGAACAGAGCTTTTGTCCCTGAGATTTTATTGCTGTGAAAAATGACAGGTTTTGTGAGGGGAGATATGTGTCCTCCTCGAGAGTAAGCGACTCAGCAGTCCGTTCAGTTCATATACAAGTTTATTTCACCGATCAGCTTTACACCTCCTCCTCCTCCGATGAATCAGATTCTCCAAGTAAAGACTTCCGTTTTTCCCCCCAACATAAAAGCCTTTTGAAACCCCAACGTCTCCTTTCACTCCTCCTTTTCCGTTTCTTGACCCTCCTGATCCCTGCATCGCTTTCGCTTTCATCATCCCTCGAGGTTGTTGCCGAGGCTCCCGCAACATCCTCGACCCCTTGCTCTCTCTCCGTCTCCATGTTCTCCTCCCTTCCCAAGGGCTCCCCCTCCACTCGCTGTTCTTGCGTCAGCACAGGAGGCGACACCTCTTCACTCTCACTTCTCCACACCTCCTTCCCTGTCTCAGGCGACAGCTTAGGTGCTGCCTCTTCTTGCTCCCATGCTCGCAATATCTCCTCTGGCGCCCATGGGTAGCCCCCTGATGCCTCTGTCCCTTCCGCCACCTCCCCTGGCTCGGGCCAGTCCCTGACATCCATCCCCCCTCCGAAGCCCCCCTTCCCCTCCTGAGGCGGCTCGGTGGGTGGTACACCCGGGTAGCCAATATCCCCTGCAGGATCCCATTCCCCGCCTTCACTTTCTCCTGCCGTTCCTGGCGAAGAAGGGAATCCCAAAAAGATGGTGGTGTCCGCACTGGACGATGACGAAGAAGACTGGAACACCTCCTCCCACTCCTTCCTGCTCCAGGGGGGAGGGATGCTCTGCGACCACCATTCTTCTGTTTCCGCAATATCCCCCTCCACCTCCATTGCTTCCGTTGGTGCAGGAGGGCTACTGCGCACCTCGTTACCATCCCCACCACTGTCTGCACCCGAGTAAGGGAACCCCCAGAAATCCCCCTCCTCTGAATCTGTGGGTTGAAACACCTCTCTCATTTGCCATCTGTATGGCTTTGGCTTGTTGGGATACAGCTCATGGAATTCCCACACCAAATACTCCTTGGTGACATCTTCTGCCGGAATCCACGTGTTCTCCGACTCTGGCTCCCCCTCCCATGCTACTAAGTACTGCAACTCATCTCCTTCCCACCTGGAATCCAGAATGGCCGTGGCCTCATTGAAGTGCTCCATGTCAACCAACGGCAATTCCTGCGACCCCCTCTGGTGCCCTTGTTGGTACCTGTGTGGTTCTCTGAACTTGGACAGGAGCGACCTATGAAAAACCGGGTGAATTCTCATGGTCTCCGGCAATTGCAACCGGAACGCCACTGGGTTGATCTGCTCCACCACTTCGAAGGGCCCAATTTTACACGGCCTCAGCTTTTTGCCCCTGCCTGGCATGGGCAAGCCCTGGGTGGACAACCAAACTGAGTCTCCCACTTTGATGGTCTCCCCTTCCCTTCGGTGCTGGTCTGCTGCTCTTTTGTAAGCAGCTTTTGCCCTTTCTAAATTGTCTTTGAGCAATTTGTGTAAGGCCTGCAGCTCCTCAACAAATTGCTCCGCAGCTGGCACGTCTCCCGCCCTCCCTTCGCCTCCCCCCTTGGGAAAGGCTCTTGGGTGATTGCCGTAGACTGCCTGAAAAGGGGACATGCCTACTGACACCTGTAGAGAGTTATTGTAAGAGAATTCTGCAAGCGCCAGCTTGTCACTCCAATCACTGTGTTGCTGCGATGCGTAACAGCGCAAGTACTGCTGCAAAATTGAATTCACCCGCTCCGATTGGCCGTTGGACTGAGGATGGCGAGCAGAGGACAAGTTCACCTGCACCTGCAAGATTTGCATGAGTTTACGCCAGAAACGTGAGGTGAACTGAACTCCACGATCTGAAATTACCCTCTCTGGCATGCCGTGGTGCTTAAAAACATGCTGTACAAACAGCTTGGCCGTTTCCTCAGCTGACACTACCTTAGGGCATGCAATGAAGTGGGCCATTTTGGTGAAAAGGTCAACTACCACCAACACTGCAGTCTTGCCTTTGGATGGGGGTAGGTCAGTGATGAAGTCTAAGGAAATCGCCTCCCACGGTGTGTTGGGGGTGGGAAGAGGTTCCAGCAACCCCGCTGGCTTTTCCCGCTCCCCTTTGGCTCTTTGGCATACCTCACACCCCCTGACGTATTCCTTGACTTCCTGCCTGACTCTGGGCCACCAAAACTCTCTCATGACCAACACCATGGTTTTGAACTGCCCAAAATGCCCTGCTGTGGGGTTGTCATGGAGCTGTCTGAGAACTTTAGCACGCATTTCCTCCCCTGGGATATACAGTGCCCCTTTGAACAACAGCAACCCCTCCTTTTCCTCAAACCCTTTTGCCTTGGGATCCCCCTCCCTCATTTCTTTCAGTTTGTGCCGTGCAAAGTCATCTGCTTGGGTGAGACGCACCAGTTCATCCCGCCCCCCTAGAGTTGCGCCACACCTCCATTGTTCGGGTTGGAAGATCGCTCTTGCCACTGGAGGCCCTTGCTCCTCCAGGTACTCAGGCTTCCTGGATAAAGCGTCCGCTCTGACGTTCTGGTCACCTGGAACATACTGGATATGAAAATTAAAGTTAGCGAAGAACTCTGCCCATCTCATTTGTCTCTGGTTGAGAATTCTGGCCGTCCGCCAGTACTCCAGGTTCTTGTGATCCGTGTACACCTGGATCTGGTGCTGCGCGCCCACCAAGAAGTGGCGCCAGTGCTTGAACGCCGCTACTACTGCCAACAGCTCTTTGTCCCAAATTGCGTAGTTAGCCTCAGACTTGCTCAGTTTCCTGGAGTAGAACGCACACGGCCTCCACTCCTGTGCGGGATCTTGCTGGAGCAAAACCGCAGCTATGGCCCGATCCGAGGCATCTGTTTCTACCCTGATGGGTTTGGCAGAGTCCACGTGCAGCAATTGCCCCTCTGAGGCGAAAGCCCCTTTGAGAGACTCAAAGGCGCGCTGAGCCTCCTCTGTCCACCGGAATTTCTTCTTACCTTTCAGGCAGTCCGTGATTGGGGCTGTCATGTCAGCAAACGCCGGTAAAAACTTGCGATAGAAGTTTGCGAAGCCGACGAAACGCTGGACGTCTTTCTTGGTTTTGGGGCTTTTCCATTGCAGGATCGCCTGCACTTTGTCTGTGTCCATGGCAATGCCCTTGTCCGAAAGACGATACCCCAAAAAGTCCACCTCTGTGGCATGAAACTGGCATTTCTCCAGCTTGACACATAACTGGTTTTCCTGGAGCCTTCGCAGCACGTCCTTGACGTGTGTCACGTGTTCCTCCGGGTCCTGAGAGTATACTAAAATGTCATCAAGATACACCACTGCGTGTTTAAACAACACAGGACCCAACACGTGATGCATGAAAGCCTGAAAGCATTGGCTGCCTGCCTGTAACCCGAAAGGCATGACTAAATATTCATAAGCTCCGAGAGGCGTATACATGGTGGTTTTCCACTCATCTCCCTCTCTGATCCTGATGAGATTGTACGCCCCCCTCAGATCCAGCTTGGTGAAGATCCTGCCCTTGCGCACCGCCGCCAGCAGGTCATCAATTCTGGGCATGGGGTAAGAAATTGGCAAGGTGAGCGAATTCAGGATTCTGAAATCACATATCAAGCGTTTCTCTTGCGTATTTTTCTTGTGCACCCAGAACACTTGACTGCCCCCTACTGCCTTGCTTTCCCTAATGAAACCCCTGGCCAGGTTTTTCTGAATAAAGTCCTTTAAGTGTGCCAATTCCTGCTCTGACATGGTATAGAGCTTACCTGGCGGCAACTGTGCTCCTGGCCTCAGGTCAATCTGACAGTCATAGGGGCGGTGGGGGGGCAGTTTGTCCGCCTCTCTCTTGTTGAACACTTGCTGGAAATCTGCATACTGCTGTGGAAGTGTCACATCCCCTGCCTGCAATACTGCTGCTGCCACTGGGCTTTGGGGGTGTAACTGCTGCAAACAGTTGTCCATGCAATATGCCGATCCAAACGTTAGAGAGCGCTGGCTCCAGCTGATGATAGGGTCGTGCTGAGTGAGCCATCCCATTCCCAGGATGATGGGAGGACCTGCCAAAGAGGTGACATGGAACGCCAACACCTCTGAGTGCCTGCCTATTTGCAGCTTCATGGGTGGTGTACTGTGCGTGACTGTCCCCCCTTTTAGTTCTCTTCCATCTATCGTGGTGACTTGAAGTGGAAAATCCACCTCCAGTAGATGGATCTGATGCTGTAGTGCAAAGTCTTTATCAAAAAAATCTGTGCTCGCTCCCGAATCAACCAATGCTGGGATTTGGAGTGTGCATCCATTGGGCAATTGCAGCGCCACCTCTAACACTATTCCTGGCCTCGGAACGTTGGGTGGGTGGGCTTGGGAAGGTTGGGCGGGAGGGGGTTGTGGGGGCGTGCTGCTTTGGGGACTCTTTACTGGAACTGCGCCTGGCTGCTGGTCCCCTCCCCTTGCCGCCAGGCATTTCCGTTTCCCGCCACCGCAGTCTCTTCCACCCCCTCCTTCAGAGCCGTTCCGGCCATTCCCTGCCACATTTTCATTTGATCACAGTGTTTTGCCAGGTGGTCAGTCCTTGAACACACGTAGCATTTCTTGGGGACTTTCCCGCCCTGCGCATCGCTGCCCTTGGCCACCGTTTGATTTGAAAAAGGGCGCGCGCGGGCTCCCCCCAGCTCCATAGGCACTTCCTGCTGGACTTGGGGCTGCGCTTTCAGAGATTTTCCTCCCGGGGGAGGGGCCCGAATGTTGAACCATCTCTCAGGCTTCCCCTCCCACCTCATCCTGTCTCTGCATTCCAAACGCACCCCAATAGCTAAAGCCGCTTGCATGAGGCTATCTAGATCCTCCAGCGCTCCAGATTTCGCTAGCGCATCTTGGACCTCCTCCGATAACCCCATTTTAAACATGGCCATCAACGGCGGAGACTTCAAGTCCCAATTTAAGCGATGTGCCAGGAGCGAAAACTTGGATTGGTACTCTCTGACCGTCATGCTTCCTTGCTTTAGCGTCAGAAGCTGCCTTGCTTCAATGTCCTGCGCACTCCGGGATGTATAAACAATGTCCATTCCCTCAAAGAAGTCTTTGAGATTCTTTAACGCAGGGTTCCCGGCCAAAAGCAAAGGACGAACCCAATCCCTCACAGCGCCCTCAAAATGCGCAATTACAAAGCCAACTTGCTCTGCCTCATCTCGGAATTCCTCTTTGTGCAGTCCCAAAACGTAAAGCATGTCTGTCTTGAAGCCCAAATAATTTTCCGGCTTCCCATCGAATCTGCTGCCATGGGAGGGCATCCTCCTTCCTCCCACTGCCCCTCTCCCTGCATCGGCATGCCGCCTCGCCTCCTGGAGCTGAGCCTGAGCTATTTCGTACCTTAGCGCTAGGTCCTTAGCTCGCTCTTCCCAGTCGACGTACAGCCCTGTGCCAGCGCCGTCTTCCTTGGGTTCAGTCATTCCGGCAGCCTTCCACTCTCCGAGGAGGTTGCGATGACTTGGAGAATGCTGTGAGGGGAGATATGTGTCCTCCTCGAGAGTAAGCGACTCAGCAGTCCGTTCAGTTCATATACAAGTTTATTTCACCGATCAGCTTTACACCTCCTCCTCCTCCGATGAATCAGATTCTCCAAGTAAAGACTTCCGTTTTTCCCCCCAACATAAAAGCCTCTTGAAACCCCAACGTCTCCTTTCACTCCTCCTTTTCCGTTTCTTGACCCTCCTGATCCCTGCATCGCTTTCGCTTTCATCATCCCTCGAGGTTGTTGCCGAGGCTCCCGCAACATCCTCGACCCCTTGCTCTCTCTCCGTCTCCATGTTCTCCTCCCTTCCCAAGGGCTCCCCCTCCACTCGCTGTTCTTGCGTCAGCACAGGAGGCGACACCTCTTCACTCTCACTTCTCCACACCTCCTTCCCTGTCTCAGGCGACAGCTTAGGTGCTGCCTCTTCTTGCTCCCATGCTCGCAATATCTCCTCTGGCGCCCATGGGTAGCCCCCTGATGCCTCTGTCCCTTCCGCCACCTCCCCTGGCTCGGGCCAGTCCCTGACAGGTTTGCTGGGGGAAATTGAGGGCAGGGGTAACATGGGGGAAAGAGATAACTCTCCCTCTTCCATACCAGTTTTGAATTTGGCAGACTTTAGAATATTCAGCCCCCAAATAGTTGTGTTTTCTTTTTGCACATTCATGGTCGAACAATTGAGAGTCAGTGGTGCAGAATATATAATAAGTGGGACCTGCAACAACTTTTTTGCACTGTGAAATGTTCCCTGTTTAGGATTCCATCCACTTCATCCCATTCTTCCCTAACACCAACACCTCCAACCAGCTTTTCCTCCCAGAGTTACTTTCACAAACCTTGGGTATCCTCTGATCCTGCTGGTAACTCCCTTTTTTACATGAGTGTTACTACTTTGGCTACATAAACAACGACACTCAGTGACTGACGACGAGAAAGCAGAGGGAACGGTGGAAACCAAATGGGATTTCACGATACAATTTGATAATTTGAAAGGCTCAGCTGTATTTATGCTGAGTGTGGCACACAAGTCACCCTGTAAAATGTATTGAAGCTTTTCTTTGTCACCTGTTGCATTGTATCCCAAAATCTACTAGCCATCAGAGGCTCAATAAAGTGCATCGAGCTCTTTTTCTGAGCAGAAATTGTGATGTGCAATTGTTGGTTTGGAAGGTATACCAAATAGCACTACACTCACATACTAAACGTTAGCTTCCCCAGAGCTATTCTGAAATATTCATTGCAAATAGCTTGCATGTCTTGATGGCACAAACTTTGAACAGTAGCACCAGCCAAGCAAATCAATGCTCTACAAATTGCATTGTTAGGAAGCAGCCATCAATATAATAGCCATATTGCCTTCCTGTTGATGCTTAAAGTGTTGTCGGAGTCCCAACATTTAGCCTGCGGTCTTACAATCTTCTCAATGCAGTCCTGCTCTTATCATAGCTTTTGGCATCAGACAGGAAATTTCGCTATGGAAATGAGGAAGTTTCTTCTGTGCAGTTCAGGGCCCAATATAGTTTTGAGATACGTTGCATGATAAGCCTTACATATTCTGAAAACAGTTGTTAACCAAAAAGAAACACAGATAATGAGAGTTCGGTGTCATGCATAAATCATAGTCTCCACACTGTAATGAAAGACGATATTCTCATTGCTTGCATGGATTGCAAACCATCTTTTTGATGCAGTGTAGTTACAAACTACATGTGCTTTGCTGGAATCCTTACCAGTTCTTGTCATTTCTCTGCAGCTCTGATTAAGCATATGTCTAACTTACTGAAAATCAGTGAGACTTAACTGATAATAGTAAGGCTACCGACATAGACATACTTACTAGAGAGTAAGCCCCAGTGAACATAGTGGGACTTCTAAATAGCTGTGTATAGATTTGTGCCTATGATATGAATTGTGCTTGATCTTATTCACTTGGTAGAATCCTTTGGGTGGAAGGGCAGAATATACATTTAATAATCAGTAAATAAAACAAAATTAAATTAAGGGGGTTGGTTGTTACACAAGTGGCTATTTTTTTGCTATCTTTTTTTCATTTTGTAATTGCAGCTTACGAATTTGGAAAGGAAATGGCAACACCATGAACAAAATAACTTTGTCATGAAAGAATGTATCCTTTTTAAAAAGATGCTGAAAATAATCACGGTAAATAGTTTTTTTAAAAACTGCTTTTACTCAAAAAAGGTAACCCAAAGGAATGCAGATATTTGAAATGATACTTCTGAATAAGTAGAGTTAGGGTTAAGCTATAAGTCATTATTCCAAAACCAAGTATGTGTTAGACATTTAAAACTCTGATTGATTTTAATAAGCCGCCCAGAGTGGCTGGAGAAAGTCAGCCAGATGGGCAGGGTACAAATAATAAATTATTATTATTATTATATAAGAACATAAGCAGGTGCTTAAGTATCTTAAATCCGTTGGGCTTGCTTAACATTTGCTGAATCATGCCCATTCTCAGCATTTTATTCTGAAAGCCTGAGGTACAAAGAGAGCTGATTTCAGGGACAAAGACGACTTATTCCACATGTTACAGATAACCATCATATGTCTTAACTTCACATATATAGATAATTATATCAAAAGAAAGGGACTGTTTTATTTGTTCTACAGGAGACAATGGCTATGAAGAGACTTTTGCCAGGAAATTATGGATGATATCCAACCTTAGTCATAATCTGAGTAGACCCATTAAGTTGTTTAAGTCGACTGATTTAAATGGAAACAAAATAAAAAAATTCCTTCCAGTAGCACCTTAGAGACCAACTAAGTTTGTTCTTGGTATGAGCTTTCGTGTGCATGCACACTTCTTCAGATACCTGGAGAAGAGGGCAGATACCTGGAGAAGAGGGCAGATAGCTGCCCTCTATCTGAAGAAGTGTGCACGCACACGAAAGCTCATACCAAGAACAAACTTAGTTGGTCTCTAAGGTGCTACTGGAAGGAATTTTTTATTTTGTTTCAACTATGGCAGACCAACACGGCTACCTACCTGTAACTGATTTAGATGGGTTTACTCTGAGTATGACTACTGTTAGCTCTCACCTATAATCTCTTCCGTTATGGTTTATCTGAGGCAGCTGACAATCTTAAAGCGGTTTGGTTTGCTGAGATATCATGGGGGGGGGGGGGGGAATTGCCTTCCTTCTGTATACTCATCCTGCAAAATCTCAATGAGAAAGGTGCAAATGTATAGTAAAACAGCTGTTTTTCCAGGTAGGAACTATTGTACATGGAGATTTTAATATCTATAACTTAGGACACAATCCACCTAACAAACTACATTAGTGGAAATCATGCACAAGAAGAGAAGAAGAGTTTGGATTTGATATCCCGCTTTATCACTACCTGAAGGAGTCTCAAAGCGGCTCACATTCTCCTTTCCCTTCCTTCCCCACAACAAACACTTTGTGAGGTGAGTGGGGCTGAGAGACTTCAGAGAAGTGTGACTAGCCCAAGGTCACCCAGCAGCTGCATGGGGAGGAGAGGAGACGCGAATCTGGTTCACCAGATTACAAGTCTACCGCTCTTAACCACTACACCACACTTGCACTTGCTTCCACTTGCACAATGGGGTTTTCCCCCTTTCTGCCCCCCCCCCCAATTTTTTTGCTTTTGGGGTTGCAAGGACCCCCAGAATGGCATGAGGGGAGGGGGGTCATTCTGTCTGGCAAGCAGATATGCTTGTGCAGACCAAATGTTTATTTTAGCCTGACATTGAATTCTACCCTCTGATGCACGTTGGAGAGTTTTCCTTATCTTTTTATCATCAGTTATAGCAACGAAAAGCCAGGAAAGTGATTTCCGGCCTGTAATGAAGAATGTGACAAAGCAGATTGCAGAATATAACAAAACTCTCATCGAAGCTTTACAGAGCAGCAGGACCTGAGCTTAGGCACTTCCTTCGCATGTCCGTGGACCAGTGAAAAGAATTATTTATAGTGCTACACACTCCCCCAGTATGCAGCAGCAATATCTATGTGCATTTTTCATTCTGGCTAGTTAACAACAACCAGGAATTTGTTTCTTCAAAATTAGCTTCGCTGGATTTAGTCCTCTATTCTCAGCCAATGGTTTATTGAAAGCAATGTAATTTACATCATTTTGGCCTTACTCAGTTAAGAAAATAATTCTATCCATCTTATTTTAAGAATTTTTAATAAAGGGAGAGGGGTGAATTGTTGGTATAAAATCAGATATGTAACAATAAATAATTAAAGAAAATCAATGAATTATCCAGCATTATTTTCAAGAGAATATTATTTCATAGGGATCACATGCCATAGGATACAAATTCTCATGCCTCAGAATTCAAGAAAATGGGTTTCTGGCTCGACTGTGAACATAGCATTGTTTCTAAATTCATGCAGGCGTAAAGGAGAAACGTGTTCATTTTACCTTTTAATGCAAACCTACCTAATTTTCAGTTCCCAAAACAATGCATTAACTGAAACACAGCTATCCTTTGCCCTTGCCTGAATCTTTCAATGCAGTTCTCCAGTCAAAAAATACTTCATTCTCCAGGAGAATTTAGCCTTCAAGTGTCAAAGATATCAGATGTCTGATCCACATTAATTTAGAGCAGGGTTTTTAGCGTGGCTGCCCCTGTTATGTGGAAATCCATTCCTGTTGATATATGAAAGAAACCCACTATCTGCATTTTCCAGCGGGGGAATTCCGTTTGACTTCCAAGGTACAACCTATAATGTCCTCTCTGACACATGATTTTGCCACTCATCCATTGGCAGATTATTTACACAGAATTTGCCTTCCAGACCATATTGGACACCCAATAGATTTTATTTTTTTGTAAAGTGAATTCAAGTGTACCATTTGGTTAACTTAAGCAGAGTGAGAGCACTATTAAAAAGCTAAAACATACATATATTGGCCAACTTCCTGCTCAACCTGGTAAATCTGTTGCATTCTGAGTTTTCTTTCCTTTATATTACAATATATCTAGATAAGACACAACAGGATTTGTATAGGCCTGAATCTGTTATCTAGGGGAAATTCCCACTAATATCTCTTCCTTCCTTTTGGGGAGAGCTTTCAGTTATTGCAGTGAGAGTCTTTTTTAAAAACTTTTTATTTTTTGCTGAGGTAAAGTTGGTGTCTAATATCCTCACAGGCACCTTCCTCAGTCGCTCGGTTTGCCCACTGAAATCCCTTTGCGTTAAAACAACACGTTTTGATGAACGATGGAAAGAACCCACCTACTGAATAAACATAAGGAATGAAATTCGCTTTTGCTCTTCTCATGGGCTCCTTGCGACATGGCATTGATTTTGCAAAAGAGCATGGGAAAGCTCACCGGCTTTTGTTCTGTCCTTTGCAGGTCTTCTACCATAAACAAAACCCTGCCTGTAGAGTTATATGTTCCTATTTTCTTTTCCCATGAAGCTTTTCTCATTAACCTATAGGTACTTCAAGACTGACTGTCCATTTCCTCCCTCAAAAAATTCCCTCCAAGAGCAACAGGTTCTGAGGCTCTAGAAACAAGCGGTTTTGTGTCAGTGTAGCCCAGAAACCCCAATTTTGGACATAGTTATCTTTAAAATATTTGAGACAGGAGAGTGGGGAGGAGTTGCTCCCTACAAGGCTAGCCCACCTCCCCACCTCCTAATATTTTTTTCTCTCTTTCTGAAATTTAACATGTGAAACATAGTTCATCCCCTCATTAGAATATGCCTCCTTATTAATTTATCCCCCTCTCCACCTGGTCTGCATATATTGCTGTATAAAGGTAAAGGGACCCCTGACCATTAGGTCCAGTCACGAGCGACTCTGGGGTTGTGGTGCTCATCTCGCTTTACTGGCTGAGGGAGCCGGCATACAGCTTCCGGGTCATGTGGCCAGCATGACTAAGTCGCTTCTGGCGAACCAGAGCAGCCCACAGAAACGCCGTTTACCTTCCCACAGGAGCGGTACCTATTTATCTACTTGAACTTTGACATGCTTTCGAACTGCTAGGTTGACCGAGCAACGGGAGCTCACCCCATCACAGGGATTCGAACTGCCGACCTTCTGATCAACAAGCCCTAGGCTCTGTGGTTTAGACCACAGCGCCACCCGCGTCCCACATATTGCTGTATAGTACCGCATATATGTGAAAGGATGTCTGAAAATTCATATATTTTAGCTCTGGGCAGCAAGAAATAGAAAAGTTTACAAATTTGTGTGTGTGACAAATGCCAGAGGGGCCATCCTGTTAGGCTGCGATGGATTGTGTTGGATTGTTTTGAAAATCGTTGCACCACAAGGTGGAAAAAAAAGTTGCCCTCCAGTCACCCCTCACCTCCATCCTGTCCTGTATTTTGCCAGAACAAAGATTCCAACCTCAAATGATTAGGAAAGCAGTGTCTACTTCTGCAACAAACTGCTGGGACAGGACAAGAAAAGGCACTATGGGACTCAGTAATTTTAGATGACTTAATGGTCTGGCAGGTGCTCTTTAGAAAGTGATGTGCGGGGATTTTTTTCCAGCCCAAACACTACTAAGCGGTGTCCGACCGCTTTCCAGTGCCTTTTCCCATCTTATCACAAAAAATCTGGGCATTAGAAAGGTATTTGTGGCCGCCAAGCACCAAATCGGCTGGAATTGCACAAGCTGAATTTGCTGGTATGCAATTGAATCCCAGCCCAAAATTGTAACAAGTCTTTGCTGCATTTATTAGTAGTAGTAGTAATACAATTTATTACCTACCTCTCTGTGGCCTCAACCACCGAGCCCCTTGGGCTTGTAATTAAATTTAATGTGACCTCCAATCTTCCCATTATGTTCCCGAATTGGATTCCTTGAATACGCACTTAACTTTATTTTCTCCATGTTGTTTAACTTACTTTCAATTTTATAAAGTTTTCCTGTTTACACACAGAAACTCAATCGAAGCCTGCCAACGGATTAATATTTTGACAGTGTTCTTTTACATAAACTCTGTATATGTCCCACTCTCTGGTAATTTTTTTTTACAAAAGAGCCACATTTTAAACGGGTATGGGATGTTGATCAGGTCAACCAAAGGTCTGGTTAAAAAGGAACATTTTTGCCTGGCACCTAAAGGTGTTTAATGAAGGCACCAGGCATGTCCCTGGGGAAGGCATTCCCCAAACGGGGAGCCACTGCAGAGAAGGCCCTGTTCTCGTGTTGCCACCCTCCTGACCTCTCGAGGAGGAGGCACACAAAGGAGGGCCTCGGAAGATGATCTCAGGGACTGGGTAGGTTCATATGGGAAGAGGCAGTCCTGAAGTATTGCGGTCCTGGTAAAACTGTGGGTTTCTGTGACCTGTTTCCGTGGAAGGCAGCAAAATGCGATTTCTGGCGCTGTGTAAATCTGAAAGCCAGTTGCTTCCCCCACCCCTTCCCCTCGGCTTTCTACCACATCACCTCAAAATGCCAACTATTAGTCAAATCTCATTACCTCCAAATGATAGAAGACAAGCATCTATGCAGGATTTACTGGGTTTTGGGTTGACCTTGAACTTTAATTAATGTGCCACCAAATTAGTAATTCTCTCTGAAAAATCTCAGAATTTGCCCTTGTAGTTCCAGCCTTGAAATTTCCCAGAAGTGCCACATTAAGGAGGTCTGTCATTTGACCTATCTGTTTATTATATGCATGCAAATTTGATGTTTAGGTGGGGTGGGTGTACATCGGGAACCATAAAGTCAGTTTTGCAACTGGGCACATCGCAAGAACTTGATGTGCCAGAAAATTGTTGTGTACAGAGGTGGCCATTCTAACCAAGAACAATGTTGAGACATTAATCAAGGAAGTGCCAGGAGAGCATAAATGAACGGTTTCCAAACCAAACATTCCTTATTTTTGTATTAAAAGGGGAGAGGGAAGAATGAGGAGGGAAGGACGACGTGTTTCGCCGTTTTACAGAGCTGAGTTCAAGTTCCAACCTTGAAATGACACACAGCATATTGCCAAAGCTAAGTAGCGTCTGGCTCTTTTTCACAGTCTGCTGCACGACAACCAAAAGCAGTAGTTGGAACCACATAGCCATGAAAGAAAGCAGTATTTTGGCTAAGAAACAACAAAGGGCAGCCTAGGTTTTCTGAGCACAGCTCCCCCCTTTTTTTGTTTTGTTTTGCAAAATGTCCTCTCCTCCCCCAATTTACTCACCCTTTACATGGCAAAGGCACTTAACCCTCCAACATTTCTCTGATGAAAATAAGGAGGTCCTATTCAATTATTATTATTATTATTATTATTATACCTCACCCATCTGACTGGGTTGTCCCAGCCACTCTGGGCTGCTTCCAACACATATAAAAACATAAGAAAACATTGAACATTAAAAAACATCCCTATACAGAGCTGCTTTCAGATGTCTTCTAAGGGTCGTATAGTTACTTATCTCCTTGGCTTGGGAGTCACATAATTCCATGACTGATTAAAATAGGGACATTTCTACCATACCCTCCAACATTTCTCTGATGAAAATTGGGACGTTCTAAGGAAAAGCGGGTGGGACGCGGGTGGCGCTGTGGGTTAAACCGCAGAGCCTAGGGCTTGCTGATCAGAAGATCGGCGGTTTGAATCCCTGCAACGGGGTGAGCTCCCGTTGCTTGGTCCCTGCTCCTGCCCACCTAGCAGTTTGAAAGCACGTCAAATAGCAAGTAGATAAATAGGTACCGCTCTGGCGGGAAGGTAAACGGCGTTTCCGTGCACTGCTCTGGTTCGCCAGAAGCGGCTTAGTCATGTTGGCCACATGACCTAGAAGCTGTACGCTGGCTCCCTCTGCCAATAAAGCGAGATGAGCGCCGCAACTCCAGAGTCGGTCACGACTGGACCTAATGGTCAGGGGTCCCTTTACCTTTACCTTTAAGGAAAAGCGGGACATTCTGGGATCAAATCAGAAACCGGGATTCTGTAAATCTGGGACAGTTCTTGGGAAATAGGGACACTTGGAGGGTCTGCAGGGAATGCGTCCATTCTTTCCACCATGCCACTGATGTAATACAAGGGTTGCCAGTATGATGCCCACAGGTGGCACCAAAACATATTATGGTACCTGCAAAGGGTCTCCAGCAATTTCCAATTTTATGTCATGCTCCAACTGGATTCATTTTGTGATATGCCATCCCCCAGGGTGGATTTGATTTAAATTAAAACGATTTAAATCATGATTTAAAACACTAGTCCATAAGACTTGATTTAAATCAATTTTTTACATAAATACATTCCTGCTGGTATAATCTTAGTATTTACAACCAGATGGAGATTTCATTTTTGGAATAATACATTTTTCAGAGTAGTTTTTACAACTATATCAGAAATAACTGATTTGGTTATACTATTAGAAATGCATAGACAGATAATTATGAAATTATTGTGGGGTTTAATAAGTTAACGGTTTATATATGGACAACTTTTCTGCTGTACTTTATTGGAAGGAGAAAAATAATCATTTCCTTAATAACAATTAAAAAAATTTATTTAACAAAAACAATAACATTATAGCATATGTATCCATGTTTGTTAACTGGTGTGG